>JAKUAE010000002.1:0-559894 GCA_030579195.1 Yamadazyma diospyri | reverse complement strand
TGGACATCCAAACCTAATCACCGAATATCAAATGTTACGACATTCGTGCTGCACGAGTGTCTCCATTTCAATTTCGCACCCCTGCTATTCGAACTTCAGACTTATAATCCCATGATTGTGTTGCCCCACCTGTTTTCCCTTTGAAACCAACATGTTTCGGTGTATTTGTTTTCAATATGTACTCATTTACTTTATTACTATGCTGATTAAACCAATTTCGCTTGACAGGTATTGAAACAGTCTACATTGATTACCAATTGTAATTCTTTCAACTTGATGAAGATCTCAGGCATAGATTGCTAGAGGCTATCATCTAAAATGAGGCCACGCCATACAGGGTGTCTTCTTGAAAGCAATTGGGGTTGAGCAAAGTAACATTTAGTAAAGCTTGAAGTTTGGAACGATTCAACTGCTGTGTTTTGACGCTCACAAAATATTTGAGATCTGAATCTCAGATAAGTCTAAACAAATCGAGATTTCTGAAGCTTTCATTGCTATATATTGGAGAAGCACGTAATCAGGTATACTTGTAATCAGTTCAAAGGCTTCAATTCAAAACAAAAACCAGAGTTTGTTTTTAATAATCAAACAACGATCAACCCGACGCCAATGCAGCACATAATTGTTAATGGCGATTTCCTCACTGTGCCAAGTAATATCTAAATTTTGTCATTCTACCTGTCCTCCACGAACTTCAAAACTTGAGACTTCTGTTCCAGCCTTAATTTTGGAAAAAGAGCAGAGACTTGTTGGGTGACTTGTTTCAATTACAAGAAATTTCGGCAGGGTTAAAATACAGAACTATGAAACTATCTGATATCGATATTCTCCTTGAATGTTGGAATTGCTAGTCTCAGTTGTTAATGTGCTTTTGTTGAGCAATATCCTTCGACTAAAGAATCTCATACCTTGAAATGTGGGTAGCAGGCATCAAAAGATTTGGGGACAATCAGATTATCGCTTTGTTTAAATCTGTAGTTTTCATCGAATGTGTCAGGATAAAGCATACGTAAAAAGCTGTCGGCCTGTTGGGACAATGTCTAAGGGTAATAATTGGTTTGAATTGGCATCTCTACTTCCACTAGCAAATGAGTTCATCATCTGAATTATATCAAGATATGCACGTATTGCGATATTCGTATGATTTATTCATGTATAACACCGACATATATTTCTAGTAAATGGCAGGATTGGCTTAGAGTGAGGTAAGCCGGTTACCATTGGTCCATGCTTCAGCCCTCTGCCTCTCAGTAGGTTCAAACTACAAACCTGCTCCACTTTAGAGTGTTTCAAGGTGATATAGGTATAGGCAACGAAGGCGACCAAGTGTCATCCCTTGCTATTGAAACACGTATCAAAATAAGTGCGGAGAAATCTCACAAACTTTTGGCGTAGCGCGAAAAATGAAATATATATTTAACTGCAGTTGCAAAGTACTGGCGACTCATAAACTGCTGGAAGAATCAAGAATAATGGGAGAAGATAGAAGTCTGGTTTAAAAAAATAATCATGACGAAAAGGTGGGAGACCTAAACGGTCCAGAAGAAAGCTGCGAGGAGCATCATCAATGAAGTGATAGCTTTAGTTGAAGCGCCAGCCTCATAACTTGCCACTAAACTAGCCGTGCTTGGAGCGGAATTGGGCCAGAATCCAGAGTGGCTTGCACCTGGTGGTGAATTTTCAGAAATTGAACCTTCTGGAGTTGGTTGTGGACCAGAGCCTTCATCGTCTCCACCTGGAGGTGGATTGAATTTCGATGTGAAAGTCGAGGTAAAGGTTGAAATTGCAGTAGTGTAACCACCTTGACATCTCTCACATGGTAAGGTCACTATGCTAGTTGAAAAGGATGTCACGGTTTGATACGAAGGTGTATTGCCGCTTGGAGCAGTGTGGGCCAATGGATATGATGATGAACTATTAGTCCAAGGAGTACGAGGGGTAACGACGACGACTTCACTCGAAGGAACTGACCCAGTGGTAATAACGGTGGTGTAATTTGATGGCTCAGGACCTGGGATGGTGGCAGTCGACAATGGAGGAGTGACGATCACAACTTCGGAAGATGGAACTGAACCAGTGGTAATTACAGTGGTGTAAGTCGATGGCTCAGGACCTGAGATCGTGGTTGTTGATAATGGAGGAGTGACGACCACAACTTCACTCGTAGGAACAGATCCGGTGGTAATTACAGTGGTGTAAGTCGTAGCCGTTGGACCAGGGATGATGGTTGTCGATAATGGAGGAGTTACGACCACAACTTCGGAAGTTGGGACTGAACCAGTTGTAATCACAGTGGTATAGGTCGAAGGAGTAGGACCTGGAATTGTCGTGGTAGACAAAGGAGGAGTAACCACAACGACTTCACTTGAAGGAACTGATCCGGTGGTAATTACAGTGGTGTAAGTCGAAGGAGTAGGACCTGGAATTGTCGTGGTAGATAATGGAGGAGTAACCACAACGACTTCACTCGAAGAAACTGAACCGGTGGTGATAACGGTGGTGTAAGTCGAAGGATGAGGTCCTGGAATGGTGGTGGTTGACAATGGAGGGGTGACGACCACAACTTCGGAAGATGGGACTGAACCGGTGGTGATAATGGTGGTGTAAGTCGATGGCTCAGGACCTGGAATTGTTGTGGTGGACAAAGGAGGAGTAACAACGACGACTTCGGAAGTTGGGACTGAACCAGTGGTAATTACAGTGGTGAAAGTCGTAGCTGTTGGACCAGGGATGATGGTTGTCGATAATGGAGGAGTGACGACCACAACTTCGGAAGATGGGACTGAACCGGTGGTGATAATGGTGGTGTAAGTCGATGGCTCAGGACCTGGAATTGTTGTGGTGGACAAAGGAGGAGTAACAACGACGACTTCGGAAGTTGGGACTGAACCAGTGGTAATTACAGTGGTGTAAGTTGACGAAGCAGTTCCAGTAAGCGTGGTTGTTGACAAAGGCGGGACCTCGACGACCACTTCCGTAGATGTGATCGATCCAGTTGTAATTACAGTGGTGTAAGTTGACGAAGCAGTTCCAGTAAGCGTGGTTGTTGACAAAGGCGGGACCTCGACGACCACTTCCGTAGATGTGATCGATCCAGTTGTAATTACAGTGGTGTAAGTTGACGAAGCAGTTCCAGTAAGCGTGGTTGTTGACAAAGGCGGAACCTCAATGATTACTGTCTCCGTGACGTTTCCAGTTCCAGTTGGGGAGACAGTGATCGTGGTTCCAAAAGTTTCGGTCCAAGAACTTGTTATTGTGGTAGTAGCAATGATACAAGTTGAATCGTCCTGAGGAGTAAATGCAGGCAAATTGTCTGACGTTTTAACACTTCCATCAGGGTAGGCAACCCTTACTTTCAAGACTGCTGCCCCACCTCTGTTGTAGTAAAGCATTTTGATAGGGTAATATCCCTCTTCCAAACTTACAGTATATGTTTTTTGGTTAGGATATTGCGCCTCCAAAGCCGTGGTGTCACCGACGATATTTGAAATCTTGCCACAACAGTTTCCATCTGTGCCCTGTCCGAAATATAACACAGCAGCATCATCAGTTCCCTGGAAAGTGAAAGTATAATCTCCGGCCTGGTCTGCGTAGAAATATCCTGTTATTCTCAAACCAAAATAATTGGTGTTGACATATTTTCCATAAAGGTTTGTATACAATGGTCCATGATCAGAATCACCGTGGTATACATTGAATGTGAGATTACTGACGTCGTTAATTGTTACAGATGAAGCTTGGTTATTCATGTCAGTCTTAATATATGTAAGACAATCCTTACCACTTGTGGACGTTTCAGGGCTTGTAGGATTACAAATATTGTATGAAGCATTGAGATATTCCACCAAAAACCCCGATGCAACATTTTGAACATCACAATTCCCGACCGTGATGGTCAAGGCTGGAGTTAGGAATAAGATGAAGGAAAATAAATAGCTGAGATTCATCACTGCACTAGACTGATTAGTTCGGGTGAAGAGCTGGAGCTTTTATAGTATACAAAGGCTGTCGACCCTTGCTGCACCTAAGAGGCTACATTCACCAGAATTTCATCAAAATTTCCTAGTTCTGACATACTTGATCCATTTTGGTGGAGGCGGTCATCCATCAAGTAAATTGTAGCCATAAGCCAGCTTCTTGCCGTCTGCTTTCATAAATCTTTGCCAATTGGAGTAATCAACTCCTTTTTTGGGCTATTCATGCCAAGTCTGGTTATGATGAACAATGTATTGAAAACCTGCAAACCAAAATTTCATCTTTAAAATTCGTAACTTTGACTTGCATCTTATTTTAAACTGCAAAATAGGATCATACGCACGTAATTCGAACGCCAGATTCATGTCCATACTGACTTGCGAAGGTCTGATAGACGGATCGGAAAAATTTTGATCTTTAGGTTGATGTTGATTTGCTAGCGTCTATCTTGTAAAGTCCAACGATATGCATACACAATTATCTTAAATCATTATCAAAAAACCCCAGCGAGCCGTTGCAATCGAAATCATCTCATATATTGGTCGGGTAACATATCATCAATGCGTATACCATGCTAGCAACGGAGTTGCCGATGATAACATCGCTCATAACCGCGGACAGACCTCCTCGGAATTCAAGCATTTGAGGGATTTAATCGGGGCTTTGATCAGGTGGTATGAGCTCAGGCAACTCATATCAACGACCTATTGTTAATATTCAAACTTTTCCATAGCGTTATATGACTGTGGCAAAATCTATTATTCAGGATACGTGCACGCAACATAAAACAGAAAAAATAATGCAACTTACTTATCAAAATCTTCTTCAACAATATTTTTTCGGCGAAAGATGTTTGTCAAACTTTAAAGCACTTGATAAAAAGATTGGGGACCAAAGGCCCCTTCTTTGTGTTACAACTTCAAGTAGACGATGAAAATGATAGTGAGTTGGTGATAGTGCTCCTAAGAGATATGTGTCGTTACTACTCGTCTACCATTCTGTTTCTTTTAGGCTGTCGGGTGTTTTGATTGTTTACTCGAGAGAGTTAAGTATAGCCATTTTAGATTACAGTTGACCACTTTCGGCTCGTTTAGGAATCTTTTTTGAGAAACTTCGTCAATGCAGATGATTGTCTTGGCAATTGCTGGCAATTTTACCTGCAGAACACTATTCTTTCCATATATCGAGTAAAAGCTGTGAAATTGTATCCGTATGCATGCTTAATCTTTGTATGATGATTACTTGATAGGGCAACAGGAATTGACTTCATTTGAGTTCTCTTTTGGCAATTTGCATTTTATCATTAAAGTTTCGTATTGTCCTGTTGTGTAACATACAAACAAAGATAAGATCTCACGGAATTAACTCATGAATGTGTAAAAGGATGATCAGCTCCTGCAATGTCTCGTAACCTACAAAGAGTGTCTATAGATGGAGCGTGAAGGCTCATGACCCGCAAAGGTTCATAATCGACAAAGCCAAATATGGAATGGGGACCGACACGGCAAAACTTCAGGCAATAGCCTGAAATTCTAAGGGTATTCTTTCCTGGGACCAAAGATGATATGCACCACAGAATGGGTGAACAAAAGCCTGTGTTTTGAATTGTATTGAATTTGGTGTTAAAGGTGAAATGTGGTAACATGGCTGTCGAATTCCGTTTCTTGGTAGTAGAATGGCGAGAAAAATACAGCTTGACCAATGAGAAATCAAGATTTTTTGTCGAAAATTGATATTGGTTCCGAAGGACCACGTTTGCACTGAGCTTAATCTGATATAGCTAGAATTCCCCATATCGAAAAAGGTTTAGCACATCATGGTGATAAAATGATATTGGAACCTAACTTCTTCAACTGAGATGCTGGAGCCTCAAAATGCCGTATCATCCGCAGCATTCAGAGGTCATGATAATTTGTTTAAGAATGAGCACGACTACCCGAGTAGTCAATCGCCAGTTTATTCTAACCCTAGACGATTACCCTTTTCTAAAACCTTCAAGTTGTGCACCAAACCTCCAGCACAAGCTATCTGTTAAATACCTTGAGGGATCCCATGACTTTGACTATTCATTTTGACAGGTTCAGCTCTGTCACTACGCTTTGCACTTTACAGGATTACCAAACTGTGACATCGCAACACAAATCTTGGAGGACAAAGTTTCATGATTTCATTAAAAGACAGGCGGCTTCAAGCAGATCATTATACATCCCAATTAGAAACAATACTGCCACATGTCAGTACTATTGCAACCTTTAGATGTTTGATTTCCCGGCCACATCTCGTAGAAAATCAACCGCTTATTCATATTTGAAATTCCGATGATATTATTGTATATGATGCCTTAACTGGGACAAACGAGATGGCTGAGCAACAAAAGTCCCCAAAATTATCTCGGCGACCCTCAGTCTGAGCATGCTGTGAAAGCATATAGATTTTACTTAGATAAAGGTGATATTCGACCCCGAGAAAAGGTAAGATATATCGTTAATCCCTTTTAGCCTCAAATGAATCGGTAATACTGAACTCAGATAGCGGCTTTCGCTAATGGCATGATTTGAGACAACCCGAAAAACCCTCAGCTATAATATTCTGATGGTGGTAAATCCCCTTCTATCACCACAGCCTCCTGGATGCTTCACGGAATTCCTAGTTCAGCCTGTAACATTACCCAGACCCTATGTAGCGACAGCACCGCGACTTTTAAAACTGCGCACCATAAATTAAGGCCTATCGCACGATACCTGCTATATTTCCGGCAGTCCAAGCAACTACTAGGGCCCATGATAAGTGAATACGATAGATTCGGCCTATTACCTCACTTCCGGTGTTATTTTCCAAAACTTTGAGTGCGAAACCCACCGCGAAGTGTATAGCAGCATATTCTGCGATTACTGTCTAGAAACCTTTGTTGGCGTAGAAGTCAGCATGATTGTCTTCTGTGGCTATTGCCCTTAGCTAATTTTTGCCGTATAATTCCGCAAGATCGCAGCCTGATAATGCTGAGTACGGTTTATATGCGTTTGAGACGCTATCATTCAAGTTCACCACAGACAAATTAACTCTCTTGCTCATTAAATTGCCTTCAGGGTCTCTTTTGTATGTCGTAAAAGAGCCAGTAGTGCCCTCTAGAGTCTTAATATTTGTAGACCATCTGAATACTGTGGATTCTGCATCAATAAATGCGTACAAAGGAACATCAAAATAGGTGGGTGGGATTAGAGATAACTCTGGATTGAAAATCTCTTCCAATTGTGCCGTTGTAACATTGTGCAAACATACTTCAACTGTATCATAGTATATGTTCCAGGTGACGTTGTGGTACTGCCATAAGCAGGAAGTCTCACAACCGCCGAACGTAACATCTCCTGAGCTTATCTTATTCACGAAACCACCACCTATCCAAACTTCAAACCCCAATGGTGCAACAACGCCGATAGAATTGTTGATAATAGGACTAAGTTCCGTAGATTAGCTAGAAGCATTGAGTCAAAGCTGCTTGTGCCTTTATCCGAAACAAGTTGATTTGAGGGTCAGGGGATTGTGAGTATATTTCCGAGAGTTCGCACCCTGCACCAGATGAGCTTCGTTGCAGACCTCGCAGTGGTAAGCATGTTGCGACGTCCACCCTAGTGGCACCAGCTTTGAACGATATGCATAACGAATCTTCAGCCCACGGTATATTTGCATACGTAACTCACCTCTTTTAAGGCGAGATTTCTAACTTCTGGCATTTATAACTGGAGACCCATCTTATGAACCTGATGCAATTTATACATAAAGGAATTCTATGAAAGAAGCTAGACCTCCCGTTGATCTTTAGTAAAGTAGATAATAAAATAATGTGATCATCAATACGAACAAAATCGGGGAGCTTTTGGGCCAGCTCAAGTTGGTGCGGGCGTAGTTTGAGTTTTGTGTTAATCTGATCAAAACTTCAGTCGTAGCTTCACCGAGAGAGTGTGATCCACCATTGACCCCCACTGGCACGGTGGTAGTACCATGGGTATACCTAGTCCCGATACTGCTTGCAAATTTGGTTCAAAACAAGCATTCTGCAGTTTTCGCTCTATCCGTGTTTGAGGTTCCACTGACACCAACACATTTGCCTCCGGCACAAATAGTGGAAGGTCCAGCAGTGACTTATTGTTTAGGTGAGCAAGAACTGGGAATTATCAGCATCATATCCTGAAAACCGAGCCTTGAATTAGCTACCCGAACTTCCTTAAGGTGCCTACCAAACTTCACAATCTTAGGTGGCAGTTGTATTGACTGCATACCTTGAGGCGATGTTCACAAGCCCAAAAAAACGCCTATTCTTTACTAAAGAGTAAGTGCTCATACAAATATTTCACATTTAGCCCTATACTTTAAATTCCACATCCACTAGACTCTCAGAATTTTATTTTGGAATCGAAACTTTTGGCTGAAGTTTCAGCCAAAAGTTTCGGTTCTGCACCTGCTGTTGTGATTAGAGTGTAGGTGCATGAGAAAAGAACGGGCTTTTGTGATGCAAAGTTCATTTATCTAGACCTAGTGAAAAAATTAGGGATATTTTTAGACTGATGAAAAGCCATCAAGACTCTTGTATATATGTATTGAGTGTAATGCTTATGAAAGTGGACGTAAATCATGTCCCACACATCCTCGTAAAGATTGTACTTCACCTAGTCGGAACTAGACCCTCTCACTTACTATAGGCTCCCACGATTGATGCTTTGGTTTAGCGGTGTTGTATGGAACATAAGCCCCTCTTGTACCGGTCAAGTTTGCCTTGTGCTTTTCAGGTAAAGGATAAGCTCTTACTGAGACCTGATCAGCAGGTAACTTGTTGGGTGGTGTGTTGGTACCATAACTTAACCAATAATGCCATCCTGGTTCGACGTTGGACATATCGATACCCAAAAACGTAGCGTTATGCTCCACCCATCTGGTTCTCAAATGGATTTCTTCTGGGACATCAGTTTCGTAATATTTGTTACCCCAGTCGTCGGTTCCTACTAACTTACCTCTTTTCGTATCATTAAGAAATGCAATTTGCCATGCTGCCCTCTTGAGCCCCGACGAGTATATGTTCTTTATCGTTCTAACAATTGAAGTTGACATCGTTAATGAGTTTGAGTTGATTGGTTCGCGATTTTCTTCAAGTCTCAGTTCGTTCGCGCACGATTTTTCAGCTGAAAAAACTCATATATTTATCTATATCTATTGGAAGTATGGGGGAACCTTGGAGCTTAAAGCTAATCCTCGTCCACTAGGGCAAAGTTGACAGCTAAACCGATTTTCCCACTTCCAACGCCCTCGTAACCACCGCATTTAATCACCCAGTTGAAGTTATTGAGCTTATCGTTCGCATAACTTGACACATTGATATCAAAGGTGTTATTGTTATATGTTGGCAAACTGACGGAATATTTGGAGTTAGCCATCTTGATGAAATTAGTGTCAAATTTCAATTTATATGTATTTGAGTCCAAGAACACGAAGTTCTCGCAATTGCTGAGCTTGTTGAAGAACTTCTTCCTTTCTAAAGATAAGGGTGGGATCTTCAAGGTGTTGTCGATGTTGTCGTTCAAATTCTCGGGTAGCTTTGTACTGCTTGTGTCGTAATTACTATATTTGAATGGAATTGGGTCGTCAATGGACATATAGGTGCAACTGTTCAATATGGGGCCATATAAGAATGGTTTGGCACTATAAATGTCCCCTTTGACTGTACTATTTATGAACCAATTGAAGAATTTCAATCCGGCTGCCAACAAAGTAGTTGGAACGTATTCTTTTATAGGAGTAGTGAAATCATTGCCAAAAAGAAATTCTTGTCCGTCAACAGACATCTTTGGTGTGAAATTCACTTCGAATGATAAATTTGACTGTTCGGTTTCACTGCTTGGGTTTTTAAATTGTTCGCCATTTAAATACTTGTTGTCTCCCACGTTAAATAAACTATTATCCCTGTGATATTGTGATCCATCGAAATTCTTTATGTTGATTATCAATTCAAATGTGCCGATTTCACTGTCGATTTTTATGGGTATAAGAGTATTGATAGGGACAATTTGGGATTCTCCATTATAGTCATTAGCTGCCTTGATCACTAATCTTTTGACCATTATGTCTTTTACAATCAGTTGCTCACGAAGTGTTTTTCCAAAGCAATATTCTCAAAATGGAATCTCCGTATTAATTTTCCTCCGCGTTGATCGCCGCTGCCGTCAATTTCGACCCGCAGTTAAAAGAGAGCATGAAATCATTGTTGATGATGTAACTATTGTTGAAATTGGTCGAGTGCCTTGTGGCAGATCCTTAGCGTCGCCTAAAAATCGATGAGTAGAGCATGGGGGAAACAGAAAGTTGAGAATTTAATTCAAAAGTCATCTATCAATCATCTATGTGAAAGAGTTTCGACAATCGATGCTTGCCCTTGGAGCTCGATCTTTCAGGGTTTCTTGATTCAGATCGAGACCTCGATCTTGACGTGGATAACAGAAACTTAAATCTACCTTCTTGGTCCAAACTTCTTCCTCTATCATCCGAATTGTTTCTACTCAAGGGAGGCCTATTTTTCTTTTTATAGTATGTGCCACTAACGTCGATATCTTTCAACCAGTTCTGGAAATACTCATGCGTATCGATTTCATTGTTCAACACCGTTATGTGCTTATATTTGGGTTTGACAATGACCACCGGAACCAATGCATATTGCAAAAAATAGCTACTGATTGTCGTCTTGGAGAAAATTGATTTGTGCTGCTGCTCTTCTGCTTGATGGCTGCCTATACACATCATTTGAGGTTTGTATTCATCAATAGCTCTCTGTAACAACTTTTGTGGCTTCCCAATGTCTGTTTCGAAAACTATCGAGATTTTCTTATTATGAATATTCAACTCCTCTATTTTCAACAAGTTTTTTTTGACCAACGTTCTATCGATTTTGGTATGTGTTTTGGTATCTAACACCTGTAGAACAACTATAGTATCACCATTTATGATCATTTCGTCGAATAACCATTGGACGGCTTTCAAACTCTCCACATCATCATTAAACCCGCATAAATATGTCTTGTTATTTCTTCTAAATTTGAATTTTGGGTGCTTAACTTTCAAAGTTATTGATTTTTTGCTCGAACTTTCACCAGTTATGTCGAATGAGATCCCGTTCCTAAACCTTTCATCCACTGAGGTTGACGAAGCGGATGCTTTCAAGTTGGTAGCAGATCCGAATGACACCAAATTCGTGGACGACGGTAGTCTACTGCTGCTTAAACTAAAATAATCTCCAGGATTACTTCCATTTAATGCAGATATTCTGGGTGACAACAACGGTGTATCGGAAGCAGAAATACTAGGTGACGTCACGGAATCAGAATCAAAATTATCGTAATAAATCCTCCCTATCAAATCACTTGAATCGTTCTCTTTGGTATATAAATCGATTGTGTCATTACTGGTATGGTAAATCAACGAGTTGAGCTTAGTGTTCTTGCTGGTTTCGGGATCAAACTGATCTTTATTCCTTGCCTTTTTGACCTTTTTCTCCTCGAGTTTGGCCTGTGTCTTCTCAACGTCGTTATCCACCTCGTTGTCCTGTTCGATTTTATTATCTATGTCGTGATTTTTGGTGGGAGTTTTCTCCTTGTCGTTTTCGTTCTCATTCAGTCCTCTTCTGCGTAGTTCGGGATGGGACCTTATCTCTGAATTGGAATAATAAAGAGCGTTTCCTTTTGGTGCAGAGAATATCCCCATTCTCGAGCCGTTTCTAATTGTCTCTCAATGCGAATCTCGTATTTACATGATTTATTCCAAACATAAACTATTTACTTTTGATTTCAATGTAACGGCCGTTATCGATGCCGGAGTTGTGCTCTACAATCCCCCAAATTCTATCCATCTTCATTCCACCAATATCGTCCACCACATAGAAAAACTGCTTCTCGCCAGTTTCTTTATCTTGGTCTACCCAGTTGACATAAGGCATGACGAGGCCTTGAAGACCAGATTTTTCCGGTATTATCTGTAAGGACTTATTGTCAGTTATTTTGAGTAAGTTATTGTAGGTTTTAGTACCAGTAAAGGTCAATTTCTCCATTATCAAGTTCTCATCTTCAATCAAATTGTCGAGAGTTTGAGGTTTGGTTTTGTCATACAATCTGAAAATTCTGGTAACGTAATCCTTGGTTTTGTAGTGCACTGCCGCGAACGGTAACGAGAATGTGAACAACGTACTAAGCAAGTAAATGTCCTCGACGTTCGAATCGTGCAAAAGCTTGGCCCCATATATTCCCAAAACGCCGAACCCAAGGGTGATTCTCTTCATCAACGAAACGTATTTCGTGCTAGGTGCTTCATACATTGGCTGGTAAGCTAATCTGTACTTAGAAGGCAACTTCTCTGAAATCAAAGAACGAGGTTTCTTCACTTTCACTATATCATCTAATATTGTAGGAGACCAAGGATTATTTTCGGTGGTGATCTCATCTGTGTCGATTTTTGTGTCTCCCGACTTGAAGGTGCCCTTGTTGGAGGCTCTCAAGCTACCATTGCCGTGGATCCTTCGTATCTGTCTGAACATTGCCAATTTTCTAACCACTGACATCTTAACTGAACCATCTGAGGATTTCGCGAATATGTGCGACAACCGTTCGATCCTCATCCTTCTGAAAGTTATCGAAAATTTTTTATTTGATTTGACCCTTATCATTATTAACAGGGATCAACCAAGAATTTGAATTATCGGTAATCTAAATACAGCTCAATCCGAATTTCTACTCGTTACAGAATTTGTAAAATTATCATTAAAATTATTTACAAGGTTCAAATCTCACTTGTATCCTACCAGTTTCAATTGCTTAATTAAAAGTTACACTCAGTATGGATTCGGATGCAACCAGCAGATTCGTTCCAGAATATCGTCGTACAACGTTTAAAAATAAAGGCAGATTCCAAAGTGATGAATTGAGAAGAAGAAGAGAGACTCATCAAGTTGACTTAAGAAAGCAGAAGAGAGAGGAAGTTTTATCAAAGAGAAGAAATTTCAATACTGAAGCACCAGCCAATGATTCAGAAGATGAAGAGGACTATGGCTTACAGGCCAATGATGACTCACAATTCTACAGCAGTTTGTTACAGGATTTGCCAAAGATGGTTGAATTGATTCATTCTCCTGACGTAGATGATCAAATCAATGCTACAGTGAAATTTCGTCAAATTTTATCTAGAGAACACAACCCTCCAATCAATGCGGTGATTCAGTGTGGGGTAATTCCCACCTTGGTCGAATTCATGGACGAAACGCACACCGATATGTTGCAGTTAGAGGCTGCATGGGCCTTAACAAATATCGCCTCAGGTAGCTCAGAACAGACCAAAGTTGTGGTGGAATCGGGTGCAGTACCAAAATTCGTCAGATTATTGGACTCTCAAAGTGTCGAGGTCAAAGAACAAGCTATCTGGGCGTTGGGTAACGTCGCAGGGGATTCAACTCATTACAGAGATTTCGTATTGAGCTGCGGTGCTATGGAGCCAGTTTTGGGCTTATTTAACTCCACTAAGATGTCATTAGTGAGAACAGCGACCTGGACATTGTCAAACTTATGTAGAGGCAGAAATCCTCAACCAGATTGGTCGATAGTGTCATTGGCAATTCCAACTTTGTCGAAGTTGATTTATTCTACTGATACTGAAACATTAATTGATGCCTGTTGGGCTGTGTCTTATTTGAGTGACGGTACAACTGAAGCTATTCAAGCTGTTGTTGATGCTAGAATTCCTTTGAGATTAGTAGAATTATTGGGACATGATTCCACCTTGGTACAGACTCCAGCTTTGAGATCAATCGGTAATATTGTCACTGGTAATGATTTACAAACACAAGTTGTCATCAATGCTGGTGCTTTACAAGCCTTAAGTCCATTATTGAATTCTCCCAAAGAAACAATTAGAAAAGAGGCATGTTGGACCATTTCAAATATCACTGCTGGTAACACCGAACAGATTCAAGCCGTCATTGATGCTAATTTGATACCTCAAGTTCTCAGATTATTGACCAACGGTGATTATAAAACTAAGAAGGAAGCATGCTGGGCTATATCCAATGCTTCATCTGGAGCCTTAACCAAACCCGAGCAGATTAGATATTTGGTCAATCAAGGTTGTATAAAGCCTTTATGTGATTTATTAGCTGTCGCCGACCCAAAAATAATTGAAGTCACGTTGGATTCCTTGGAGAATATCTTGAAGATGGGTGAAATGGACAAAGAAGCAAAAGGAGCTCAAACGAACGAATATGCCTTGTACATCGAGGAGGCTGGTGGTATGGAAAAGATCTTCGAATGTCAAAGTAACGAAAATGAAAAGATTTATGAAAAGGCTTACGGTATTATTGAAAAATACTTTTCTGAAGATGACGAACAAGTTGATGAAAGCATGTTAGCTCCTCAGAATTATGGCGAGGCTTTTGGTTTTGGTATGAATGACAACCAACAACAAAATTTCAACTTTTGAAGCAGTCCCCCGATTTTTTTATTTGGTTTGTACCTGTCCTAAACCGTCAGATACAATTGTCACGTCTCTATAAATGATTTTCAATTTTTGCTTATGTTATTATTTATCATACGTATATTCTATATGGTCTATTAAAAGGACTATAATCCTTTTATATAGTCTTCACCTCTGCATTCTAATATATATATTATCAATTGTCACTCTTGAAGTATTTCAACACTTTCTGACTAGCTTTGTGTAGATTGCTGTTCACATGCTTAACCTCCATCGACCCACCAGGCACGTCATCTTTGACTAGTTTGGAAGTATTACCTTTTTTCACCATACTCGTAATGATCTCGAAAGCAACCTGAGCCCCATTTGTGGCCGTGATTTCGGCATTGTCGAATGCCGGTGATACTTCAACGATATCGGCCCCAACGATGTTCAAATTGTCAATGGCTCTCAATACATAGATTAGTTCTCTTGGCAACCAACCTCCTGGTTCTTGAGTCCCGGTTCCGCTTCCAAACCCTGGGTCTAAAACATCTATGTCCACTGACAAGTAAGTTGGAGAGTCAGCTGGAATGGTATCTAAGATTTTTTGAATAACGGATTTGACTCCCTCCACCCAGATATCGTCAGCATAGATTCTTTGGAAATTCTGATTATCGTCATCGATATAATCCTCAATCCCCGATAACTTCGTCCTCAAGCCCGCATGGATATTGTGAGTCGAAGTCAAGTTTTCTTGATGGGCTTTCCACAACATTGAACCATGGTTGAGCTCAGATTGGTCTGAGTGCCAGAAAGATGGATATTTATCAGGGGCCCATGTGTCCAAATGGGCATCGAAGTGAATGACATTGATTGGACCGTAAACCTTGTTCAACGCTCTTAAATGTGGTAACAATACAGAATGGTCCCCGCCCAATGCAACGTACCGTGGGGGAGTTCGATCTGAAATGGTTGACCTGTGACGTAAGATCAATTCCTCGAATGCTAGGTTCATTTGTTTAAATGCCAAGTTGTTATCCACTGGAGTAACGGGAATATCACCGCAGTCCAATATTTTGGCCCAATTCTTGTACGGATTGATCATAGCCTTCTGATTAAAACCTCTCAACGACGTCTGTCTTTGGGATGCTGCCCTGATGGCTCTTGGTCCAAATCTGGCCCCTGGTCTGTAGGATACGGCAGTGTCAAACGGAACACCAATTATGCCGATATCATAGTCCAACTCTCTGTTGAGTAAACATTTTTGGTAATCGAGATGAGCAAACGTGTTAATACCTTGAAACGGCCAGTCTCCGTCCCATATCTCTTTCAAACTTGGGGTATCCATTTTGTCATATTCAAGCTCATGTTTATTTAATGGATTGGAATGGAACTTGGCTTGTACTGCTTGTAATGCTACAGCTATATTCAATAAAATACCGATCTTCATTTCTCCAGTATTGATTATGGAGTCCAAATAGTATTCAACACAAATTAGGATTCAGATGGGTTCTTAAACTGGTGCGGAATTTGCATGCCTAATCAGTGCGTTATCGCAATATTCCGCTCGGAGCTGCAAAACGTACTATCGTGTCTACATACAAAACTTCTGGGGAAGCTGATGACGACAAGTAGACTTTCAGTATGGCTAACCATCAAGGTACCGAAAATCACACTAAAACCGGGGATATATCTCACTATATGCTCCACTTACTCAAGTTGATGATTTTCATTTTCTCACCTTATAGGTGTCCATGTTGTGCAGAAAGACCTGTGAAAAGGTTGCAAATGGCGTCCACCGGTTGTCACCGTTCTAATTTTCTCTCGCCGTGTACAAAAACTGGCTCAGGTGTCTCTCTCATGAGTCAATGATTCTTTTTGCACTCTGTTTCATTTGTGTCTTGTCTCAATTTGATTTCGATTATCGATAAATTGATCAATCGCATGAATCGAAGATGGGGTTCTCAGATTTGAAAAATGCAATAAAAAAGATAGATCATTCGTTGAGAACATCAAATGGTCAGAAACGAGAGCAGCAACCTTACCTCCGGCCGAAAGCCGAGTTGCCTTCAACAGTATTTGACGAAAACACTTTTGACGTAGATGGAGGCATTTTCGAAAACCCCATATCTACAGCAGCACCGCCTTCAATTTTCAAAAGAGCACCACATCATCAGCCTCCAGTTGGATGTCAGTATGGCGAAACCGATGAACCAATCCAAACGAACAATTTCTATAACAATTTGGCCTTGGAAGACCAGACGTTCCCTGTTTGGACTCAGCCTTATTCGCTTTGGTTGGCTAAAGACCCAGATCAGGATGTTGGCATGGCCTTCAATCATACAGAGGCTTCTCAGAGGGTATTTGGTCCTGATGCCAATCAGAATCCAGCTCAATTCTACTTCAATCCCCCCAGAATCAAATCCTTTGTCATTAGCGGAGAGAGCTTCAACGCGGGCAACACGGCATTATGGTTGGAAAATCACCAAAAGATGTCTGTCACCTCCAGATTAGTGCTCAATAATGACAATAGAACAAGCATTTGCATCCCATTGTCCCAAGGAATGGGTTTCATCACAGCAATTTACAACAATATCAAAGCTATAATTTCCTCACAAGTTGGTATACAGCATTTCGAGAAGGTCGGGAACGTTGGAAAGGGTAGCACTGTCAAATACAGGGTCAGCTTATTCAACCAAGTTGTTTGGTCGATGTATGTGACCGGGGGTTCTGAGTTTCAGTTGAATGATGGTAAAATTGTTTCCAGTAACGTTTGCAATGACGTGATAGTCCAGTTTGCACGTGGTGATTCACAATACTATGATGATTCTGCTGGCCTGTATGCGGTTGCCTGTAAGCTTTCCGGGAAAATCACTACCAATGATGGTAAAAAGTGCCAATATTCTTTCAACTATGAGATAGCTGGTAGTTCGAAATCCGGCACAATCATCATCTGGTGTTTGCCCCATCACCAGCAAGTTTTAGTGGATGAAACAAAGAGAAACTATACGGGAATGGACTTGGATTCAACCACGAAAGGAATCATGAAAGCCTACGCAACCAATAGATTGATAATGGAAGAGGAGGGTTTGCCGACTGATATCGATTGGGCTCCTTGGTCAACTGTATCCACGTTCAAAGTTCCATCACAATACGAAAGAGGAGCGTTAGACCAAATTCGAAAAGCAGCTGAGGCTGAAGTACAGCAAGACATTATAGGCATGGCTAATGTCGACTCTATGTATACGTCAGGTAAGATACTAGACAAATTTGCCTATATTGCATATGTATGCCATTTCATTCTCCGGGATGATGGTTTGACCAGCAGAATATTTCCCCAATTAACTAAAGCCATTGAGATATTTTCGTCAAACAAACAAAAATTCCCGTTATTGTATGATACATCTTGGAAAGGAATCATCTCATCAGCTGAACCTGGTGCTGATTTCGGTAACTCCAACTACAATGATCATCACTTTCATTATGGATATCATATTCATGCTGTTGCTGTGACTGCACAGGTCGATAGGTCGTTCAATGGAGGAAATTGGTTCAGATCTTCGAATGTTCGTGAGTATATCACCACCTTGATCAGAGATGTGGCCAACCCTACCACGAGAGATAAATATTTCCCACAATCAAGATCATTTGATTGGTTCCATGGACATTCATTTGCACATGGTATATTTGCCTCTGGTGACGGGAAGGATGAAGAATCATCATCAGAGGACTATCATTTTGCTTATGGCATGAAATTGTATGGTCGTATCATAGAAGATAAAGATATGGAGGCCAGAGCCAACTTAATGCTTGCAATCATGAAAAGATCAATGAATATGTATATGTTGTTCAGTGACGACAATACCGTGCAGCCCAGAAACTTCATACGTAACAAGGTTGCGGGTATTTCTTTTGAAAATAAGCTCGATTTTGCCACCTACTTTGGCAGGGGAACTATAGGAAACGAATGGATCCACGGAATTCATATGTTGCCCATTACTCCCGTTTCTTCCTACATCAGACTGGAAACGTTTGTCAGGGAGGAATGGGAGCAAATTTTGCAGCCAATCGTTGACCGGATTCCTGACGGTTGGAAGGGTGTCTTGATGTTGAATCTAGCATTATTTGACCCAAAAAGAGCATGGAAATGGTTCGCTCGAGATGACTGGAACGAGGCTCAAATTGACAACGGAATGTCTAGAACCTGGTCTTTAGCTTATATTGCCGGTATTGGGGGCTACAATTAACTTGAGTATACGCCCTTTTCCTTTTGTTGCTTACCCTCTCTCTATTACGCAAACTTTAGTGCAAATAAGCGTACAGACAGTGACCTTTCGCAAACGTTCTTGATGATTTAGAGCCCCAAAGGAATGTTTGAATTTGGAGCAATCCCGATTGAGCCAACCTTTGTTTTAATCCGACTGAATTCCCTATCTACATTATAGAATCGAATATCCATAATGTCCAGAGTATTAAATGCAGTCACTAATTATAAAGACAATTTTCACACTGAAAGTAAGACAGGATTGTTTGCAACCGAGGTCATCCACCCATTTGAAGCCTTCAAAGCCAAAATATTTGAGGTTGATTTTGCTTCTGAGGACGGCACACTCAAATTGATGAAACCTCCTTGTCTGAAGTATTTTTGAGGGGTGATGATAAAGTAGTGATTGAAGATCCGCATTCTGATTTCAATATCAACATTAAGAATATCAAAGCAGCCAAAAACATCAATTTAAGTGACTATTCCATCTTTTTTGCTGCTGGCGGCCATGGCTGTATATATGACTGAAGGTGCCGGGCCTAGTCAAAGCCGCTGAGGCCATTTATGCTCAAGGGGCATCGTTGCTGCTGTTTGCAACGGCCCAATCATCTTTAACTCCATTAAAGATGCATCTACTGGGAATCCTTTAATTGAAGGTAAAAATGACACTGGCTTCAGTGACGAAGGCGAAAAGTTGATGGGTGCCGCCGAGTTCATGAAAAGCAACAACTTACTAACAGTTCGTTAGATTGTCGGAAGATTGGGCGCAAACTTCAAGGAACCCGTCGATCCATGAGCCGAGTCTGTGGTGGAAGATGGCAGAATTGTAACAGGTGTCAATCCTGCATCGGCGGCGGCAGTTGCACATATTCAATTGCCATCTTCATCAAATAAATTTTAAAAGGCAATCACCAGACTCGGCATACGTAAAGCAGGTACTAAGTTGGTTTACCCCTAATTGTGATGAATCTATTCAACATTATCAAAAGACTGGGGTTTTGGCTGGAACTTGAAAGTTTCAAATTGGAAACGTGGACGAGAGAACTTTAAAAGCTATGGAAGTCGTGTAAGTAGTAGTTGTTTAAGTCTTACCATACATACACTAACTCCTATCACTTTTTTGCCTTCTTTCACAAAAAGATGCGGGGGTAGATCTCAAAAATACTCGTAAAAGATGTCCCAAAATGGCTATTGGGCCTTCTTTTCGCGATCCCCCCCGATTCTCCTCCACTTTAGTTTTGCACCGAAACCTATAAATATATACCGAGGGAAATGAAGTTTTACAGACCTATTCATGCATACAGATGAGATAATGAATCAGTTGACCACTGAGGAGAAAATATCACTCCTCAGTGGCTTTGATAACTGGCATACTTACCCCATCCCTAGATTAAACCTACCCAAAGTTAGATTTACCGATGGTCCCAATGGTGTAAGGGGCACGAAAGCGTTTAATGGCAAAGCAGCAGCCTGTTTTCCTTGTGGCACAGCCATGGGGTCAACCTTCAATAAAAGATTGTTACAGGAAGCTGGTAGCTTGATGGCAATTGAGTCTAAGCAGAAGGGTGCACATGTGATATTAGGACCCACTTGCAACATGCAAAGGGGCCCCTTGGGTGGAAGAGGATTCGAAAGCTTTTCGGAGGATCCCTATTTATCAGGAATGTCTTCTAGTTCAATCATACAGGGCATTCAAAGCGAAAACGTCGGGGCTACAATCAAGCATTATGTGTGCAATGATCTAGAGCATGAACGAAAGGCCTCGGATTCCATTTTAACCCAGAGGAACTTACGTGAAATATACTTAGAACCGTTTCGTTTGGCTGCCAAATACGCCAAACCTGTGTGTGTTATGACCTCATATTCGAAGGTGAATGGTGATAGAGCGTCTCAAAGTAAAAGGTTGTTGAAGGACATTTTGAGGGACGAGTGGGGATGGGAAGGAGTCGTCATGAGCGATTGGCATGGTTTATATACCGCCAAAACGGCTCTTGAGAACGGTTTAGATCTTGAGATGCCAGGGCCCACCTATTATCGCACAGTCAAGTCAATCAAGCATATGGTAGATTCTAGAGAGTTGAACGTTCAAGATTTGGACGATAGGGCACGAAACATCATCAATTTGATCAAGTTCGCCGAATCTTCGGGTATACCTGAAGACAAGCCAGAAGACGAATTGAATAACACTCCCCATACTGCCAAAATATTGAGGCAAATTGCTTCGGAGTCGATTGTGTTGTTGAAAAATGAAGGTAGCATTCTACCTTTGAACAAAAAAGACAAAATAGCGGTGATCGGGCCGAGTGCTAAGATCTGTGCGTTTAGTGGTGGTGGTTCAGCGTTCTTAAGGCCTTATTATATCACCACTCCATACGATTCAATCACGTCGAAACTAGATTATGAACCTGACTATACTGTAGGCTGCTATGGCTTCAAAACTTTGCCCTCGTTAGCAACTCAGTTGGTCAACCCTATTACTGGAGAAGTGGGTTATAATATGAAGTTCTACTTACATCCTGCGGATTATGGTCCTCCAGAGAAAAGACACCAATTTGACGAACTTAATTTAGATCAGTTCTATATTTTCCTACAAGATTACCGTCATCCAGTCATCAAAAATGACTTATACTACATTGACATCGAAGGGGATTTCACCGCAGAGGAGACTGCTGAGTATATCTTTGGGTGCACGGTATTAGGTACTGCAATGCTCTATGTGGATGGTGAGCTAGTGGTTGACAACAAAACCCATCAAAAGAAAGGAACCGCTTTTTTTAATTCTGGTAGCGTTGAAGTCACCAATACTGTTCTGCTTATACAAGGTATAAAGTACAGGATCAAATTGGAATTCGGTTCTCGTCCAACCTTTTCTGCTCCTGATGCTACAGTAGTTGATTTTGGCGGCGGAGGGGGTATTAGTTTTGGAGCCACGAAGAAAATTGATCCAGAAGAAGAGATAGCTTTAGCAGCTAAAATTGCGTCTCAAAATGACAAGGTTGTTTTATCAATAGGATTGACTCATGAATGGGAAACAGAAGGTTCTGATCGTCCGAATATGGACTTGCCGTTACTTACTAACAAATTGGTTTCGGCTGTATTGAAGGCCAATTCTAATACAGTTATTGTCAATCAATCTGGAACACCGGTCGAATTCCCTTGGCTTGACGATGCAAAATGCGTAGTGCAAGCATGGTATGGTGGAAATGAAGCCGGCAATGCGATATCGGACGTCTTGTTTGGAGACTATAACCCAAGTGGAAGGTTATCAATGACATTCCCTGCAAGATTAGAGGACAATCCGACGTTTCTTAACTTCAAAACTGAAAGAGGTAGAGTTTTGTATGGGGAAGATATATTCATGGGGTATAGGTTTTACGAAAAGATGAAGAGAGCTGTTGCTTTTCCTTTTGGCCACGGGTTATCCTACAGTGAGTTCAAGTTCGATGACTTGGTCATTGATATCGATGAAAACACCGATAGTTTGAAGGTGAAACTTACTGTCGAGAATATTAGTGGAATTGACGGTGACGAGGTGGTTCAATTGTATGTTTCACGAGAATCAGTCACCATTCGTCCTGTGAAAGAGCTTAAAGGGTTTGAAAAGGTTAGCTTAAAAGCTCTCCAAAAGAAAACTGTTTCTTTAGAGCTTTCGTTAAAAGATTCTGCTTCTTTCTTCGACGAATATTTCGAAAAATGGAGTATGGAACCTGGTAGCTACCGAATTCTAATTGGTAAGTCTAGTCAGAATATCCAATTAGTGGGAGATTTCACCGTCGAGAAGGGTAAATTATGGCTAGGTTTGTAGTTCTAGAGTGGAACCTTATTTTAGATTCAATTGCACAATTTGAATTTATATGAATCTGGTGTCATCGAAGAATAAGGACCTGGTTCAACGACATAATAAGGGGTCAGCTACAACCTCAAGGTTCACAAAACTTGTCTATACAACCAACGATATTATCCTCACTATCTGGCACCCTCCGTCGGTTTTCACATACCTCGAGTATCATAGAACAGTTGGAAAGGTAAAGATAGCTTGAGATATCTCCATCTCTGTGCCAGTCTCCATCTCTGTGCCAGTGTGCTGGCAACAGCTTCTTAAGCCTATTGCAGCAGAGTGCTCCTGGTGTTTACCTTACAAATGCTTGGTGGTGCAATTGACCTTAAATCCCCTTAATTCCTACAATGTGGGACAATCAGATAATGCGTAGAAAGTAACCAGTTTGATTATGTAATCGACGTGCTATTGTTATTTATAGGGGTACAAATTGGTCGGCGCACGTAAATTCGACTATTGTTTCAAGCAAGAGCTGGTTTTCGAGAGTAAAAGGTGCAGATTCTCCTACCACATAAGAAGCCTCAAGATGCTGCTCCCTTATGTAGCTCTTAAACATTTACCAATCGGCTGTTGTGAATTCAAATCGAAAGATGTCTCAATTTTGCAGCAATACTCGTAAAGAGCATAGAATTGTACAAGGTGTCAAGTTTAAAACCGCTCGGCTTCAGATGCGACACAACGGCTCGGAGCAAATATAGTATATTAGAACATATCCTATATCATGCCAGTCATTCAAAATCACTATGTTCTCTATCAACAACTAGACTATACTCTTCACCCGTACACCCACAGTGTAAGGATATATCTTGAAGCCGCTAATGTCGCGTAGAATCTCGTAGAATTGATCGCGCACGACACCTAGGGCGACATTGGAGAGGTAGTTATAAAAACAATTTAAAATTCCACAAAACCAATTTTTTCTCCCGTCACGAATTTAGAAATTTTTCAAGGAAATTTTTAATAAGGAAAAGAAAACGGAAAACTACTTAGTGGTGAATTTGTACATACTTTTTTTTAACCCTTAGTTTGAATCCAAATTTTCGAACTGCTATATTGAAAGGACTCCTTTATTGGTCTGATTCTTTCCTCCTCCATCCCTCCATTACTGGTTAACTGCTTATCATTATTGGTAACCGCCCAACCCTTGATAGTTTTACCGTTGAGTACAGTGAAACTGGTTTTTACACGCAAAAGTGGATATTTTTGTGACTTGTACCACTACTAAACGTTTGCATCGGCACAAGGTTTTTGGCAAAAAGCACCTGCGACTTGACGACTTATTTGTTGCGACTTTTGGTTTTCTTTGGTCAATTTATTACATAAGAAATTACATAATAAAATGGCTTTATGTTCAGTGATGTTCAACAAGTCTGTTAAAAGACAATGCAACTCCACTAACAATTCCAACTCAAAAAGAGTCTGCTTATCGAACTACAAGTTCCCGACATCAGCTAATTCCATCAACTTGAACAACAGTGTTGGTTGTAACAACAACTTCAACAATCTTAATAAATATGTTGACTCAAGTGAATATGATGATGAGAATTCTGATGACGAACAATTGTGTTATAAGTTGAACCAAATAAAGGCTAAAAGAAGAGCATCATCCAGAATCTCATTCAGCTCAAATCCAAATTTAGAATTATCGAAACTTATTTCTAAATACAGCGATGATGAAGATGACGGAGATTTTGATGATACAAAATTTAGCAGCCAGTCAAATTACAAAAGCATGGATCCTAAAGACGAAAGAGATTTTGAATCTGCCAATTCTAACAAAATCAATTCTACCAAAGATGATTTTAGAATTCTTCAGATTCCAAGGTCTGACAGAGTCGCAAGGTCAAAATGTTTTGAATATTTGGTTGGCGCAATTGATGAAGCATGGGCAAGATACTGCGATGCTACTTCAATAGTTGAAGATGAGGTATTTTATAGCGATGAAAATGATAATTTCACTGCTGATGATACCATCAATAATACCATCACCAAGAATGGTATCAATAATAGAAAATGTGACTTGAAGAAAGTTTCATTTAAAGATAATGAAGGTTATGATTATGATGACGACCATTATTCCAAAAAAGGTAGTGATGACGAAAAGAGTCTCATTGATAATTATTCAATGAACTCAACTGATTTAACAGATTATTCAGATAATTTCTCGAAATCTTTGAAGAGACATAGGAATCGTATTAACTCAATCAATTCCAACTCCAACGAAGGTGATCAGTTTAAACTTTTGAAAGACAGATTAACTAAATCAAAATACTATTTACAGGATTTGGTTGATAGTGAGAACTTTCAAGATATCTTAAACTTCTGGAATAAGTGGGATTTAATAAAGTATTCCACTATTGAGTTAGTAGAAGATGATGATGATGATGAAATTATAGAATCAACTATCGATGAATTGGAAAATGGTCGTTACTTTGTAAATTAGGGTGTATAATAGACGAGGTGTTTATGATTGACGGTCTCTATCTCTGGCAAAATTTGAGAAACGACGAAAGTCGCGTAATTGATTACCTGTCATGAAAT
This sequence comes from Yamadazyma diospyri, assembly GCA_030579195.1. Classification (NCBI taxonomy): domain Eukaryota; kingdom Fungi; phylum Ascomycota; class Pichiomycetes; order Serinales; family Debaryomycetaceae; genus Yamadazyma; species Yamadazyma diospyri. The sequence continues at coordinate 534,800 of JAKUAE010000002.1, read as the reverse complement.
TGTTCAGCTTGTTATCGTTGTTGCTTACAGCTTCTGCCGTTGAAGTTGGTATAGGTATGTAGCTTGTTTCCACCATAATCTGCTGCGGTCATTACACATATGAACGTGATTCGCCAAGGCCAATTGAGTTGATAGCGACAAAAGCTCACTGGTTGATTCTCCCGATACTAACGATAAGAAAAAATTGAAACCACTTCTTGTTCCAGACCCACCAAGAATGGTGACGGTATCAAGGTTCATTACACCGGTACTTTAGAGGATGGTAAGAAGTTTGATTCGTCGTACGACAGAAACTCCCCACTTCAATTCAAATTGGGTGCCGGTAATGTTATTCAAGGCTGGGAACAAGGTTTGCTTGACATGTGTCCTGGTGACAAGAGAAAATTAACAATTCCTCCTGAATTGGGCTACGGTTCAAGAGGTGTCGGGCCAATTCCTGGTAATGCAGTTTTGATTTTCGAAACTGAATTGGTTGAGATTATCGGTGTCGACAAAGATGAATTATAAGTAGACGCTAATATATACTGTATTGACTCCGTTTTCCTTCCAAGGTACCCAAATCATCAAGTTCAGAGTAATCTGCCCCAATGCAACACGTCGATTACGTAATCGGGCCATGAAAAACATCATTTCAAGAGTACACCGTCAGCTTGGGTGTTAAGACTTGGTCAGAGTGCTTTTGGAAACCGCATTGATAACTGGTGATTTTATGGTGATTTTTGGGGTTCTGCACAAGTTGCCACAAAAAAATTGGTACAATTATGATTCTGTAAATTTTGCCATAATCGTAAATTACAGAGACAAAAAATTTTGCAACCACAAATATGTTCTTAACTTTTTGGTTTTACTTATTTTTGTTAGTTAACAGCTCTAACGTCAGTTCAGCTGTTGAATGTGACTCACCATCCCCCATCGAAGACTACTTTGGTATTTCCGCCATTCAAACCTGTGAGGTTATTAATGGTGATTTGATTATTGACGGGTACAAGAGCCCATTAATCGAACTTGGAAATTTGCAAAAGGTCAACGGTGATTTGATTATTAGAAAATCAAACGACTTAGTTAGACTTGAAGCACCCCGCTTGTACGAACTTCAGGAATTTAAGTTGAAACAATTGACTTCCTTGTCTTTGATCAGTGTTCCCGAGTTGAGAAGTGTCAAGTCATTAGATTGGAACGTTGTTCCCATTTTATCCAACATTAAGTTCTCTGATGAAATCAGCGGTATCGATAACATTGTTATCAGTGATACCTCTCTTACCAAATTTGCCGGTTTTCAAACAAGGGACCTAAGAAATTTTGACATCAATAACAACAGATTCTTAGAGACAATTGAATCAAACGTGGAAACCATTAGTGGTAAGTTACACATTGTTTCGAATGCTGCAAATTTGAAGGTGTCGTTGCCAAATTTGAACTCAGTCAACAACGTTAGTATCAATGATGTAGAGAGCATCAATTTGGCGAGCTTGAGCCAGATTGATGAATCTATTAGCTTGATCAAAAACAGCTTTGAAGAGGTGTTGTTGCCAAATTTGACAAAAATTGGCGGTACCATTTCCTTGGCCAAAAACCCGAAACTTTACAAAATTAACTTGAACAATTTAGGTGAAATCAATGGCGGTTTGATGATCATCAACAACACTAAAATTACCAATGTTGATTTCTTGAAGAAGTTGTCAATCATTGATGGTGGATTAGAGATTACTGGTAACTTTGATTCCTTGAATTTCCCCAATTTGAAGTTGATTAAAGGCTCAGCCAAAATTAAATCAACAAACAAAGCTTTTGATTGCAACAAGATAATTAAGGAGAAGTTAAACTTGGCTTTAAGAGGAGGCAAAATCACTTGTGAGTCTATTGACTCAAATGATCGTGTCAGAACCATTAATGGTCTAGACGATAATGATTATGGAGGTGCTTACGGAGCCAATGCAACTCAAACAAGTCTGGCCACCAAGCTTAGGCCTTTACTTTTGGACGCTGTAAAGGCATGTCTGTTTGGGTTTAGTAGACCTTTAATCTTGGACGTGGTGAAAGGCATGTCCCTTTGGTCTTGATAGACCTTTTCTCTTGGACGCTGTGATGTCCGTTTGGTTTTAGCAGACCTTTATTCTTGGACGCCGTGAAACGCAGGTCATTTTTGTTTTGTAGACCTCCAATTCAATGTTTATCTCTATTTCTCTCTCGCTGTATCTGAAGTATCGTATGTCGCACCTTAACAAAGGTGCGTTGAACAATACTGTGATTGAGAATGGGCTATCAAAGCGATACCATGACCTCCTCGTATTTGCTCCCACTTAGCAGAGTTCTGCAATCTTATGTCTGGTACATAATAGGAAGTATTCTCCCGAGTTTCTTCATGAACAGGTTTAAATCTGGGTAGACTCATCGGCTTCAAAGGCAGATAAGCTACATCACGAAAGCACACAATTGTATTTTGGCAATATCTTCAAAATATACATGAAATCCCAAAAATACTGTTCATTCAATTTTCTCCTAGGATCGGGTCTTTAGTACTTTCATGTTTCATCAGTTGGCACCTTGCTGTATTTGTATTTGAGTTGTTCCATCAATGCTTAGAATTGATCATACTCCGAGGGGTGTGGTTATTTGAGGCAGCAGAAACCGATGGCTCTGTACTGACTCTACTACCTCTAATCGGGGACCTAGGATGTGAATCCTTGTTTGGTCTGGAATCATTGGTGTCACCTGAACTAATTGCTCTGCGACCTCCTAGTAGCCGAAGGTAATGCTATTTCTCGTGGCCGAGGGTATTGCTTGAACTCTTGTCTTGGCCATGAAATTAGTCTTAATATTAGTCTCACATAGTAGGAAATTTATCAGATTAGGCAGTATTTATGCGAATTCGCGCGTGTTTCATCATTTGTTTCATATTTGTTCCATATTTTTCATATTTTTCATATTTTTCATATTTGTTTCATAATTTTTTTAACTTTTTCTTTACTTATCTGAAACAAATTATTTGTTTCAACACTTATCTGGAACTAATCAAAGTTTGATCAATTAGCAAGCAGATGATTTAGATTCGAAATACGACTGAACAGCGAATGGGAATTCTTTGAAGCGGTTGACACACCAATCCACTCGCCGTTGTGTGAGAATGTATATTTATCTTTGATAGATTATTTGATAAAAACAGCAATGTGCTGTTTCAAAATTTGTACAGCCATTGACTGTTTCATAGACTAGGCATCAATTTTGATAGGATTGGCTCCTTTGGGCTACGGTTAACGAGTAGAGAGGTGACTGCCAACAAAGTCATTGCCACAAGGGTTAGTGATCATTTAATTCTCTTTTAGTGACAATTTGTCCACTCGTATCTTTACAGGAGGGGTTCGCTCTCTGTGCCATTAAACTCTAGTATACAATTCCCGACCTTGATTTTCTGTCGTAGGATTAGACTGGCAGACTGTGATCGGCATACGACACGTTGTTACTAGCTCATCTCGTTTGCTGATCCTATTGCAACATGGATACTTATTGAGCATTCAAGGATTGATACTGAGCTGCGGATAGAAGGTCTACTGGTAATTAGGGACCCCCATCAAATATATCCTCTAAAAGTTCCATCAAGTGGCATTTGCAGAAAAGGAAGCCAAAGTCCGGCCTGTACTTCTTGTGAACGAGCCTTTGGCTCAATCTTCTTTTTTGTAAAGATTGTTTTCGTTGATGTATTCTATGATACCTGGGAACGTTAATCCCTCGATCAGTTGACCCTTTTCAACTTTGTCTCTGATGTCACTTGAGCTTATTGTGTTGGAAGACTTGTTGTTGGAAACGAGTTTGATGGCTGCTGCCCATTTCCTGGGCAAATTTAAAGCTCCGCTCTCCAAATCGTTCAAAAACAATATCTGATATTCGTATTCTTCATTTCTCGTCACACATATAAGTTCATTTTCAGACATAAACCCGTGCAAAGCCTCCTCTATCGGCTCCGAGTAATACTTCTGGTCCAAAATCCTAATCAAAGTATCAAACCCCAATAAATAATGCTTTTCACCCACAAACTCTCGGTTCAATTCAACGGACTTATCGATAAACCTAGCACTTTTCAGCAAACAGATGGAGTAATCAAGATCTTGCCTTTTGAAACTTTCACCAAATTCATACATCATCTCCAAACGTTGGTTAAATGCCGCTGGTTTAGGCAGCTTGTCGGCATTGTTGACAGAAAGGAGCAAAATTACATGAGACGGCGTATCCGAGGATTTGATTAACTCCAAATGACCATAATGAGGAGGATTGAAAGAGGAGTCGAGAACATGTACAGCAGAAAAAGGCCTCTTGGACTGATGCAACAACCGGAAGCTGTCTTGTGACGCCAAAAACTCGTTCAATTGCTTGGTGAACCGTTTGATCATTTGAGATTCTTTTAGTGCGAGTTTTTGATCTTACGCATCTCATCTCAAATTTTTCAAAGTATTATGAAGACTAATCAAGTTGTCATAAACTTACAAGAATCCCAGAGATTGTACGAGATATATACACGACTGACATCCCACAATGTTCCAGATATATACAAGTTCAAGCCAGAGAACCCCATCTCCGAGAATTTGAATCAATTATCGTTTTTCGGTTTATCCCAAACCTTACCCACATTGTATGCATTCAACCCAATTTTCCTTGATTTGATCAGCAGATGGATCGAACACACACCAGAGTTTGAAGAGGAGTATCATAGAACATATAAAGTGGAATCCAAAGTACCAGGATCAATAGTGTTGTCTTCGTTATGTAAATTAGTCGGTATTTCAAATGAGTCTACTAATTTGATCGAATACTATTTGACTAAGAATAATGTATTGGCTATTTTGGAAATAAACCTCCACAAAGTATCCAACGACGAATTAGTATCGATTCTTTTAGCCTTCTACAGACTAGTGGATCATGACTTGTTCAAATTCGGCAAATTCGTTAACCCCAAGATTTTGTATAGCATCTTGTCATCGCAAACATCAAACGTTGCCAAATACTTGAGTATCCTCATTTTATCAATATGCTTGCAATCATCAGAGAGTGTATTGAACGACATGATCAAAAAGCATACAACTGACGATTTAGTCAGCACCTACGAGGATTCAACGATCGATTATAAGTTTTTGAGTTTGGCCGAAGCTAAAAGATTACAGAATTTCCACAACTTGCCCTTTTCGAAGGAGTCACCATTAGGTACTGATTCCCAAGTGGTTTTGGTGGAGCCTACCAGTTTATCGCCATTGGTGACCTCAGTTTACGGCGTTTTAGTGCCCAATCTCAATAAAGACTCGACTTTAGAATTATCCGAGTTTGTTCCCACCAACAAATCGATCAACGTTTTGAAGAACATCGCCTTGAATATCCAAAACAACAAGCCTACCATGTTGTACGGCCCAGCTGGTAGCGGGAAAACCTTTCTTTTCACCCAGCTATCCAAGTTAATGGGTAATGAGAACTCGATTATCAAAATTCATTTAGGGGAACAGACCGATGCCAAACTATTGTTAGGTACCTACGCCTCAGGGGACAAGCCAGGAACCTTCAAATGGAGATCCGGGGTCTTGACCACCGCCGTCAAAGAAGGTAAATGGGTTTTGATCGAGGATATCGATAAAGCTCCCACAGAAGTGTTATCGATTTTATTGACGTTGTTGGAAAAGAGACAGCTCATTATTCCTTCCAGAGGGGAGGTGATCAAAGCTCACAACAATTTTCAGGTCATCTCGACCATACGGACCGACGTCAGAGACCAGATTCCCGACCTTATCGGATTACGTTTATGGTCGTTGTTAAAGGTTGAGATTCCGAGCCAATACGAGTTGGGGTCGATTTTATCGGCCAAATTCCCGTTATTAGTAAATTTGGTGAAGAAGTTTCTCCTTTGCTTCGATGAAATCGTGAAAGTGTACTCATCCAATCACTTTATCAGCTTGAACAGAGGAAGCCACCCTAGAACGATCTCAATCCGGGACTTGATGAAGTTTTGTTCACGTTGCAACAAAATACTTACCAACAACGATATAACCAACGCCAACGATCTTTTGGAAACATCGTTGTTCGACAACTTCTTCCAAGAAGCCATTGACTGTTTTGGAAGCTCGTTGACCGACTATAATGCCTTAATACCTTTGAGCAATATCATCGGGGAATACCTCGAGATTGCTCCGTCAAGAATCAACTTGTTCTTGACCAAACACGTGCCCCAGTTCTTTAATGACGAGGAGAAGTTGGCAGTCGGCAGAGCGGTGTTGTCCAAGTCCAAAGTGGACAATACGTTGAATAAGTTCAAAAAATCGAGCAATATCACCGCCTTTGCCCGTACCAACCATTCCTTGAGGCTAATGGAACAAATCTCCGTCTCCATACAGATGACAGAGCCAGTTTTGTTGGTCGGGGAGACCGGGACCGGTAAGACCACTGTTGTTCAGCAAATCGCCAAATTGATGAACAAGAAGTTGACGGTGATCAATGTTTCTCAACAGACAGAATCTGGGGACTTGCTCGGTGGCTACAAGCCTGTCAACACCAAGTTGATCGCCATTCCCTTGCAGGAGATATTCGAAACCATCTTCATCACCACCTTTTCCAAAAAGAAGAACCAGAAGTTCTCCACCATTCTCACTAAGGTATTCAACAGAAACCAGTGGAAGAACGTGATAAAGTTGTGGAAAGAGGCCATAAAGATGTCGAAGGACTTGTTGAGCACCGAATTGGAGTCCGACGACGACTCAGACGACCAGCCCAAGAAGAAGAGACGATTGAAGTCCCATGAACGGAGGATTTTGTTGGACAAGTGGATCGAGTTCGAGCACAAAGTGCGCGAGTTTGAAATCCAATCGAGCTCTTTGGATAACAGTTTCGTTTTCAACTTTGTGGAGGGATCGTTGGTGGCAGCGATCCGGAATGGCGACTGGTTGTTACTTGATGAGATCAACTTGGCGTCTTCTGACACCCTTGAGAGCATCGCCGACCTTCTTGATGATTCTGTGGACCAGAGATCCATTTTGTTGAGTGAGAAAGGAGACATGGAACCAATCAAAGCCCACCGGGACTTCCGGATCTTCGGCTGTATGAATCCGTCCACCGACGTGGGTAAGAAGGACCTACCAATCAGCATCAGGTCGAGGTTCACCGAAATCTACGTCCACAGTCCCGACAGAGATATCAACGATTTGTTGGCCATTATCGACAAGTACATCGGCAAATACGCCATTTCCGACGAATGGATCGGCCAAGACATCGCCGAGTTGTATTTGGAGGCCAAGAACCTTTCGGAGACCAATCAGATCGTCGACGGCGCCAACCAGAGACCGCATTTCAGTATCCGGACCTTGACACGGACCCTTCTCTACGTCGTCGACATCGTGGCGATCTACGGGTTGAGACGATCGTTGTATGAGGGGTTCTGCATGTCATTCTTGACGTTGTTGGACTTGAAATCGGAGAGTATTTTGAAGCCCATCATCGAAAAATACACCATCGGGAAGTTGAAGAACCAAAAATCGGTGATGAAGCAGTTGCCTCCGTGTCCCAGCAAGAACCCCGAGGAATACGTCCAGTTTAGACATTATTGGATGCGCCACGGGCCCGAAACGGCGGTGGAGCAGCCGCATTACATCATCACGCCGTTTGTGGAGAAGAACATGCTCAACTTGGTGCGGGCCACGGCCGGAAGACGGTTCCCTGTGTTGATCCAGGGCCCCACCTCCGCCGGGAAAACCTCCATGATCCAGTACTTGGCCAGCATCACCGGCCACAAGTTTGTGAGGATAAATAACCACGAACACACCGACTTGCAGGAGTATCTCGGGACCTACGTGTCGGACTCCAGCGGAAAGTTGGTGTTCAGGGAAGGGATCTTGGTGGAGGCCATCCGAAACGGCCACTGGATCGTGCTCGATGAGTTGAATTTGGCCCCCACAGACATTTTGGAGGCATTGAACCGTTTGTTGGACGACAACCGAGAGCTTTTCATCCCCGAGACCCAAGAGGTGATCCATCCTCACCCCGATTTCATGCTATTTGCCACCCAGAACCCCCCCGGCATCTACGGGGGCCGAAAGATGCTTTCCAGAGCGTTCAGAAACAGATTCTTGGAATTGCATTTCGACGACATTCCCCAAGACGAATTGGAAATCATCTTGAAGGAACGGTGTAAGATCGCCCCCTCCTACGGGAAGAAGATCGTGGAGGTATACCGACAATTGACGGTGCAGCGTCAGTCCACAAGGCTCTTTGAACAGAAAAACTCCTTCGCAACGTTGAGAGACTTGTTCCGGTGGGCGTTGAGAGAGGCCGTGGGCTACGAGGAGCTAGCTGCTAACGGATACATGTTGTTGGCCGAGAGAGTGCGGAAGCCCGACGAAAAGTTGATTGTCAAGCAGACCATTGAGAAGGTGATGCGAGTCAAGTTAGACATGGACCGGTACTACGAAAGGTTGGAGGACAAGGCGTTGCTCGAGTTTGACACTGGGAACGCTATCGTGTGGACCAAAGCTATGCGGAGGTTGGCGGTGCTCGTGTCCATGTCCATCAAGTACAACGAGCCGTTGCTTTTGGTGGGAGAAACCGGGTGCGGAAAAACCACCGTGTGCCAGACCCTCGCCGAATTCCGGGGCCAGACCCTCGTCACCGTGAACGCGCACCAGAACACCGAGACCAGCGACATTTTGGGGGCCCAGCGGCCGGTGCGGAACCGGTTCGAGGTCCGCAGCAGATTGGTCAACAACCTCATCACGGCGTTTGCGCAGATGGGGGTCGAAATCGACTTGAACGACATGCGGGTGGACGACTTGGTGGCCAAATTCAGCGCTCTCGACGCCAGTGCCGTCGATGGCGACATTTTGGCGGCAATTGAGGCCGACAAAGTCCACAGCCGGATCTTGTTCGAGTGGAACGACGGGCCGTTGGTCCACGCCATGAAGCAAGGACAGCTCTTCTTGCTCGACGAGATCTCCTTGGCCGACGACTCGGTGTTGGAGAGGTTGAACTCGGTGCTCGAGCCGGAACGAAGCTTGTTGTTGGCCGAAAAGGGCTCCGACGACGCATTCATCGTCGGAGCCGAGAATTTCCAGTTCTTGGCCACCATGAACCCGGGGGGAGACTACGGCAAGAAGGAGCTCTCGCCGGCGTTGAGGAACCGGTTCACGGAGATCTGGGTGCCGTCAATGGACAGCTTTGACGACGTTCGGCAGATTGTCAGCGACAAATTGCACCCATCGGTAAAGGAGTTGTGCGAGCCGTTGGTGGAGTTCTCGCGGTTCTACGGCCACAAGTTCGGCGGGGGCAACGTCACCTCCGGGGTGATCTCGTTGCGGGACATCCTCGCGTGGGTGCGGTTCATCAACGCCTGTGTGGAGTCGTACGACATTCCGGGGGAAAAGGCGTTGTTGCACGGCGCGGCCATGGTGTTCGTGGACGCCCTCGGCACCAACAATACCGCGTACTTGGCCGAGAACGAGGCCAACTTGGCGGCGGAAAAACTCGCCTGCGTGCGGAAATTGGGCCAACTCGTCAACAAAGACCTCGTGCCGTACTATACCTCGGACTTCCACATCGCGTTGTCCGACGACAGGTTATCGGCAGGGCTGTTTGCGATCCCAAGGGTGCGGCCTGATGTCATCGACGACTTCTTGTTGCACGCTCCCACCACCGCCGCCAACGCCATGCGAGTGGTGCGAGCCATGCAAGTGCATAAGCCGATATTATTGGAGGGCAGTCCCGGTGTGGGGAAGACCAGCTTGGTGTCGGCCCTCGCCAAGGCCACCGGTAACAGCTTGATCCGGATTAACCTCTCGGAACAGACGGATTTGGTCGATTTGTTCGGATCGGATGCTCCGGCCGAAGGCGGCACCACCGGGGAGTTCGTGTGGCGCGACGCCCCGTTCTTGCGGGCGATGCAGCAGGGGGAGTGGGTGTTGTTGGACGAGATGAACTTGGCGTCGCAGTCGGTGTTGGAGGGGTTGAACGCCTGTTTGGACCACCGAGGCGAGGCCTATATTCCGGAATTGGACCGGTCGTTCGCCTGCCACCCCGAATTCACCGTGTTCGCGGCCCAGAACCCGCAGTACCAAGGCGGGGGCCGAAAGGGGTTGCCCAAGTCGTTCGTCAACCGGTTCACCGTGGTGTACGTGGATATATTGAAGAAGGAGGACTTGAACATGATCTCCCACCACCTTTACCCCGACGTCGACCCCCAGGTTTCCACCAAGGTCATCGACTTTATGAGTCAACTAGAGGACGAGGTGATCGTGCAGAAGAAATGGGGGTCTGCCGGAGGCCCGTGGGAGTTCAACTTGCGGGATACCTTGAGATGGTTGGCGTTATTGAACTCCAGGTCGTTGGTGGACCACGTGAAGGCCTCGGACTTCTTGAACATGATAGTGTGCCAGCGGTTCCGCACCGCCGACGATAGGGCCCGGGCCACGGCGCTTTTCGCCTCGATCTTTGGGCCCGTCACCCCACGCGATAATTACTTCCGCATCGGCCGGAAGTTCGTGCAGGCCGGCAGTTCGGTGGTGAACCGCACCGAGATCGTTAAGCACAACGACGGGTCGCCGGCCATTCCGTTGCAGAGCAACTACCTGTTGCTTGAGGCTGCGATCAGCTGTGTGAACCACAACTTGCCGTTGATTTTGACCGGGCCGTCTAACGCCGGTAAGACGGAATTGGTGCGGTTTTTGGCCAAGGCCGTGGGCTGCAAGTTGAACGAGTTCGCCATGAACAGTGACGTCGACAGCATGGACATACTCGGTGGTTACGAGCAGGTGGACTTGACTAGGGGCGTTTCGGCGTTGGTGTTGCGGTTGACGGCGATTTTGCGAGATCTTCTCCTAGTGAACTTGAAATCCGCCACGGAGCCCGCCGTGTTGGTGCGGGCATTGGAGCTCTACGCCATGGTACAGAAGCCCATCGACTTGCAGAACTTTGGCGACGTCCACGCAGCGTTAGAGGCGTTTGTGGCGACCTTCGCCAATGCGGAATTGGCACAATTGGCCGCCGAGGGCTCGGAATTGCTCCACAAGATCCACCAGGCGTCCTCGGTGAAGTTCGAGTGGTTTGACGGGTTATTGGTGCAGGCGGTCGAGAACGGCTACTGGTTGATCCTCGACAACGCCAATCTTTGCAGTCCGTCGGTTTTGGACAGACTCAACTCGTTGATGGAGGTCAACGGCACTTTGATCATCAACGAGTGCAGCCAGGAGGACGGCAGACCACGGGTACTTGTGCCACATCCCAACTTCCGGTTATTCCTCACGGTGGACCCAAAGTACGGCGAATTGTCTCGTGCGATGCGGAACCGTGGAATCGAGCTTTACATGGACGACTTGGCCACCAGGGCCACCAGTTTCGACCGGAAACAGCTCGGGCTTGCTGGTGTGCACGGCGAAGACCTCGTGGACCGAATGGGGGACTTGACGGTGGCGGAGGCCGCCTATCCGCTCACCAAGTACGTTTCGCCGCTATTTTCCGTCGACAGACGGTTTGCGGAGTTGAACGACATAAGTGACATCACTGGGCTGATCGACAACGCCGGTGGGGTTTCCGACTGCATCACAGGGTTGATTGAGTTCAATTCCCTTGAGGTTTTGCTCAACTGGCTGCAGTTTGTGGGCCTGTCGAACGAGTTTTCGGCCGCCGACAAACAGTTTGCGGCCCGTGTGGTGGCCAAGGTGAAGTTTTTGGAGGAAACGGGGGTGGTGAGCTCGTTATCGAGCCTTTACCTCCAGAAAGCGAAAACCGTAGGTTATTCGGAGCTACTCCCCAGCCAGACGTTGAATCCGTTGATAAACGCCTATATGATAAGCCTCGACACCAGTGAACCCATATATCTTTTCCAGGTTTCTGCCGGGCTTTTGAACTGCCAGATGCAACTTGAAAACATCCAGCAGAGAGCCATGAACGGGAACTTGAACGAATTGTCGTACGTCGAACGATCTGCAGCGTATAAATTGGGAAGGTCCATCAAGAAGGTCCCGAGATTGGACGTTTACTCGTTTTTGTCGTCGGTGGCCGAATATGTTAGCGAATTGTTTATCCGGGCTTCCGGAGAAACTATTTTCCGCAACGGTGCCGTCTACAAATCGTTGAATGATCTTCTTATCATATGGAATAGCTTGAAAGAGACGGCTCGTCACCAGAACGAGTCGCAGCTCCGGGTTTTCAGGGATCTCGTGGCCGCATGGCGCAGTGAGAATGCTGGAAATGAGTTGATAAACTCCAGTAGCGACATCGACCTTGCACTAGAAGCGTTCTCCACCTCGTTGGAGTTGACCACGGGGTTGTTCATGGAGAATATCTGGGAGAGGTTCAGATCCAACTACCCCGACAGCAAACAGAATTGGACAAAAGTGATCAGATTGATTCAAATCGCCGAGGAGTTCGACGAGGTGGCGAGAATGCAGACCATTCACTCTTTGGACCAAGTCTACTCCTTCCAGGAGTCGCTATTGGTGTTCTACGACTCCGTCATTCAAGGAGCCGTTTCCGACGACGAATTTGGAGCCGTGATAGGCAAATTGGAGTCGGGGGTGGAGAAATCGAAGGCGATCGTCCAGAACCTCTCTGTGACGAGGAGAAATGACTTCGAGCCAGAATTCAACCTTTTAACGATGTTTTCACAACTAAATACGGTCTTAACCGGAGAATCCGCAGATATCATCAAATTGTCTTCTTTGGCAGGAAGACCTACTGCTCAGTTCTTGAGAGCCCGTGGGCCTGCGTTCGATCCTTATCCTGCAATTTTCGACAACATATGCAAGTTTAACAACGGCCACCAGTCTTCGGTGGCGCCGTTGTTCGATAACACCTTGACTGCGATGATGATGAAGAAATCGAGCAAATTCGATCAAACTTCGGGTAAATTTCTACAAATGAAGCTAGACGACATGAGCTACTTCGTGAAGGAAGTTATCCACAACTCCCACCACATCCTCGCCGGAACCAGGGACAGTTTCCGCCACTTGTTGGTGGCGTGGATCTTGGAGTTCTTGAAAGTCTACACCGACGACGAATTCGCCGAGTTGGTGTCGAATTTGACCTATCAAGACCTTCTCGAAGGCCCGGGGCTCGAAGCATTGGAGAAGTTGGCCACAAGATCCTCGGGGCCCATTGCCGGGTGTTTCCGGGACTATTTTGTGCCGGCCATCAGAATAATCGCTCATACCACCTCAAAAGGCCCCATAGGACGGGCCTACGTGTTGTTTGCCTGCGGCGCCATCCAGTTGTACGTGCCTAGTTCGGCATTTGACCCCGCCATCAGAGAACATGTGGTGTACAACAAGGTCCTAACCCAAATCAACCATTCGCAAGAATTGATCCGGAGGTGGAAAAACGTCAATAATGTGTTGTTCGGCAACGAACCCGCGTCCGCTTTGAGATTATTAGAAGCCGACCCCGTGTGCGAGTTGCCAGAGCAGCCGCGGGTGTTCCGAGACGGCCCCGTCGACGGCCTTTTTGAAGAATGGAAGGCGTTCATGGATTCCACCATCGATGCGAACAACATCGAGATTTTATTGCACAACGCCCAAGAATTGACCCAGGAGTCCGGCCAGCTCTTGAGCATGTTCCAGAACAACCTGGCCCAGTTTGTGCACCGTTTGGACACCAACTTCCGGATGTTTGCCGATTTGAACGACATTTTGAAGGGTTATGTGTTCGCGTTGAAGATCGGGTTTGAATTGATCGATATCGGCCACAAACAGGCCCAGAAACTCCCTGCGGACGTCTTGGCCGTCAGCAATCCCACCGTGATCGCATCGTTTCCTGCGGTGGAGGCCATGTTCGAGCAGTTCGCCAAATTCACCAAGAAACAGAGCCCCAACTCCTCGATCAACGAGAAGGTGATGATTTACTTCACTAAGGTGGCTTTGGCCCACAACAGCGACATTTCCAACGCCGTGATCAACAGGGCGTTGCAGTCGGTCTACTACAGGTGGACGTTGCGCAAGTTGAAGGAGACCGAGGAGAACATGCAGAAGGACAGCTTATATAAGTTCACCGACCCCGATGCCGACATCGAAGGTGATTTCCGGACGCTTTTCCCCGATTTTGAGGACGTGATCGACGCCGACATTTCCACCATCAGCAGCACCCCGTTCAACGACATCTACTGCGACTTGACCCAGGCCTATATCGCCGCTTTCGCCGACAGAAAATACCACGACATCGGCCAATTGGTGGCGGAGGGCCGCAAGTTGGTAGGAGAATTGTCGGAAAACGCCGAGGAGTTCCAGGCCGGCGACAACGACGCCGCCAACTTGGTGGCGGCCGTCCACGGGTTCGCCGATGCCTACGGTAAATTCTCCAAGGTGGAGGACCGCGCGTTCGATTTCTACCGCGAGTCCTCGCCCAAGGAGACCAGGCGCGCGATCGAGATTTTGAACCAAGTGATAGCATTTACCAATAACCTATTGCAGGAATGGCCCGAGCACGCTACGTTGAGGGATATCGTAAGAGTATGCAGCGAATTCCTCGACTATCCGTTGAACATGCCGTTGGCCCGCCAGATCCAGAAGATCGAGCAGATATACACCTTTATCTCCGAATGGGAGAAATACGCCCATTCCAAGATCTCGTTGAAGGCCCATTTCGACCAGTTGACGGTGCTTATTGTTTCCTGGCGGAGACTCGAGTTGTCGACGTGGAAGGAGCTCTTCAACCACGAGGACAAGGCGTTGGAGGCCAACATCGGCCCCTGGTGGTTCCATTTGTTTGAAACCATCATTCTTCCGTTATACTCGGAGGAAGAGCGCAATTTGGGCAGCCTCTTGGCTGCCTTGAATGTGTTTATTAGCCAGACATCGTTTGGTGAGTTCAAGCTTCGTCTTGCGCTTGTCAAAGCGTTTAGAGAACATGCGATGAGAATTGAGGGCAAAGACGACACATTCAACGCCCTTTCGAACTTCATCACCTTCTACGAGCAGTTTGTGGACCCTATTGATCAAAGGATTGCCAGCGAACGCACGAAGTTGGAAAAGGATATCAATGAAGTGATCTTATTGGCCAGTTGGAAGGATGTCAACATCGATGCCCTCAAGCAGAGCGCCCGTCGTTCCCACAACAGCCTCTACAAGATTGTCAGGAAGTACAGGAGTTTATTGGCCACCTCGGTCTCTACTGTGATCGAGCAAGGCATACAAGAGGAACACAAGCCGTTAGACATCAAACCCGTGCCTCAGGTGGCAGGAAACAGCTTCGACGCGGCCTTGGTGAAGGAACTGACCTCCCAGGTCTCGACTTGGGGCCAGAGACCTCCCCGTTTACAGGATTTGTCGATGGTGGACCATAATATGAATCTTTACGTCACCAAAGTCACTAACGAGCCCTTGCCGTCGTTGTACGAGTACGCCAAGGAGATTCTCGCCGACGCCGAGAAACTCAGAAAGGACACTCCTTCGGTGTATAAAGAGGAAACCAAGAAGGTGATTGCGTCGTTGAAGAACCAGAAAGCCAAGTTGTTGAGTAGTACGTTGAAAGAGCTCCGAAGAATCGGCTTGAAAACCACCTCCCGGGCCGAAGTCAAGGCGGTGCAGACCACCAGCAACCACATCTTAGCCAACACCGTCTCCTTTAGCAACACCTTGCTCGAAGGCTGCGATGGCTACTTGTTCCGAATTGTGGAAGTGTTGCCTCGGTTGAGAACAGCCATGGCGCAATTGCCCGACGATGTGCCCCAGCCGGACGTGGAAAAGGGGTTCGCAGCCGCAGAAAACCTCATTTACAGCTTAATCAACAACCGTAGGCCGTTGGTGAGGTTGTGTGAGTCCCTCAGCGTCGTTGAAGGCCCCGTAAGACAGTTGGAGAAAATCGCAGTGTTGTACGACACCGACGAGAACATCTCCACCGCGACGACATCCGGGTCTATTGGCTTGAATATCGCCAGAATTAGAAGTATCCTCCATTGGTTACCGAGAATAATGGACTTTTCCATCCAAGGACTCGAGCGTGCAAAGCTTTTCACTCAAGCGGCCTCGGCCGACGACTTTCTGGGTTTCCAGAAGACGTTGGCGGGATTCGAACACGAGCTCAAAGACTTGGAGGGCATTTCCACCGATTCACATCTCTCGTTCATCAAGAGGTTTGAATCGTTCATTGGGGAGTTGCAGGCTGGGTTGGCGTCCTTCGGGTCGGCCAACAAGCAGTTTCGGTTCTTCGCAGACATGGTTTTGAACTGGTTATCGTTGGAGAACATCGACTTGTCTGTCAACTCGTCCACACCCACCGACTTGAAGGTGGTGGAGGATGTCGAAATGTCGTTGCGGGAGTTGACCAATAACATCATCGTGGTGATACAGAAGGTGATGGAGGTGCAAAAGATGGAAATCATTGGCGACGACGACGACTGGTTCGACAAGGTCCAGAAACGGGTTCTGGCGTACATCAAGGCCACCCACTACAAGACGATCTCCCACAAACTTGCTGTGGTTGTGACTGTGATTCAGGGCATCGAGCACACCTCCGGAACTTCCAAAATGGTGGCAGCGTTGACGGCATTCACGCTCCCGGTGATCAAGCACTATTTCCAGCTTCTCGGCTCAATATTGACCAATGCCAGACAGCAGTACGTGGAATCCACCCACGCGGGATTCATTTTGGTGTCGATTCTTCACAACTTGGCCTCCAAGGGGTTCTGTTCTCCCGAAGCTCCGTCGGAGGAGAAGTCCGATGATAATTTACAGGACGGAACCGGTTTGGGCGACGGTGAAGGTGCCACCAACAACTCCAAAGACGTTGACCAGGATGACGACCTCACCGAACAGGCGCAAACCGACAACAAAGAAAAGGACGACGGAGAAGACGAAAACGACGACGCCGTAGATATGGAAGGCGACATGGCAGGCGACCTCGAGGATGGTTCTGACCAAGACAACAGTGACGACGACGAGGAAGGAGAGGATTTGGACGAGCAGATCGACGACATTGACGATTTGGATCCAAATGAAGTCGACGAAAAGATGTGGGACGAAGAAGCCAAGGAGAATGACAAAGAGAAGGATACCGACCAGGCACCTAATAACGCCCAAGACGACATGGTCGCCAACGAGGATGAGGAGAAGGGTAAGCCGGAAAACAATGACAAGAAAGGCGAGGAGGGAGAGGAAGATGAGAAAGAAGACGATGGAGAAGAAGAACAAGATGGAGACGACGAGAAAGACGTAGGAGAACAGGAGGACGACGTCAAGCACGACGACAACGAGAAAATGGACGAGCACGTTCCTGAATCGGAGGCGTTGGATCTTCCCGAAGACATGAATTTGGACGGAGACGAAGAAGGAGACGAGAGTGGGGATGATAGTGAGGATGAGAAGTTCGATAATTTGGACATGAAGGAGGATGTAGACCAGAATGAGGACGAGGACGGTCAAGCAGACGAGAAAGACAAGAATGAGGATGTTGACATGGAGGACGTCGAGGACGGCCAAGACGAGGCAGAGGAGGAGGCCACTGAAAAAGAGGCCGAAGAGGCTGAAGGAGCTGAAGGAGCCGAAGAGGAGGCCGAAGGAGCGGAAGCAGCCGACCAATCGGAAGACGAGGCCGTAGGCGAAGAGCCCCAAGACCAAGAAGGCGGTGACGACCAAGACCAAGAAACCGCCGAAGGTGTGGACGGAGCTTCCGATGCCCAAGACGAGGTTGACGTCGAGTCTGCCGTCAAACAAGAGGCCGGCGAGAAAGGCGAAGGTGCTGATAACCAGGTCACCGAAGAGCAAGACGATCTAGGTGCCACCGGTGCTTCCTCGTCTGCCCAGGCTCAAGAGCAAGAGAAACAGGAGGTACAAAACAACGACGTCGCCCGAGAGTCCATCAAGGAATTGGGCGACGCATTGAAGGAATTCCACCGTCGTCACCAGGATATCCAGGAATCGTCCCGAACCGAGGAAGAAGTGGACCAGAAGGCCAATGAGAGGCCAGACGAGTTTGAACATGTCGATGGACAGAACACCGATGCCGATACCCAGGCCCTCGGATCCGCCGACAAGGAGCAAATGCAGTCGATCGACGAGGAGAAGGCCATCGACGACACCCAGGAACAGCCTGAAGTCAAGAAGGAGGAAGCAGTGGACATGGAGGTCGAGGAGGCCGAGGAAGTCGAGGAAAACGTCGAAGAAGGCGAAAATGACCCCGAGGCCGATTTCGAAGGTAAAACCAAAGGAGGGTTTATAAACGACCGCTCCAAGGTCAAGCAGCAGGAGGGGGGGTTGATGAACAACGAGTTCGACGACTACGACATGATAGAAGACTTTGATGCCAATATCGCCGATGTAAAGGTGAATGACGACGAAATCGCCATGAATATGGACACTGCTCGTGATTTATGGCGTCGCAGCGAACTAGCCACCCAAGACTTGGCCTCCGGCTTGTGCGAGCAGTTGAGGTTGATTCTTGAGCCCACGTTGGCCACCAAATTGAGGGGCGACTACAAGACCGGGAAGAGATTGAACATGAAAAGAATTATTCCCTATATTGCCTCCGACTTCCGCAAAGATAAGATCTGGTTGAGACGGACCAAACCTTCGAAGAGACAGTACCAGATCATGATCGCCGTGGACGACTCAAAGTCCATGAGCGAAAGCAAGTCGACGGAACTCGCATTCCACAGTATTGCCCTCGTTTCCAAAGCGTTATCGCAGTTGGAGTCAGGAGGGTTGTCGATCGTGCGATTCGGAGAAGACGTCAAGGTGGTCCATCCGTTCGACAAACCGTTCAACAACCAGGAATCCGGGGCCAAGATCTTCCAGTACTTCGATTTCCAGCAGACGAGAACCGATATCAAGAACCTCGTCAACAAATCGTTGAAAATCTTTGAAAACGCTAAAATCTCCACCAACAACGACTTGTGGCAATTGCAAATCATCTTATCTGATGGTGTTTGTGAGGACCACGACACCATTCAAAAAATGGTGAGAAAAGCCCGGGATTCCAGAATCATGCTTGTGTTTGTGGTGATCAACGGCATAAACTCCAACGAGTCGATCTTGGACATGTCGCAGGTCAAATACGAGGTCGATGATAACGGAAATAGTGTTTTGAAGGTGGAGAAGTATCTTGACAGTTTTCCGTTTGAGTTTTACGTCGTTGTGAATAACATCAACGAGCTTCCAGAGATGCTTTCGTTGATTTTGAGACAGTATTTCACCGAGATCGCTTCTGTAAGTTCATAGAATAGACATGTTTATTAAGGCTCTATGATGTTGATATAATACACTCTTGCGATAGCTTTTGGAGCTAGTAGCCTACGGTAAATCGCTTATCGCTGCCAATGCTTCGCTCGACTCGTTTTCAGTCGCTATCGCTCACAAATTCAACGGGGACATCTGGCACCCTGTATGTACGTTGTAACTGAGTTACAGCGTGCTAGGGCCCGGAAAGCTGGGGATGGTGACCCCCAAATTGCCCTGGGGTAAGTGTCCTGCATATAGGGCGGGGCGCGCTACCGCAGGTCTACGCCTACTGTCGCGCGGAGCCGGACCCATGGGCGCCAGACTGTCGCCATATGGTGCGCGCCACCATCTACGTTTGCTCGCCTACTGTCGCGCGGACTCGCCCCAGGGCTCCGCCGGGACTTGCTCCGCTCGCTATCACTTTATTCTTTCGCTCCGTTCTTCTTCGCTATCGCTCCGCTGTTCAACTTCACCCTCGCCAAACACACCGACATGTCGTCGAGTTTCCCTCCGATGCTTGTCTTTGTCCCGTACTTCTCTTTGGGAAGCGCATTCACCTTTTCGTTGTAAGGCGTGAATGCGTATTCGTCAAACGCAACCTCTTTTGCCTTGGCCACAAGATAATTGGCTGCCCCCTTCAACCCTAATTTCTTGCCGTTGAGGGCCTCATCGACAAACTGGGCGATTTCCAGCTGGTAGAGGTTGTCGGAGATCCCATCGGAGCACACAAGGACGATATCGCCCTCCTGAAGTCGCAATGTACCGACCCAGGCCATTTCCGACGGCAACTCCGTCAAGGTTTGGGTGCCGATTTGCTTGGGACATAGCTCCGATACCATCTGTTCCTCATTGGTTTTTACGACGTCGCCTCCGCGGAACACGAAGATCTTGGAGTCGCCAATGCTGATCATCTTTAATACCTCTCCGCTCAACATACACAACACCAACGTCGACGAACCCTTCATATTCTGAAGGTCCATCAAGTGCGAGGTGTGCAAATATGAGTCGTCGAGGATCTGATCGATGTCACGCTTGTTCAAATGGTGGGGAAAGTGGGATATTTTATATTCCGTCAATAACCGACTCAAGGTCTCAAGCATGGACCGGGACCACACCCCCGACGCTCCGTGCTCGCCCTTGCTCTCCCAGCCGCTGACGCCATCAGCAACACCTATGACCGTCGGCGACACCAACATGGCGTCATCTCCGGCCTTTATGGACAACGTATCCGCAGGAGAACCCTGAGGCCTTCTTCGGGGCAACAACGAGTTCAACTGGGCAGGATCGGTCAAATCCGACAACGAATGGATGGAAGACTGTGCTCGGGTGGAATGGAAACTGTAGGAGGAGTATGAGAACTCGAACTTGAACTTGTCGATGGCTATCTTCTTCATTTGGTCCTTGGTGATCACGGGATACTGGATGTATGGGTTTTCGAGCTCAAAGTCGTCGTCTTCTTCTTTGAATCGTGACAAGAAATAGTGGCGTGCCCCGCTGAACAACGAGTACAGTCGGGGTTTGGGGGTGATTAGTTTTATGGATCTTTGTAACATCACTACTCTGTTTGACTGAATTATTGCCCTGATTTATTGCACTGATCTACACCTGATCTATCTTTAGTCGAACACCTGATCTTCTAGTCTACTCCTGATTTTCTGGCTACTCCTGATTAGAATCTTCGGGCTGCTCCTGATCCAATCACTGGACTACACTTGTGGGGATTTAAATTGCTGATCTCCTCATTCGGAGTTTAAGAGATTTTTCTTTTGCGATTCCGCGATGAGATGCGCGGGTTTTTCCGTCTATTAATCTAAGGCTAACACGGCGTCATGGATGGCACCATAAGGGGGTTTGATACCGGTGAAGATCTCAAACTGCTCCTCTCCTTGGTTGACCAACATCTCCACCCCGCGAATCACCTTCCACTCGAATTTGTCCCTGGCGAGCTTCATCATTGGGGTCACGCTCGGTTTGTATGCGGCATCGACTAATGAGGGAGTGAATTCTCCGACTTTAGCCGCAATACCTTTTTCAAGGGCGATGGAGATTTTTTCTGCCAACGAGTCGTCGAGTGGCTTATCGGCGGGAATACAAGACACCACCAACGACACGGGGTCGGAGCGCTTAACGTCCTCAACTGACTCTAAAATCTGGAGATTGTAGTCGCCGGGGAACGATTGTTTGATTTCCACAATTTTCGACACCGTCCGGTTGATCAAGTAGATGTTTTTGCAGCCCATATCGTGCAAGGCGTAAATGGCGGCTCGGGAGGTGCCTCCTCCACCGATAACAAGGCCGCTGACGGGAATGTTGGCGATATTTGGCACTCCATCTCGGAGGAACGAGTTCTTTATCCCCAACCAATCGGTGTTATCACCAAAATATTTACCGGGCCTACCGGCCAAAGGAATCAAGGTGTTGATGGCACCGATAGTTCTGGCCGATACCGAGAGCTCGTCGGCGTATTTCATCATGTCGAGCTTCAACGGCATAGTAATAGCCAAGCCCCCGAAATCGTCCACGTCTTCCACCAACGTCTTGAAAACACGGTCAGCGTCCGATGTTTCGAACCGATCAAACTTATAGGGCAACCCGAGCTTCTCATACCCTGCATTGTGCAATGGAGGGGATCTGGAGTGAGATACAGGCTCACCCGTGATCCAGAACTTCAATTGCTTGTATCCGCCAATTTCGCCGTAAATTTGGTTCACTTGCTTCACCGTGAGGCCTTTTCCGGTGGACAAACCCTCGTGAGCGACTGGAGTCAACAAGGAATTAGAAACCTTGGAAAGCTTGCCCGCTTCTCCGTTGTTGTAGGCGATCAAAGGGATTACATTGTGGCCAGCCTTGAACTTTTCCAACGAGAAATTATCCTGGAAATTCTTGGCTACCCCCACCAACTTGACAGCGTCTGCACCGACCGATACACCCAAATTGTACTTGTTGGTCCATTCGATGCTGCTCCATTCACTATCGCTGGCGTAGGAAGCTATCAAACCCGTGAATCCCTTGTTGGCAGCGATTTTGTACACAATTTCGTTGGGCAAGTCCAATTGAAGATCAATGTACTCCACACCCAATTTGAACGCCAAATTGTACAACTCCTCCACCTTTTCGAGGTCATCATCGAGCTTTCCGCCCTGGGATTTGGTCTTGACGTTGAAGATGATGGGCAAGGCCGTCAACATACGGAGATGAGCGATTTCGGAGCTAATGGCCGCGAAATCAAGCGATTTTAACCCATCTACATGGAAATCGATCGCCGAAACCCCCACGGTGGCTTGTTCGAACTGGCGTTTCAAATCCAACACGCTGGAAACCTCCAAATCCAAGGCGTAGGTCCGGTTTTTTAACACCCTTCGCGCAGAAGTGCCGGTGATGGTGTTAATGAAATTGAGAAACACTTTTCTCAACCCCTCGAATTCGCTCACCGACCCACAATGGGGCGAGAAGTAGTGGTAATTCGAGCACTCGTAGTACCAGTGTTGTCTTCTGAGCCAGACTTCCTTGATTTCCGACACATACGCCGGTCTGGTGGTGTCTGCAGACAAAAACGTCACTGTTTCCTCAATATCGCGGTGCAAGTGCAACACAATGCCGTCGTCGTCGATAAACTTCTTCAACAACTCCCTGGAGGCTTCGTGTTCTACCACTCCTCCTCCGGTGGAGATAACTTGCTTCTTGTTGGAGACATTGATGAATTCTTTGGCAATAATCCCTTCCTCTTTCCGGAATGCTTCCCAGCCATGTTCTTTGATGAATTCCCGAATATCCTTGTGTCTACTGACGAACACATCGTCCAAATCGATAAAGTCGTAGCCTAAGTGGTTGGCAATCCACTTCGAGAGCGTGGTTTTACCAGCAGCTCTCATTCCAATGATAACGATGCTTTTGTTGTTTAACTTTTTAGAATCGCTGCTGTGGGACTGCTGGGACTCGTGGCCGTCGAGTTCGACCTGGAATTTGGTGTGCAACACGTCCCACCACCCCGGCCAGGTTTTTCCGGTGCAAGATCGCTCTAAAACCAACACCGGTTCCGGACTCAACCCTGCCAATAACGAGAAAGACATGGCCACTCTATGGTCGTCGTAGGTGTGAACGCCCCCTGTTTCAACCGTGGGGGCCTTCAACGTCTGGTAATCGATTCCGTGGATCTCAAGCCCGTCGGGCAACTCTTTGGTCTTAACTCCGAATTTGGCCAATTCCGTCATCATGGCCTCGATTCGGTTGCATTCTTTGACCCGTTGGTTGGCAATACCGGTTATGGAAGTAACACCCCCTTCGGCCACTGCAGCGACCACGGACGCCGTCAAAAATGCGTCGGTCATTGGTTCCATGTCAATATGGGCCACGGGTTTTAGGGAGCCAATTGGAGGCCCAGAAACCGTCGTAGAGTCCCGGGTCTGCTCCACTTTACACCCCATTGGCCTCAAAACCTCCACTGCGAATCTGGAGTCGCCTTGAAGGGAAGACGACCCGATATTCGGAATGGTGCACGAAGTTCCGGTCAAAGCCGCAAAAGCCAACGGATAAGTCGCCGACGAGGCATCGGACTCGATAACGTACTCCCGAGGGTTCTGGTAGGCCCCTTTGGGAATGTGGTAGGTGTGCTGCTCCGTAGCCGACTTTGTGACCTCAATTCCAAAGGTTTTCATCATGGAGATCGTCATATCGATGTAGAGCTGCGAAATGGGCTTTCCGCCTACCAACGCCAACGTCACCGGTTCCTGGGCGTACGGAGCACACATCAAGATCGAAGAAACGTACTGCGACGAGATGGTGGCCCCCAACTCGATTCTTCCGCCTCGGAGACCCCTGTTGGCCGCAATTTTCAACGGAAGCGATCCGGGCTTGTTCAAATACTCAATGGAGGACCCGTTGGCCGCCAACGCATCCACTAAGGGGCCGATGGGGCGTTCCTGCATCCTGGCATTGCCGGTCAAGATCACGTGCTTCTCGTTGGTGGAGGAAATTCCGACTAACGAAGCGACTGTGGTCAAAAACCGCGAGGCGGTACCGGCGTTGCCCAAGTACAATTCTTCGGCAGAAGTGACCAAATTGCCTCCGTTTCCGGTGACAACCAACGTTTCACCATTGTCTTCGGTGGAGATCTCGGCTCCTTTTAATGCGGCTACCGCAGCCAACATGTGTTTGGTATCATCGGAGTGTAACAAGTTTTTGATCCGAACCGTACCCGAACCCAACGCCGCGAGCACCAACGCTCTGTTGGAGATGGATTTGGATCCTGGAGGAACCACAGTGTTGGAAGAAGGCACTTTATCGAGTTTGAAAGGGTGCACAACGGTTTCGTCGGTCAAAATGAACCCCAAATCTTGTTTGGAGATCTGGTGGGCCTTCAATTGATGGCATTTCCCGATACTCTCCAAGATCACGCATTTGATCTTGCTTCCGTCGTTTTTCTTGTCGATGGCCATTTTCTGGAGAAGGACATCCAACTTGACGTTGAGTCGTTTATTGCCAACTTTTTTCAAAAACAGTTTTTCGTCGATGGAAATCGGGAGTTTGTACGCTGCAAGACATTTCGACAACCTTGCAACAGCCACAGGCGATAGAACACCCAAGTATCTGGCCAATTCGGCTTCTTTGATCATCCCAATCGACACACATTCGCCATGTAAGGCCTCGGGGGTCAAAACCGCTTCAATAGCGTGTCCTATGGTGTGGCCGAAATTGAGCAAGTTCCTCAATCCCAACTCCTTCTCGTCGCTGGACACAACTTCAGCTTTCACTCGGGCCGATTCCAACACCGTCTTGACAATTTCGGTCTTTATGGACGATAAATTGATATCTTTGGACGTCACCACGTCAATAAAGGTTTTCGCAAAGTTCTCCAATCGGGTGAACTCCTGCTCGTTCCAAATGGCGGCAGTTTTGACCACCTCGGCCATGCCGTTGATGAATTGTCTGGTGGGCAAGGTTTCTAAGAACGAAACATCGATGAAAACATATTGCGGCTGGTGGAATGCCCCGATGAAGTTCTTACCCAACGGAGTGTCGATGGCAGTTTTGCCTCCGATCGAAGAATCGACCATCGCCAACAAACTGGTGGGAATTTGGATCACCCTGACTCCTCTCATGAAGGTGGCCGCCACAAACCCAATCATGTCTCCAATAACACCTCCACCAACAGCCAATATCACCGTATCTCTAGTGCATCCTTGTTGCAACAAATAGTCCTCAACAGCAGCCTTGGTCTCCCTGTTCTTGTTGTCTTCGCCCGGTGGCACCACATAGGTCAATAACCGCGACAAAGGTCGTTGAATCCTCAATTGTTCTTCGAACTTGTGCTTCAACGTGGTGTAGGGAGAAGTCTTAGCCATATTTTTATCGGTGACGATGACGTACGTCGACGACACCTGGGTTTTAAGAATCTCCTCCACAATGTGGTCTTGGATTCCGTAACCAACATGAATGGTGTCGGATCCCAAGATCGAAACCTTTTCAACCGTAGCCATTTGTTCAGTAGAGTGAAAATTTCGGAAAAGTGCGCGGTTTTAAATTATGAGTCAATGCGGGTCAAGTGCTGTCTTTAAAGCGATGTGCGGGTCTGAAGTGATGGCCTTAGAGCGATGTGCGGGTCAAGTGCTGTCTTTAAAGCGATGTGCGGGTCTAACGTACTGTCATTAGAGCAATGTGCGGCGTATAAAGAGCGATGTGCAGGTCTAAAGCGATGCTATCTATAAAGTTCTGATGTAGTCGAGACATTCGTCGGGGGTGCCGGTTGGATGGTCTAGTTGCCATACCAAAACCTCGTGGGTAATCTTGGCCATCCAGGGGCCAGGCTTTCTGTTAAGGCTCTTGGATATGGTTTTCCCGTCCATGATGGGCTTTAACTTATTGACTTCACTCAAGTTGTACTCTGTGATCTTTTGTAAAACGACATCGTACTTTTGGAGTTTGGCTTTTATGGCTTCTCGCACACTCTCTTCAGTGATTAAGTTTGCGTCAGGAGTGGGCTGTTGAGCCTCGGCTTCCAAGTGTATTGTGTTCAAGATCTCGTCAAAACAGTTGACAACGAGATTAAGATCGACAAAGTCACTGAATTCTCTGAGATACAATCCGAACTCCGAACGCTTGATGTCGTCGTTGATGATGCGGTCCACAACCGTCTTGGACTGGTCCAAAAGCATCAATACTTTGGAAATTGGCTCGTATTCTTGTTTGCCAAATCTCAATCCTTCCCTGAGCACGTACCGAGGGATATAGTACTCGTTGAGAATCTTGGTAGTTGAATCTGGTAAGGGAAAGTTTTTGAACGGCGATAAGATCACCGACAACCAGAATAATTTGGGCGAAACCATCATGAACGCTTGGCTCATTGGGGAGTTTGTTTCCTTTACAAGTGACTCCAAGGTTGGAGCTAACAAAGTCGACTGGGTAATCTGTGATCCTAGTTTGTTGTCGATATCCACTTTGACGTGTGGATCGATTTTCAAAAGCTCCTGTTTCACGGTGTCCAAATTGAACACACTCTCGGATATTGAAACGTAATTCAAGAGTTTCAAGCCGTATTCCGGGTTTTTACTGCTGAGAATCTTGTCCAACTCCACCCCGACTCTTTCTCTACTAATTTTATGCAAAAGACTGGCTTTAATTTCGGGGTTTCTCATCGAGTTCAACGTTTCCTCCTCTATGGTGAAATTATATCTGCTGGCAAATCGAATGAGTCTGAGCACTCTCAATGGATCATCGAGAAAGGTCTGCAATGGTGTCAACGGAGTACGTAGAATCCCCGCCTTCAAGTCACTCAATCCTTTTTTGGTGAAATCCTCGATTTTTTTCTCGTTCAAATTGTAGAATAACGCATTCAAAGTGGCATCTCTTCTCAATGCATCCTCTTCAGCCGTTCCGTACTCTATAATGGGGATTCTGCTGTCTAAACTGTACTTTTCGCTTCGCAAATTGACAAAATCGATATCCAATCCGTAGATTTTGGCGGTGCATGTTTCCAAATGCTTTGACTTTTCCGGATTCTTCTTTATGGTATGTATCGCCTTTAAGGATAACTCAGGGTGTTTCTCGTCAAGGTAGCTGGTCAACCTATTGACAAAATCCTCGCCCGACAAGTTGTTGATCGCGATATCCAAATCATTGCTCTCGTCGCCTAACAACTTATCTCTGACCCATCCCCCAGTGATTCTTAATACTAGCTGATCTGATACATTCTTGGTGTTGTGGTCATTACAGAATTCCATAAGCAAATTCCGAATGCTTGCTTCGGTGTCGTTCAATGTGATTGAATCGTGGATGCTTCGTTGGGCCATGGATGTTTTCAATCTAGTTATTGTTTTGAGGCTATTGAATGTGCTTAGCTTCACAATTTTGTACATTGATTTTTTCTCATTTCTCAATTTGCAGCCTCAGGGAGAGGGGCTCCATACGAGTGCCGAGGGTTATTGAGGTAAGGAAGAAGTTGAGAGTTGGGAGGAGTTATGGGCTTAGTGCTGCAAGTGACATAAAAGGTGATACAAACCGTGAAAACAGTCAAAACAGCGAAAAACAGAGACAAACAGTCAAAACAGCGAAAAACAGAGACAAACAGTGAAAAACAGTGACGAACAAAGACAAACAGTGAAAACAGTGGAAAATAGTGAAAACGGTGGAAATCAGTGAAAAACAATGATAAGAACGACACATATCAGGGAAAACTCTGTTCGAACCAATTCACCCCCTAAGCCCGTCTTGATCTCATATTACCAAGCCCCTGCCAGACATAGGCGAACCCCTGTCATTTGAAGAAAACACCAGCCTGTGTGGCGTAATGGTTAGCGCATTTGACTTCTAATCAAAAGATTCCGGGTTCGAGTCCCGGCATGGGTTCTTCGGCGGGTTTAGCTCAGTTGGGAGAGCGTTAGACTGAAGATCTAAAGGTCCTGTGTTCGATCCACAGAACTCGCATATTTTTTACAACATACATTCTCCGCACTGTTTTAGGACGGTTTAGATAGTGCGAGTTTGGGCTGGGTTAGAAAAAGACAGTTTGAGTTCATTTGATTAGGGACTTAACGATAGTACTTCAGAGAGAACTACGCCAGAATTCAATCGCCCCATGGAATCCATCAACAGCCTATGCTTCCCTTATACCCAGGGAAACGAATTTGCAGTTCTAGACACATTGGTTCTCACAGATGAGAAGGACTTGAAGAGGTACATTTTCCAAATGGAAGACGTAAATGGCGAAAGGAAATGCACGAACCTCAGTCTTGTCGCCACCAACCTGCAAGAGAAGATTGATGCACCCCTCAGTTACATCGAGAACATGTCGCTGGCCAAACTTTCGCCGTTATTGGTGAGGTGCCAACCAGAGTTTAAGCGAATGCAATTGAGTTTATCCATTAAATACACCCCTGAGAGTTCGTTGATAATAGTCAAAACAAAAGGCAGAGATATCGTTCTAGCCGATGTGCTACATAACCTCCACTCCAATGATTTGCACAATTCTAACTTCGAAGTATCTCAGATCAGCTGTGCTACTTTACCTCTTGAGGAGAATTCATCGGATTATCAGACCGTTTTGATAAATGATGGGTACAGAAATGAGATATACAACAACGGAATTTTAAATGTATTCGTTTTTGCTTTTGATGGAACGGAATATCTCCATTTATTGGATTTCAAATTGTGGATTGATAAGCTTGACCCGAGCAACAAGCTTAAAATCAATACCGACACCCCCAAAGATCCTATGAAGGAGCCGACGGTTGATCTACAAATTTCTGACTATAGAAATGCCTTCAACTTCATTCTCGACGATGGTCCTGAATTCAGGAAGGTGTTGCACAAATACGAACAGAGGATTCCCTCGATCCAAAAGAGCATCACGGCATTGATCGACGAGCTAAAGACCTGGGAAAATTGCCTGAAGAGGGTCCAGAATTCCAAAAACAAAATAATCGACATTGTTAAAACGCTATCACAGTTGAATCCCCTTTTATCGAAATTCCATTTCAAGGAGGAATTCCAACAGAGAATCGACGGGTGGTTCAGGCCGTTTCAGCATGATTTGAATTACTTGTTGGACGATGTTTTCAATAAAAAGCTTTTGGATAAGATTAAATCGTTTTCTACCTTCGATGATGAACATAACAATGAACTTACGGTTCTAAGAAAAACATTTGAAAGCCAGTCCAAGGATTATTACAACTGGTTGAAAAAGTTTCTTTCAAATGAAAAGGATAGATCAGAAGCCAAGTTATTGGCCAAGAGAAAGACTTTTGAATTGAATAAATTCGACTATTTAAACTATTTGAATAACTATTCTAACAACCAGTACATGAACGAACTATTCGAAAACTTGTTCAAGTTTATTGGAAATTATTCGAGAGATAGGCATCCCGACACAGGTTTGAACGATCACTATAAGATCTACCTAACGGTTTTATTGAAATATAACGCCGAGAAATTTAAGTTACGTCAGATGATTGAAGCGTGTAAGACCAACGAGGAGTTGACTAATTTGATAAGAGATAACAACTTGGCTACCAAGCCGGATTTCGATATCAATGACGACAAGCGAGTCACCCCTGATAATGTCGATTTGATTTTCTCACCCATTGAGGTTCCCACCACCCCTGAATTTGGCGATGACCCATCTTATTCCGAGAAATCAGGTATACTTTACGCCCTTGGTGGAAAGGGCAAACAGGGATGGCACAAAGAATGGGTGGTGATAACCGAGGGTGAACTTCGAGAATATTCTGATTGGAGAACTGGCAGAGATCCAATAAATAAGCCTATTCCCATTGCTTTGACAAGCGTCAAACCGGTAATGCACGACAAAAGACAACACTGCTTTGAGATCATCACAGCTAATGGATCCAAATACGTTTTTCAGGCGATGAACGAGACTGAAAAGAACAGCTGGATCAAAGTGTTGCTGAATTCAAGACACTTGGCCAATACAAAGTTGCAGGACAATTTCAAGTCTTCCAATGGAAAGTCCAAGAAGTTGCATTTGAAGTTTGACAGACCTGTGAACGCTAATGAGAACCCGAATCTACTTTCCCCGGTGTCAGTCAAATCTCACAACATGATCACCAAGGACTATTTGAAGCAAGTTCGGTTAATCCCTGAGGGTAATAACCATATTTGTGCTGATTGTGGTGCCACAGAAGGGGTAGAATGGATCTCGATGAACTTTTTGAACGTGATATGCATAAATTGCTCGTCGTGTCACAGAAGCATGGGCAGTCATATTTCCAAGGTGAGATCGTTGAAATTGGATAATTTCGAAAAAGAGGCCGAGCTTCTTCTAAGTTATGTCAACAACAAATCGCACAACCAATATCTAGAAGCCAGAAGCCAGGTGGATAAATCCAATTTAAACACCCACGAGGCCAAACTCGAATTCATAAAGGACAAATACATCAACAAGCGATACATAGATAAACCAGAAAATCTTAACGACCTTTTGGTCAAGGCCGTGCAGAAAATCGAGATAGTTGACGTGATAAAATACATCTCAATGGGTGCCGACTGCAACTTGAAACTTCAGATATTGAAGAATAAAACAGAGCACCAGAACATTTCCTTCTTTGAGTACTCGTTGCGAAAATTCGTTGAAACCGACGACAGTGAGAAGCTTTTCGTGATCTCAGAGCTTCTTCTCCTCAACGGCATCAAAGTCTCACCACCCAATGAATCCCTAGACTTAACACCCGAAGCGTTTGCCTTCTGGGAGGATAGGTATACCAAATTACTGTAGATACGATGTATATCAAAAGTCTCTACCCCAGATTTCGCGACTTATCTGTGGTTGCAAAACGGTCAGCACAAACCCTTCATCCACATAATGGGGATTGAGGATTACGAGGTCAACGAGTGTGTAGGGAAAGGGACTTTTGGGGACGTCTACAGGGCCACCAGCGTTGTGGATCACTCCATGGTGGCCATCAAGGTGATTAACTTGGATGAGACCTCGGAGAATATCAATGTCTTGATCCAGGAAATTCAGTTTTTGTCCAGATTAAGATCTCCTTACATCACCAAATACATGGAAACGTTCATCAACGGGATGTCGATGTGGATAGTGATGGAATATTGCGGCGGAGGGTCTTGTGCCGACTTGTTAAAGTGCCACAAGAAGCTTAACGAAGAAACCACCGCATACATCATCAGGGATGTTTTGAGGGGATTGGAGTACTTACACGGGCAGAAAAAGGTCCATAGGGATATCAAGCTGGCCAACATCCTCTTGACGGTCGAAGGGAACATCAAACTAGCGGATTTCGGCGTCAGCGGTGAAATAACCATGACCCATTTGAAACGCAATACTTTCGTCGGCACACCGTTTTGGATGGCCCCCGAGGTGATCACGAGACAGAAAGCGGGCCACAATCAAAAGGCAGATATCTGGTCAACCGGCATCACTACTATTGAGTTGGTTACAGGGTCACCGCCGTTGTCAGAGCACAATCCTTTGAAAATCTTGTTTGAGATCCCCAAAAAGAAACCCCCGGTGTTGATAGGGCTCGATTACAGCGAAAACATGAAGGATTTTGTCAAGTACTGTTTGATCAAAGACCCTACCAAAAGACCTAGTTCCACAATGCTTTTACACCACAAATTCATCACCAATATAAGACGCCACGTAAACCTTGTCCAGTTGATCGCCCACAAGGACAAATGGTACAAGAAGCACAACGTGGTGAAAAAACCCAAGAAAGACTTGAAATTCGACGAGTCCACAAACTTTCAGATGATCAAATGGGATTTCAACTCCACCAGGAAACCATCGCCAATGCAACAGACCCTCGTGGATGAAATATCACCAGAACCCCATTTCGTTTCGCCTCAACCAATCGAGGTCGATGATAGTCCTATCACCGCTGAAGCATCTGAAATTGAGCCACCGCCTTTACCAGACACAATTCATTGCAAAGAAATCTTCATTTATTGCTTACAAAGGGTCAAGATGAGGGCCAAATCACCAGAAACCAAAGACACGGTGGCTGCACTTATTGAGAATTTGAACACCTACGAGATGCAACAGCCGGGGCTCTGTGAAGCTATCATCGAAGAGATATTGAAGTTCAACTACCTAGTTAAGTAGTGATATCCTTACCCGACCTCGCACCCTTCTTACCCTTCTAATTCATAGACCCCCCAAACCCAAAACCCCTCATACATGTAAACTCGCAAAACTTGTAAACTCCCCGACTTGAAACCCCCCCAATCACTGTTATCTCCATCAAACGCGTATTTTGTTCTGCAGGTGATGCAATTGATAAAGCCGCGACGCAGATCCCTTAAACACAATAGTCTAGGCCTATGGCCCAATACAAAACAGCCAGAACGATTCCACACCACTACAACAACCACCAGTAACACGAAAACACCCCGAGGTGACGAAGTTTATTTTCGGTTTTTTGATTTGCCCGTTTTAGGCTTTACCGTTCTAACAAAGGGTGCTTTTGACTTCGCGTTTGGTGTAAAAAAATTTACACCATTTTGGCAAAACAACAAAAAGTCCAGGAAGAGTTTTCACGCTTTGGTTCTAAGCTACATTCATTCATTAGTCCACCCATCATCACAGCTGTCGCTTCCAAGTGCCACTCCTTACTTTTCATTTTCGTCTTTACAGCAAGATTTTTATATTATTTTAGCATTTGACTGATATTTGTACTCGATATTTGTATTTCCGATTATGACCAAACCGTCGATAAATATCAGCCAAGCTCCTCCCCAGACACCCAGGCAACTCGATGGTAAACGAGAAGGCACAAATAGCAACGTTTCGTCGGTGTTGAAAGCCAATTTGACTCCTTCCTATAGCTTTGGCTTGGGGTTCCTGCCGTCATTTCAGTTTAATTCCCCCCGAAACATCAACTTGTTGAACTCCTTGTCCCCCCAGCGGTTCTTCCAAGTGTCTAATAACCTAAACAAAGTGGTCAGCACCAAAAAGGAGCTCATGGAGAGAAATATCTTCAATTCCAACACACCGTCACGAACTGGAACCCCCAACGCCAATAACAAGTTCTTGAGCGAGTTATCGTCGATAAATTCACAACATACCAGTAGGCCGAAGGTAGACTCCGAGGATTCCAACTCCCACGAAGATTCGGCGTTGTTTTCCATTGACGAAAATGACACACAAAGCGTCACCCATTTAACTGCATACGAACAAGCCACCCCCAAAAGAGCCAGAAATCGATCCATAAGCGAAAGCGAGTTTTTAACGCCCAATAAATTGATAATGAATCGACCTTTGGCCTACGACTCGAAAAGAAGAAGAGTTTCGGTGACAGAATCACCCAATACTTCCATGGCATCAAAGATAGAGACCATTGCGTCACCGCCAAAGTCCGTTCGCTCATCGTCGGTGACTTCTCTCGCGAGAAAAGACGACGATAAGTCCTGGCCCGGCCATTTGGACGATGTGTTGCTTTCGTCGTACTTGAAGTACAAAGCATTCAAACGAAACAACAAATCGACGATTTTGAAGAACGTTTCTCAAAACAAGGTCATTTCAAGAATGGTATATAACAAAACAAAGGTGTTGAAAACCCCGAAACAAATCGCCTCACGGTTGTTCAAATTGACGAAAGAGCAAGCGAAAATAAGCGGTGACTTCACCAGCCCCTCGTTGAACGATGAGATAGACGAGTTGATCCGTACCCCATTGGAGGAGTTGATAAGCGGAAGTATAAAGTCCAACCACTCGAGCTCAGATTCGATCAACACAAATGAGATTAACGCTCAAATTGATAGAGAACTCGAGCTTATTTTCACCCCCGACTTCGAATCCAACATTGCCGGGCCCTTCGATGTGTCTGTGACCGATTTAGAGTTGATTTACCAGCTGAAAGACCGGTCTAGGTGCCATATATTCACCAAATTGAAGCAGGTCAACAATAAAGCCGAATTAAAGTCCAGTCTTCTATTAACAAAGGACTTGAACCTTGACTCGAGTAACAAGGTCCACAAATCCATCCTCACCAAGTTTGAAAACAACTTGATCCCAATATTCCACGTAACCAACGATTTGAACTTGAAAATGACCCAGGATCACGACTTCTTGTCTTTGGACACGGTGATCTCCAATGCGAACCCGTTGGACTACAACAGCGGAGATATTTCGTCTTTTATTCGGATCTCAGTCAATAATTCGGGTTTAGCATCCACCGTTAATTGGAATTGCAGCTCAACCATTTACCGCAACAATGCGCCGATTCTTCAGTGTGAGGACGCCGTCTTCGGAATGGCCAACAAGGAACTGCCCAATATCGAAGTCACGGTTCCGTTCTTGAAGAATTTCTGGAAGGGATTTCTCTCGTTGTTGATAAACGGCAACGATTCCAATATAATCACCGAAATCAAAATCGTGCAAATAGTCAGCAATTCTTCAGATGCCGAACTATGTCTAGTCCACGAATTCAGCACCTCCCAGTCCAGTGGGGTGTCGAACTTCCAGTTGATCAAACTGGCCGATTTATTCGGCGATGACTTGAGAGCTATTCTAGAGGAAAATGAAGAGAAAAACGACCTTGATGACACCGACAGCAGCGTCAAAAGCAAAGAAGAGCAAGAAGATGACGATAACGAAACCGTTCTTGCCGACTCGTCGCCCGTGCGGAGTATGGACAGTCCCCGCAAAGACTTCAGAATAGATCTCAGCCTAGCCAGAAACTTTCCTTTCACCCACAACGGGCCAGCAACCGCCCCCATATACAACTCCAAGATAGTGACATCCCATACCCAGCAGCTGAACACCCAGCATCCCTTCCATACCCAACAATACGCCGGCCATGCCCATTCCACCGGAAATCTCCAGAATTTCCAAAACTACGACAAATTTGCAACTTCCACCCCGGAAGTTGTTTCTCCGTTCACCGCCAACCCCTATGAGACCATGGGCAACAAGTCGTTCTCGTTTTCCGGCAGCACCCCTAGTTCGTCGATCGCAGGGTCTACGCCTGCCAAGAACCTATCGCACGATTTCCCCAGCCTGCAGCCCGTGGGTCAAGCAACGCAATTTGCCCAGACCCAGACCCAGACGCAACATCCGCAGCTTATGGTCAATTTAGGCACAGGATATGTTCCTTTTGTGTCGTTACCACCTGAACTCCAGGAGAAGTATATCGAAGTCCGAAACCAGTTCCATCTTCAACAACAACAACAGCAGCAGCAGCAGCAACAGCAGAGAATGATGTACTACCAGCAAGCGCAGATACAAACCCAATTAATGAACCAACCCATAATGCCGGTCCAACAGATGGCCAGACCACTTCAACCCATACCGATGAATCACATGAACACAATCAATTCGGCCCCCGCTTCACAAACATCATTCAATTTCAACAGAAAGCCGGTGAACGATAATCCTAATTCCATCAAATTCGGGCCAATGTTGGCGTACAATCCATCCAAAGCGAGAGAAGCCATCGCCAAACCCAAAGAGAAGAAACTGAGCGAGCCTATGATGGGAGTCATTCATATGCCCAATATCCAATTGAGCAATTACAAGCCCCCCAAAAGAAGGTCTACTAACCGTTAGGCTCAGAAGATAGACTAGAGAGATTATACTGGTTATAATCAACGTTTTTAGGTATTTAGCATATGTATAATCGAGGAATCTGCGTCGCGGAATCTGCACCGCGGAATGCACCGCGGAATCAGTCGCAAAATCGCTTTACGCGTTTGTATTCAATATGGGTGTCACCGGTCTTCATCCCCAATTAAAGGAGATCCAAATAGCCACCTCGTTGGCCAAGTACAAGGGCCAGACCTTGGCCGTAGACACATACGGATGGTTGCACAAGGCGATTGTCAGTTGTTCGCAGGAGCTCTGCTTGAATCAGCCCACGAAGAAGTATATCTCCTCCGTGACAAAGAAGGTAGAGATGTTGCGGTACTTTGGAGTGGAGCCCTACTTGGTTTTTGACGGTGCTAGTCTTCCCACCAAGGCTGCAACCAACTTGGAACGGCGATTGAAGAGAGAAGAGGCTCAAAAGAAGGCAGACGAGTTGATGAAGAAAGGCAACAGGAAGCTAGCGTGGAAGGAGTTCATGAAGGCGGCGGGAGTCACCTCCGAGATGGCCAAGTCAGTTATGATTGAGATGGACCGTCTCAGGGTCAAATATATCGTGGCTCCTTACGAAGCAGACCCACAAATGGTATATTTGGAAAAATTGGGAATTGTCGATGGAATCTTGTCAGAAGACTCAGATTTGCTTATTTTTGGATGCAGGAGGCTAATATCCAAGTTGAACGACTTTGGGGAGTGCATTGAAGTATGTACAGACGACTTTCACAAAGTAAAAGCCATCAGTGGATTACAATCCTTCACTCAACTGCAATTGCGCCTAGTTGCCATGTTATCCGGATGTGATTATACCAAAGGGATTCCCGGGATAGGGATCAAAACTGCATTCAACTTGGTCAAAAAATACAACAACGTAGAACGGGTTTTGATGGCGTTGAGGGCCGAAGGGAAAACTCCCCCAGATTCTTTTGCAGAGGAACTCGTCAAAGCAGATTTGGCATTCCAGTACCAGAAAGTGTTCAACCCGAAAACCCAAACTTTGGAAACTCTCTACGACTACCCGGAAGGTTTCAGCGTAGATATGGAGTTGGTGGAAAGCTGTTGTGGTTTCTCATTGGACGACGAGCTTCAAGCCAAAATCGCCAACGGTACGGTTCATCCTAACACCCATCGATTGCTCATTTCCAGAGAGCAAAACCTCACAACGTTGAAAAGTAAATCGCTTAACAGTGGCAGCGTTTCGAGCACTACTACCATGAGACATTCAACGAGCGACAACCGGGCCAAAAATACCATCGACAGTTTTTTCAATGTAAAGAAGGCCACAAAAATTACGGTGGATTCGAAAAGGGAAAGTGCCGTAGAAGAACGGGTTGAAATTCAGACGTCAGTCGAAGTGGAAACTACCAATATCAAATTGTCCCCCGTGGCTAAACGGCCTAAGAAATTTCTTGACACGCCCCAGGAAACGCCTGAAGCATCTAGCAGAATCAGTAAATTCTTCAGTTCGACTCCCTCCAGTGGTATGCTACCAACGCCAGTTACCCACGATCATGATGTGACAGATTCAGATATTCCAGAAATGTCATCTCCCGTCAAAGATAAAATCGGGAATATTCTCGATGATCTCACCGACGAAGACGATTCGCAAGAGTTGAACGACACTATGGAAGGCATTGGGTCTCAAAAAAGGAAATCCCATTCGACGGCACAGAAATCGGCCGACTTTGGGCTCGACGAAGACGACGAAGAAATTGCAGAATCCCCCATCAAGAGCAGACAACCGGCCAGGACCAACATAATCGAAACCAAACACTTCTTAGGGGACCAGGCACAAATCAGGAAAGTTTTGCGAGAAACATTCCTGTACAACCCCACTACAAACGATAAATTCGAAATGCCGATCTCCAAAGCCCTGCAAACTTTTGGGGCCGCAAATGCCAGCAATAGCAGCTTGAGCTCCGCTTCGTCGATTGACCTCAAGTCAGACGACCTTGTGTTTCCGCAAAAAGCGGAGCTGCCGCCTATTCCCCAACTTTCCAGATCCAGCATGTTGTCGAAGTTTGCCTTTACTGGCTAGAACCTATCATATATTGCATTTTATCGCATTTCCTACATACAGGACAGCATTTACAAATCCTACGTACCTCTCAACAAACAAGCACCAATAGCCAATCGTGTCAATTGCTGCTGTAACGACTTCTTATCGGATAGTTTGGCATCGTTCAATTTATAGAGCTTTTTGAACTTCGGCACATCCACACCGCTGAACAAGAACTCGTCGGTCAATTCTGGGTTCTGTTCTTCCGAGAGACCTAATCTTGCCATGAGCTCATTGTTGGTGTTTTTCAGAGACACCCCAGGGTCTATCACCTTGACACATAATAAGCTGGCACTATCTCTGGAACTATCGACCCCGAATCTCTTGAATGCTTCCATTATGTTACTCACCGGCGACATATTCAAGATTATTTCAGTATTCAACGTCTTAGACTTGGCAGAGCCGTTCTGATAGTTTAGTAACGCTCTGTGTACTGCATTGAATAGATGCTCTTTAGAAACGATGTAATCACAGTTAAAGAATGCGAAGTTGTAGCCCGGATCTCCTTCTATGAGCTTGGCCTTGACTTCTTCAAGCACTGATCGTTCCACGTCGACAAATAGCGACACAAAGATTGTTTTGTCGGCAAACAGGGGGAAGGTGGTGATGGTATAAGGCATATCGCACAGATCTCAAATTCGCGAAGTCGCTGTTACCAGACCTCATGGATGATGATGCAAATTGACGATGAGATGGCAAAGATAGACGACATATTCGGCGATGTGGCGATAGATGAAGGCTCTACGATAGACATTGGGGTTTCGACGTATCCTGAACTGTTGTTACAGGCCACGGAACACGGAAATAAATACTACACTGCTTATCAGAGCCATAGCAGACAATTCATGAAAAGCGACCCTAAAGTAGTACGATGGAAGAATTCGGAGATCGAAAACATCAACAACCTACTAATAGAACAGATATTTCTTGGTTCCAAGTTCCAATCCGCCCAGAATTCCAAAGAAAGAAAGAATTATGTCAGATCCACTACCAGTGCGTTATTTAGTTGGTCCTCCACCGACGAGTATATCGAAAGGAGGAAGCGAGAGCTACGATTAAAGGGCAAGAAAGTCAATGGTTTGCTGCTAGACAAAGATCCCAAAAAGGACGACCAACTACCGATTGATAGCTTGAAGTCGCTCCAACGACTCGGGCTCAAATTGCCCCACGAGAAGATAATGGATCAGTTGAGTGCTACAGTCGATAAGGAATCAAACGAATTCATCAACGAGCGAATTCAGGTCATCAAACATCACCACACTCAAAAGATTAATGAAATGATCAGCGAGAGAAAGCGCCATGACCATGAAATGCATTTGCAACGATTGAGGCAGAAAGAGGAGGAATACGAGAAAGAATTGAAAGCCCTAGAGGAAAAGAAAGACAAGGGATTTGGGTTTTTGGGCGGAATTTTCAGCTTCGGCGCTTCTGAAAGTAATCATAGTCCAAGTACTACTATTAATGAGTCTAACGATGATAACGGATCTATCAGCGAGACCGTTGACCTTAGATCCAAAAGGTTTTCGTTCCTACCGAACAAGATTTTCTCCAAGGACCGAGATGCCTCGAAAGATACTGACTCAGCCGCAGGTTCCAATTCCAACTCCCCAAAGATTGTACAAAAGCCCCAGGACGACGTGTTATTCGAAGCACCTTCCCCGACAAGAAACCTGCCCGCAAACATCAAAAGTGACGACTTGGATATGATTTTCAAAGTGCCGGATGTCGAGGAATCAGACGACGATTCAGACGAATTTTCCGCCTTCACCTCGTCGCCGCCACCCGAGAAGCCTATTAGGGCCCATACCCTAATGAAAGTTAGCGAGCCCAAACCACTCATAAATCTCGAGGATAATCACGAACACAATAACGAAGCGAACCCTAAAAATGATGATCTATTAATATTATAAATGCCCTTCTATAGCTCTCTCTTGCCCTTCTACAGCCTTCTCCTTCTCTATGAAACATTCTAAGCCCATGAACGCCTCTTCAAGTGCTCTTTCAAAGACGTTCTCCAACCTCCAGCCACCAGCCAAATACTCCTTGTTTTTCGCCAAATTGTTGACGAAGGGATCGTGATAGGTTTTAGGGGCCGTGGCTTGGTCCATGTCAAAGTCGTCGGATATCGACAACAACTGGTACCTCTTTTCAAGATCCTTGTCGCCTTTGAATGGGGTGAACGGTGTCATATTGCCACCATTATCTTCGATGTTGGAGCTGTTGGAGCCGAATTGTTGTTCGAGCTGGCTATTCAATTGCTGCAATTGTCGCTTTCGTGCAGAAGACCGTTTCAACATCTTTTTGTTTGCTTGGGCGATGATATCCTCGGAGTTGCCTGAGGAATTGGATAATTTGTCCAACAAGTCTTGTTTCTGCTGTTTCAGGAATTCTGCATCCTCCTGCTCCATTTTTTGCTGCAACTTCATCTTTTCTTGTTTCAACTTCGCCATATCCTCCTGGTACTTGGCAAGATCGGCGTTCTTCTCGCTTTCCCGCATGTTCTTCTCCAAGATCTCGAGTTTATGCTCTGTTTCATATTCATTGAGATTCTTTTCCGTTTCTTCGGCATCCACATTGTTGGTTAAATTGAACACCACATTCTCTATGTTTTCCAAATACTCATTGTATTCCTTGAGATCTTTGAAGTCGTCCTCTGTTTTGTTGAATATCCCCGTAACTCGCTTTCGTATGTCCACCTCACGTTCGATATTAATGTCGTCGAACACCTGTTTTTTAAATCTGTTCTTCCGCAAGATCTTGCCACAATTTGGATACGGGCATGGCGCTGGGCCTAGTGAAAATATTCTATCTACACACGATTCACATATCTTATGGTAGCATTCGGGATTTATCAAGAACGTCATGTTTGGTGATAGATATCGATCTGTCCTACAGATGGGACACATGTCCTTAGATCGGTCATCTGCTACGTTAGTAACTCTTTTGTAGCTTGGAAGCGGCGATACGCCGCCAGGTTCTAAGTTTTATGCCATACCTTCTGCCACTTGTGCCATGTTTGGTGAGAGACTTTTCGCGCGCTATCTGTCACTATGATCCAGCCCTTGCCCACCTCCAAAAATAGTAAAGTGAGGTTTCTAGCGCCAATAGTGGTGGTTTTGGCCATGGGATACTTCGATTTTGTCGGCTACTACTCCTTGGGCTACCAAGAGATCTATCGGCACCACAGTCACGGAGTTGCTATATCTCTCTGGACTTTATTGAGTGTGTTTCAGGTCGTTGTTTTGGCTTATTGGGGGGCTTTGATGGTAGTGGGCCCGGGCCACTGTCCCACACAACCACAGTACGATATCTACGGGACTGGAGATGGCGATCCATTGCCTGATTACTTTTTTTGTGACCAATATGGATTCCCCGCTTGGTGTACCAACTGCCAGTCCATGAAGTTACCCCGCAGCAAACACATGTCGAAGGTTAACCGGTGCGTGCCGAAGGCCGACCATTACTGCATATGGATAGGCGAAACTATCGGACAAACCAACTACCGATACTTCTTGAAGTTTCTAATGTGGTTTGATGGGTACTTCATTATTCTATTATGCTACATGGCGGCGTTCACCCGGGCAAGTTACAGGAGAGGGGAGATAAATCACAATTTCATCGTGGTTTATATTCAGGCGGGATTGTGGATAGTGATGATCCTGTTGTTGGCGGTTTCAAACGTATATTACATCATGCGAAACATCACTACCATCGACGACCTCAATCAGAAAGCTGCACGGCGGCACAAACAAACCACCGGCGAGGAGATGGAACCGTTGTTTTTGAATGTCAAACACCAAGGTTTGCGTTTGGTGGTTCAGTACTCCGTCAAAGATAATATCTTCAATTATGGGTTCAGGCGTAACTGGATAAATGTGTTTTTATACGATAACAGCCACGTTCTTTACCCTGACGATCACTACACCACCCTGAAGTTTTTCCAGTCGTTGGCGGTGTGTCTTCTCCCGTTTTTGGATTTTTGGGGATACAAAAACCCCTCAGAGATAGGATTCCCCACAATGTCACCATCATTTGAAGACCATATAAGAGACAAGATATCCCGAAAGAGGTGCTACTTACCTCTGTACTACGAGCCAACTAATGACAGCATATAAATACACATATAGCATCTACTCGCTTTGGCCCTTGTTTCCCATTGGCCATTCACAGGTCACAGGTCACACATTCACAGCTCACAGCTCATTGTACCTCAGATGAGATGCGATGCGATGCGATGCGAATCGAAATAATGCGAAATTACTGATTTCTCATCACATGGACTTGATCGGAGAAATTGTAGAGAGGGATGTCAAACCCCCTCAAGCCCCTGTGCCAATGGCTAAGCCAGACCCTTCGTCATTCAAGAAATCAAGATTTGCTATGCGGGGCAAGAACAAGACCCCACCAGAGCCGCTCAAACCGGAATCAGATCACAACATGAGTGAAGCAGAGAAAATCCACAAAGAAAACATCGCCAAGATCGCCAAAATGAGCGAGGAGGAGATCTCCCAGGAACAGCAGGAATTGTTGACGTCCTTGAACCCGAAATTGATCGAGAGTTTGATGAAACGTGCTGAGAAGAGAGAGCACAAGTCATCACCAGAAACTCATCATAATCACGACGCCCACGATCACCAACACGCTGAGGGATATGATGGGTGGATCGGGGGAATGAGGTCTTCTCAGGGAATCAAAGACTTGTCCCATTTGGACGAGGGTGACATTAATAAAGCCCTCGGCGTGGATAGTATTAAATTAGACGAGTTGTCGTTGAAGCCCAAGCCTAAAAAGAGAGTAACCTTCGATAAAATCGCCACCGTAAAGTACGAAGACTTGCCTAAGGAAGCCGAGGTTGCTGAGGCCGAATGGGAGGATGTTGAAGACGTTCGCGATCTAATGACCAATTCCAACGCAGCAGACCAGATAGCCCCCGAAGATTACCAATTGGTGAATGACGATGAAGAATACGATGAAATCCACTTTCCCAAACCAAAAACCAATCCTGAGCTTTTGGATTTGGACATTAACGACCCCAACTTTTACGACAAATTGCACGAAAAATATTACCCCGATTTACCCAAAGAAACTTCAAAGTTGGCCTGGATGACAGATCCGGTCCCACAGCAGAGAACCACCACTTATGAGTCAATATCGGATATGAGATTTGATTTTCAAGGGGACTTGGTGGAATTGAAAACAGAAGATACGGGAGTGCCCACCTACTTGGGATTACACCACCATTCAGAAAACCCCCAGTTGCCCGGATACACCTTGCAGGAACTCGCACACCTAGCCAGATCCACGGTTCCAGGCCAGCGATGCTTGAGTATCCAGATGCTTGGAAGGATATTGCATAAATTGGGACTTCACAAGTATAACATCCTTCCAATAGAAAACGACGATGCCACCTTCAACGAAAGCATCCAATCCATCATCCGAGAATTCGAGAAAATGATGTGGGAACTCATAGAAAGTCTAAGAATCCTTGAAACCATCGAAGAAGCAGCCAGCGATAAAACAAAGAACTTGTCGGTGCGTAATTATGCCATCGAGGCCCTCTGGTTATGGAAACAAGGAGGGGGCAAGCCTGAGACCACCGAAGACGACGAGATATCCAGATTGGTGTAGTTATAGAGAAATGTAAATGATATCACGGTGTAAAGGTAGAAACTTCTCTACACCAACATAAAACACCCTTTTCATAGACCACAAAACGTAGAATACGGTAAAGGTAAGAATCCCCTTCTTCGGAGTAAAGACTACTCCGAGTCGTGTTCATCTTGGTTATGAGTTAGGTATTCAAATTGCTATTCGCATATAGACACATTGAACCGATGGATCTAAAAAGATGGCGCAAACCGTATCGGACAACTTAAGTTATGCGTTGTTTAGATGAAGGGATCTTGTTCAATATATATTTAGTTGGAGGTTTTCCATCGCGAAATTTTTCAATGGTGAGAAGAAGTGCGGGTAACACCGGTATGGGGTATATTCATTCATATTCACTATATTGGTTTGATTTTGAGCCGCAACTACGTGGGAGGGGACCGACGACAC
Organism: Yamadazyma diospyri; assembly: GCA_030579195.1. Classification (NCBI taxonomy): domain Eukaryota; kingdom Fungi; phylum Ascomycota; class Pichiomycetes; order Serinales; family Debaryomycetaceae; genus Yamadazyma; species Yamadazyma diospyri. The sequence continues at coordinate 490,978 of JAKUAE010000002.1, read as the reverse complement.
AAACAGTCATCTTGATACTTCCTGTGACTCCTGGGGTTCGTAAAAGCCACCCAAGCCGAGTTACCGGCTGACTAGCCAAAGTAGCAATCGTGGATTGTTTTACTAGACCGAACCATAATTATTGGTCCTGTGGTTGTGGCCGTCGCCCCCTAATGTTGCATGGGTCTCTCTATATGGGTAAACCAGTATTATGTAATAAGCATGCAACAACCCGGGGAAAAAACCCAAAAGACAAAGGACAATATTGATGAGGAAGTCTGCAGAAAAGAACCCCCTTTTCACGAGAACGGGAATTGGAGGAAGGAAAAATCCAATGAAAACCATAAACCAATCTTGAGCATGCATTTTGTACTTGTTTACCGTAAACTGCCAAACTTTTTAAACCTTTACGTAAATGTTTCAAGGAGTAAATGGCACAATTTCGCAACCTTCGATACCCTTGTGATTGCAGCAGGTGTACGGAGGCAACTCCAAAGCCAAATCCAAGTCGCAGTGCGACACAAAATCAAGCGTTGATGAACTTGATTTACTGGGTGTCGTTGATCGTTTCCGTGCAATGTGTGTTTCTCAACGAGGCGTTCACGAAGAATTGGATTCACTACAACCACGGGGATTTGACTCAGTGGGAATTGATAGACGCCAGCAGCTTGTTAGCCATCGCTGATAATAAGTTGGTGAAGTTTAGGTTGGGAGACGAATTGGCATTGGTGTGGAAGATCGACGTTCCCGTCCATACTTTCATAATTAATGGAGACTATGTGTTCACATTTGGGGATGAAGTTTCTGTGTGGTCCACGAAAAGCGGGGTTTTACAAACTTCTTTCCACATAAAGCCAGTGCAGTATTCCAAGGCCTTTGATGGAGTAATTGTACTAGACGAGAATAGAGTTTTGCAATTCATCAACACTGTCAGTGTCGAATTGAAACACTCGGTTTCGGATTTCAAAGCTTCTGAGACTGATGATGAATTATATATTTTGACCACGGACAAATTGTTGAAAATCAACTCGTCTTTGGAGTTGGAAGAATCGAAATCTAGTATCAATTTAGATAAAATAGATGATTTTTCCAACAAACTAGTCAAAATCGGCGACTCCATCTTCGATTTCAACTATAATTTGGTCCACAAGGCAAAGGGTATCGAAATAATAGATTCTCAGTTCACTTACAGCTTCCATGATTCTCATTTTCTAGTTTATAAAAACGGGAAAGTCGTATTGACAGACGAGTTTGAACATACCTCAGTTAAATTCCTCAACAATCAGTTCATATTGAGTTCAGAGCATGAGCGTAAGCTTTTAAACTTTGCAAAATTCTGGAAAACTTTGCAGGAATCGGATATTATCTTGGAGTCTTATAATTTTACTGCTGTCAACACAGATGATTATTTCTTTGGCAGTGAGCTTGTTTCCATTAGTATTCATGACAAATTTGTCGAGAGAATTATCTATGATTTTACTACTGACAAACACAGCGAGACATCGTATAGTTTCGCCAACTACAAGTATGACGGTTTGGCAATTTTAGTCGACAAGCCTGAATCTAAGCAAACCATCGAATCAATTGAGCACATCATTGCTGAAATCAATAACAACAATGCAATTTTGAGGTGGTATAAGAGACTTCAAAGACACATGAAGGAACTTGGTAAGTACATAGTTTCCCAGTTTGTCGGTATCAAAACTGACAAAATTGAAATTGAGAATCAGTTTGGATTGGAAAAGTTCTTGGTGTTTATTGATGGCGACAATCTTCGTGCAATTGATACATTGTCGGGGGAAACCGTTTGGTCAAACTTTGTCGAACCAGGGTTCGTGGATTTGTTAGAGTTTAACGATAACATTCTATTGGTTTATCGTGATAAGATCATCAAATATAATCCAAGAGACGGTGAGGTTTATGATTTTATTGAATCGAAGAACCAACAAAAGTATTTGAAATTATTCCACGACGGTCAAGAGGTCTTGGCAGCCAAAAGTGGAAACATCTTGAGAAGTTTGGAGCCTGAAGTTGGATTAAGTCATCAAAAGTTGATTCAAATTGAAGAGAACAAGCTCAAGAGTTATACCCTCGACGGAAATCTGTTGGTTTTTGACTGGCAGTTCTCTAAAGGCCAGATCCTAGTAGCTCAATCCAAACCTGTCAGATCTCAAGCATCAGCCGTGGGGATCGCCCTCCATGATAAATCCGTGTTGTACAAGTACCTAAATGATACAGTTTCTGTAATAACAGAGGAGAATGACAAGATTAGGATCTACATCTTGAATGGGAATGGAAATATCTTGTTTTCCCATATCCATGAGGAAAAAATTGATAAAGAGTCTATCAATTTGATTATGGATGAGAACTGGATTATTTACTCCTATTACGTTTTGGATCCCCGTGAACAGCGAATTACAGTCGTTGATTTATTCGACAACAGCGGTTTAGTTGCTTCCACTAAATCGTTCATTTACCCAGAATCCATATTGTCAATAACTTCAACTTCCACAAAGTTTGCCGTGGCCATCAAATCAATAATTGCCGTTACGGAACAAGGAGACGTTGTTGAAATCCCTAAATACGTTTTGAACAGTAGAAGAGTTGACGATCATGTCTTGAGTGCAAATGACATGAAAGATGACTTCAGAATGATGCCATATGAACCTATTGTCCCAATCAATGATTACCAGGTTTTAAACCATCTATACAAGTTGCAAGGTGACAGCAAAATTATCATCAAACCTACAAATTTGGAAAGCACCCTGATCATTTGTAGTATCAATGACCAGCAGATATTTTGTAGCTACCTACAACCATCATTAAGTTTCGATAAATTGGGTGAAGGATTCGATAAGTTCAAGTTATCTTTAACCATGGTGGCTGTGGTGGTGATGTATTTGGTCACCAAGCCCATGTTATCGAAGAAGAAGTTGAATAGTAGATGGGTTTACTCTGATTAGAGACTTCTACTATAGATTATACAGTTAAAATACCGTTTTGTACATATGCTATATAATGCTCATATTATTGAAATAAACTATCGTTTCTTTATTTATTATCCCGATTTGCTCCCACGTCATATCAGAATCAACAAACTTACCATTATCAAAAACATACATCAACCATATTAGTTCATATAGGATGTTAGAATTTTGGTAATTTGTGAACTTATTGATCAAATAGAAGTTCTTATTGAACTTGATCAAATTTATCATTTTTCCTTTGAAGATATTGTTAAATTTGTTGATTATCTGGAGCACCTTGTAATTGGGGTCGACACTGGTCTTAAGAATCCCATAGATCTTTCCGAAATTCAGTTTCAACCTCTCGTAGTCATCAATCATGAGTAGGGGACTATAGAAGATCCTCAAAAGAACCAATGCTACTGTTTCAATCATGAACTTGTGATGAACGGGAAGCGAATTCATATTCAACAACTTGAAATCTAGTGTATCTAATGTTTTGATAATACTGTAACAACTCTCGAGTGTTTTATAGATGACTTTCTTGTAGTCTGACAAACTTAGGTTGAGATTTTTATCAAAGGAATACAGGTATAACTGTATTCTGGAAAACTCAATCGACAAAATTATGAAACCTTCGTTGTTTACCTTATCATCTTCGTTAACACTGTTGTAATCTATTCTGGATACTGAGCTTTGGAAATCGCTCAAAATCACATCAAACATATTCAAATTGATCAATTTTGAGGTGTAATCGACATTGTTTAGGTTTTCGTTCAATCGTTGTTGGATTAAGCTCACTTTCAATAATGAGTTAATGTACTTGTCATCATTATCTAAGGAGTCGAAATTGAAATTGTTGTACTTATTAATTATGTAATCTTCCTGATTACCGTTGAAATTGAGATACAACAAGCCTAAATTTATTAGCCAATAATTGGAGTTGATAGTTATGAACTTGTAGATTCTCTCTCTGATCAAATTATTTAACGAAGCCTCCTTCGAGATGTTGACATTGGTTTTGTGGCTGAACTCATTGATAAACTCCAACCTGTGAAGACCCAACTGAAGGGCTAAATTTTTTAACAATGATAAATATTTGATCGACAAATCGTCATTAAATGTCTTGTTCGGACTCAAAGGAATAGGCCATGTTGTGAGAATCAACAACGAGGACAAAACGTAAACCGAACGGGGCGTCTGTAACCAACAGGTCTCAACCACCAAGTTCTTGATGAAATTTGTCAATTTCAAGTACAACTTGTGGTTCATATTTATGCTTGAGGTTAATATGATACACCAAAAAAGTAAGTTGTTTTCCCTAAAAATTTGACTCACGGGTGTTTGAAAGAAATTATCTGGAAATATAGGCAAGAAATGATTGTAGTTCTTCTTGTAGTTTAAAAAATACAATTCCGATTGCCGCAATGAAACAGACACAATTCTCCCTCTGTACGAGATTTGAAACTCGTCATCCTCGTCCATTTCTATCTCCTCCTCTTCACTAACCTCGGGGAGCTCTATGCATTTCTGGATCTCTACAATCGAAGGGTTTGTTTCAATCAATAAATTGAGTAGCCTATTCTTCCTTGTGATCAAGTTATCCACCGCCTGTTTCAACGACTCCACCTCGTCGTGCAAGTCCTCGACTATACCATTGGACACTCTGTTGGGTATCGCATTAACTACATCTAGTTGACATTGCAAGTTCTTCTTTGTACAGTGGCTGCAAGGTAAAGGATCCCGTTTTGCAGCATCACATTTGGTCTTGTGCTTTCTGCACCTTGTGCAAGATTTTAGTATCTTCTTTCTTTCCATATTGTATATCATACCTATCTCACTAAACTCAAAACAAACGCCTAAACTATATTAACCCAAATAATAAGTTTGAAAATACCGAACAGGTGATACCACAAGAACTTATATTGAAATGAAAAATTCGAAACTCAACCCCGAAGTGACACGATATGCGATAGTGCAGAAAAAGATAATATGTAATTCAAATCAACTACGATATTATTGGCTGGTCTGCGGATAACCCATGAAATCCCATTTATCGGACTGCAGAAATAAATGCGAGTTTTTGCAATCACAATTGGTAATGATGGCAGTCTCATTGGCTCCCTGCCCCGATCCGCATTCGCACTGATTTAACTATTGTACGAAATTTTTCATTGGTCCTCAGGTGGTGTCTCAGTTACCGATAAGGGCAATAGTGTGAGGGGCTTTCCGTCTGAAACAGGAATCAGTGTTTTGAAGTTGTTTAGGTTTTTGATACAACTTGGCTGCAACGACGACTTGGTTTAGGGGTCTCGTATATTCTTCGTTTTGGGTGCAAATTTGTCCAGTTAATAACGATTCCTAATTCAGGTATCATCAAAAGCTGATACCTATTTCCGCAATACTCAACGGCTGCCGTCTCAAAAATCCAGGTACATAACGTAGGAGAGCGAGATATTTTCTCGGAGAACGTCATGAATAACAACCAATTGAGAAGCCACTATTTATTCAATTTATTACATTCCGTACCCACAAAGATCCAGCCTCATGTCTCCCTCAAATTACATCAGTTTAATATTGAAAAATCCATCAAGTACCCTGATTCATGGGAAGACGGCTCAAGAATATGCTGCAATTGTGGGGTGCTATTCATACCAGGAATAAATGTCGAGATACGTTTGAAACAACTGGTAACTTACCAATGTTCACGATGCAATGAAGTCACGAGTTTTGAATTAGCAAACACCCCTTTTTTGCAAAAAAATACCTCGTCGATTGACGATGTGCAAAAAGATGACAGCCCCAAGGTGACGAAGGATGTTTCCCTAAATAAGGTTACGAAAAACAAGGCAAAGGACAGGAAGAAAAAGAGAGATAAATCATTGCTAAATCTCTTGCAACAGAAGAAAAAGCGGTCAGAATTACTAGATCTTATGGAATTCATGAATTAAGCATTAACGTTATATAGGTATATTTGGGGAAAGGGATTTATTAGACATCAAGTGGATTTTTTATTGCCGTCTCTAACCGAGTACCTGATCCATCTTCTCCTCCTGAATATCTCCGAATCCTCGTTATAAAAATCATAAACCCATTTTTCATCGTCATCAATATTTACAATATCTAGAATTAGATTTCTAGCGACCCATTGTCTGGGCTGTAAGTCGATTTGCCAGCTGCCAAAGAATTTCCACCCTTTGGGAGCCGTTATGTTCCTGATGTTTAGTGCTCTGTTGATTTTGATATTATCCTCTTCTTCAATCAAACCCTCGTCAAACTCATCATCTTTGAATAGCTTTGAGTTCAATTTACGTAACGGATTGTTAATCGAATAGAAGTCATTAGTGAATCCAATGGGTTCCCAACTTTTAGTCTTCTTTTGGAATTTCTGTAATTCAAATATTTCTAGGGCTTGAACCGATTTTTCAAATATGTCTTCACCGACCAACTTGTCAATGATTTTGTTTTCCAAACTATTGACTCTACTAAGAAAGCTTATTCTGGTGCTTTCGTCGAATATGTAGTTGAGTATTATTTCACGATTACTAGGATAACTTATGAGTGCCATTATCCATAAGGTGCCGATAAGGGTGGATTTGATCACAGCTAGATTGGAAAAGATGATAGGGATGATCTTTGGGAGAAAGAAAAGGTTCCAGCCCATCAAGGTGAGCAACCCCAAGTAAATCAACAGACTAAGGTCTTCATTCTTGAAATAAAGGTAGTCTTTAGTCAACCACACCAAAAAATCGTATCCGTGTACATAAAGCATCATATGATTCTGTAAATCAGTGAAATTGAGCAAGAATTCCTGGCTGAACTGGGGGACCGGCCCAGGTAAGACCGCATCGTTCAAGGGCTCATCATCCGGTAACGCATTGAACTCGATTTTAGACTTATCAGGAGGGTGCACAATCAAGTAGTGAGGTACTAAAAGGTTATTGATCACCAACATTATGGGTATAACCGTTATAAGGTAAGGATTCAAAATTATTAGGGTCAAAATTAATAGGATTCCAACCGTCAAGTATGGATTCGTCCAATTCAAGAAGTTTATAACGCTATCCAAGAAGATAAATACATTTGTCAACCGAGAAACCAACATGATAGCATTATTTGACATCACGTTTATCGATAACGAAGGCCTGGTCTTTTGGTTTGAAAGTCTTTCATTGATTACATTCTGCTGATCTAGGTTGTTTACAGGAATGATTAGACCTATCAATCGTTCGACCAATTTATCAATTAACAACGAATTGGTTTTCTTGTTGTCCTTGGATCTCTTGCTATCCTCTTCATGCTCGACTGTAAGTATGTTTTCTAAGAAACTCGAAACCTGTTCCATGGATGCAAATACAGTTCGCAGATGACAGAAATAGAAGACTGCGCACTAACTAAACCACCGCATCGGACTAATTGGCTCAGTTTCGGTAATTCGGTGCTTGAGAGGTGGAGAGACCGTCAAAGGGGTTCATAACTCATTAAACTATACTCGGATCAAGCGTCAGTGGTGAATTCCTGTTTCACTACCGTGACATCATTGAAACTCGATAACGGCGAAGGTAGTTCGAATTTGATTTTCTTGTCGTTGTGATGATTGATGTTGATGTTCCTTCTTTTTAAAGCCACTCGTTTGTTGGGCTTCTGCGGTGTGGGTGGCGGGGTTATATCGGTATCCGTCAACACCTCTGTTTTCACCGGTTCGTTCTTCATCTGCTGCTTCTTCTCTTTTTCTATTTTCAACTTTTCTCTTTCTGCCTTTATCTTCTCACGCTGTTGCTGCTTTTCCAACTTCTTCACATCTAATTCTAGTTGAGTCAAGAATAAATCGGGAACCTCTTGTTTCAAGAACTTGACGAAGTTATCACAATCGCTCAAAATCGAGTAGTCAATAAAGCTTTCCCAGGAACTGTTCAACGGCGTTTTGTTGATGAAAATGACCTTGCCGTTTCTCTCGTGTATGCTCTTCGCAAGGCTTTTGACTAATTTTTTGATACCGTCCACTTTCAAACTTGTACCCATGATAATTAGTAGGTCTGGTTTCAGTTTTAAATCGTTATTCAAACCTTGAGCCAATATATCTGATTGAGGGTGGTTTTCGCCGTATAGCACGATCCCTGGCCTCAATATACCTATATTTCCCGTGAGTCGTTTACCTTCATATAGTCTTTTTTCGTAGTTCAAGTGGCAGTTGTGACATTCAGGGTTAGTACCATTTGATAACATATACTGATATTTTTGGTTCCAGTTGTAGTTGGAAAAGCACTGAGTGCACGAGAGTTCGTTCAAGTTTCCATGTAATTGGATCACATCCAAGTCTCTCCAAACCTTGTTGAAGTTAGCGTTGATTTGTCTCTGGTTGTTGGTATCAATGTTGAAGTCGCTTAATTTTATACCGGTCTTCAAATTAATTTTATGCTCCAAGCCGTCGATATTCTGAGTGTAGCATCTTAATAATTTGTTCTTTTCCTTCAATGTTCTAATGAATTTATGAGTTTCTGTTGGAGTGGCTTTCAAACTGGAGGAGTATAACGACTCCATAAATGTACAAAACAACTGCAAGGTGACCTCATCTCTAAATAACGAAATGTCGAACAAATCCTGTCCCTTGACCACACAGTTGGGGTATTTCAGCTTCACCAAGTTGTAGAGCCCGTCGCTGGAGCGAAAGTCGGGAATCCCGGCATTGCAACTAATTCCAGCACCGGTTAAAATGGTGGATTTTCTCGATTTGAATATCACCTTGGACACCTCCGTTAATTTGATGCTGGTTTCGGACGGTAATTCGTGAACTGACCTGCTGGGGTCCTCATTCAATAAATCAACCACTTTCATTAGGGCAATGGATCCTCGTGGCCTTCGATGTTTTCGAATCAGGTGTATGGGCTAAAGTAAATACTTTGAGAAATTGCTGCTGAGGTCGGTATCTCGAAATATCGGTTCAAATGTAAAGATAAAATCTGTTATAATTGCTTGTTTAAGTATTTTTGTAAATATCTGTGGTGAGAAATTTTTTACCGTTTTCGAACGAAGTGCACCACGATTCTCGACCCCTTCAATTTTCGAGTTTAGCGACTTATTTCTGGAGTGCGACTTAATTCTGGCGACTCAATTCTGGAGTGCGACTTAATTCTGGAGTGCGACTCAATTCTGGAGTATGGCGACTCTGCCCAGAGACACACTTAAGACATTTATTGACTTTGACTATTGACTGCTAACTCCATTATCAACCTCGTGGCCAAATGCAAAAAAGGATAGGCGGAAAAGGAGCTCATTTCATCCACATCTTTTGCATTACTGTTGTTGTTCTCCCAGCCATCGAACTTGAAGTCTACTAAATAGTTGTTGGGTTCCAACTGGAACAATTGAATTTGCATCTTCATCATATCGGATAATTCTTCAATGGCACCCGTTTCATTACATGGGCCGTACTTCCATCTAACTCTTATGGTCCATAATTCCTCTTCGGTGGGTTTGGCCCATTCGGCTCCCAAGTTCTTGAGGGCTCGGTAGATTTCTCCCATGACATCTAATGGATAAGATCTGGATCTTATACCGAAATGCCATCTGGTCTTTGATTTTTTGGTGTTGACCGGGGTCAACTTGGTCAGATTGATGTTGTTATTGGTCTTTTCCAACATATAAGCTCGATGAATGGAAGGTAATGACGTAGGTAAAATTGCGATGGTACTGTTAGGCAAAGTAGATAAGTCCGGTACCTGAGCTAACGTTTGATAGGTTAATGACTGTTGGACCCCAGGGGTACGGTGGCTTATACCCACATTCGTGTTGGGTAAATTATTACCATCTTTGTTGTTTTGTTGTTGATTGTTCATACTGTGGTCCCATGACGGTGGGGAACTGCTCAAAAAGCCGTCCATTTGTTCTGACTTGTTTTTCTTGATGTCCTTAACTAACGCATGATTATCTTTCATTAAAATATAGGCATCCATGATTTCATTATTCTGATTCGATGGGTTGGGGTTATTATTGAATTTGTTCAACACTTGTAAGATTTCGTCTCTTTCGTATCCCATGGTTTGATTCAAAGCATTGATTACATCTTCACTGATATCGATTTTCTGCTGTTTGACGTTGGTTTCTTGGGGCAATAAGTATTCTTCGATATTAACCTTAAACCACTCGTCCTCCATTATCTCATGGATGGTGATTCTGTTCAATGGATTGACCACCAACATTCTCGTCAATAGGTGTTTGGCCCCAGATGATAAGTAATTAGGCAACGTATAGACACCGTTACTGATTTTCTTGAATAATGCAGGTATAAACTCGTCATCGAACGGCAATCTACCACATAACATCACATACAAAATAACCCCCGAGGACCAGACATCGACTTCGGGACCGGCGTATAATTTCCCACTGATAACTTCCGGAGCGGCATAATTAGGAGACCCACAACTGGTTTTCAAGAAATTACCATCAGTCATAATATTGGACAATCCAAAATCAGCAATCTTCACGTTCAACTTCTCATCCAATAACAAATTCTCTGGCTTCAAATCTCTGTGGACGATCTTATGTCTGTGGCAATATTCTACGGCTGCTATTATCTGTTGAAAGAATCTTCTGGCCTCATCTTCGGGCATTTTGCCTCTTTGAACAATATAGTCAAACAACTCTTTACCGGCATATTCAATGACCATAATAATCTCGTCCTTGGATTTGATCACGTCGTACAACTTGATGATATGGGGATGTCTCAACAATCTTAAGTAGGAGATTTCTCGTTCAATTCTGCCTTGCATATCGGATTTGGCCAACGTCTTACGGTTGATGATCTTTAAGGCAACTCTTTGACCAGTGGTGATATGCTGGGCTAATTTGACCTTCCCGAACGACCCTTCGCCCAAAGTCTTTATAACTTGATATCTTCCAATTCTGTTGGCGGGATTGGCATTGGGATCCACTGCCATTGGTTGCTGCTGCTGCAGGTGATGATGTTCTCCGTGTTCGCCGTGGCTGTGATGGTGCTGTCCGTGTTCACCATGGTGACGGTGATGGTGATGATGGTGTTCTTTTTCACTCATATATGTACTTCAACTATCTGTATTCAACCGAATATTTTGAGATTGGTCACCTCCTTCCCCAGTGCTCGCTCTCTGACCACCGCGCACGACCGGTGTTTATGTATTAGAATCTATTTATATCGACATTATCGGAGCCGTGGTAGCTCTTGTGCCGTTTTGAGGCATTATAGGTGTGTTTGCTTGGTTTCTGGGGGTTTTTGAAGGGTTTGTGGAGGTTTTTGCCTCCAGGTTTACGGATCCTGTGATCTATAACCCTCGGCTTGAAGGATTGGTTTGGGGTTTTAGCGGTCTTTGGAGGCGACGCTGGGGCATTTCCAGTTTCTTCTGATGTCTGCTGTACTTTCCCGGTTTCTCTGATCTTGGCGTCGATAAGAGACTTCGGTATACCATCCTTGTCATCCTGTGCTTCAATTAACAAGTTCCATAGATCCTTGCAGAAATTCATGGCCTGCACCTCGTCATCGATGAAATTCCTCAATTGGGAGAAGATTTCTTTGCCATCGGGATTTTGGTTCTGTATCAATAGCTCTTCTACGTAGTCTATGATGATATCATCATCTGGAAGAAGGACATCTAATTTCTGGCTGAACCACTTTTTGACCACTTTCATGTTCACCTTCTGGATATCTACCGCCGTCTTGAAGCATTTGGGGTGTTTCACCCCCTGTTTTTCTGTTGTCTGTTTCATATTTCCATATGCTACGGGTTCTTTTAAATCAAGCCACAGGTTCTTTTTGGTGATAGCTGCGAAAAAATCTTGAGAGGGTTGCAAAAAGATCTATTTCTAGTTCACTATTGACTTGTATTTTGCGGGGTTAACGGCAATAGGTGGACTGAATTTACACAAGAGCAATTTTGGCTACTGCAAGAGAATTCAAATCGGCCTAGGCTACTAATCACATGAATCTCCAATATGATATGTTACCCGACGAGTCTTGTTCTTCAATCTCCAACATTTCAATGAACGGCTCCAGAGAATCGTCCTCGACCGTCTATACTACTCCAGGTTCCGAATCGCGGTTGAAATCACTTCTTCACCACTTGTTTTTGACCGAGGAGCCGGCTGAAATCAAGACCATTTGGTCAAAAGATACATCTGCTAGTATCTGGAGTGATGCTTCAAGAATCAACAGATCCGCCAAAGCGCTTTGCGAGTTCGATCCCTTTGGTGAGCAAATTGCGATTCCGACCCCGAGTGAATTGGCAGAAAGTTACACTGGTGGGTCAAATTACACTGGTGGGTCAAATTACACTGGTGAGACAGATTCAGACATGAACTATGGGTGTCCTCCTATTGGCGCATATGAACTGCCTGTTTTTGAGAATATGTCTAATGTTGCAGATTACGTGGGCTACCCAATGGGCCTGGGTTATGTCTACAGTTCAAGTCGTGAAGGGATTCAAACTCAGGATTATTGGAGTAGACCCGTGGAACCGAACCCTCCGCTTAAGTACCCTCAGCCAAAAAAACCTAAATCTCCTAGATACCCTAAAGCAACTTCACCCCCTTTGGATCCCATTACAAAGGCTGGGACGGGCAAAATCCAAGAAAAAGCCCTTTACTTCAAAACCTACCTCGGGAATTTCTTCACCATCTCGGCCAAATCCAGGTTTTTCGTGATCAAATCCTTCGACTTAGGCGATATCAACGTATCCTTCATCAACAACATCTGGACATCCACAAATTTAGGTAACAAAAGATTATCCAAGGCATTTCAAACAGGCGAGGAGGTTTATTTGTTCTTTCTGGTCAACAGCAGTGGCAAATTTTGCGGGATCGCCAGAATGACCAGCGACATCGACTTGAGCCAGCAATTGGACGTGTGGTCGGAAACAACCAAGTGGAAAGGAGTGTTCAACGTCGAATGGTTGCTCATTAAAGATATCCCCAATAAGTACTTCCAGCAATTTAAAATCCCTGCCAACGACAACAAACCAGTGACTAATTCCAGAGATACTCAAGAGATACCCTTTGATACCGGAGTTTCCATGTTCAAGATCTTCAGCACCTTCAAGCACCTGTCGTCATTCTTAATGTAGTGTCTCAATGTATGTGCGAAAAAGTTGTACGATCTCATGTTCAAAAGATATTTCAGTCAAACCACTCGAGGGCTCAAGGAGCTAAGGAGTCTTGAATACGGGCCGTTATCAAAGGCTCAAAAGGCTTATCTCGATAGACTAATCCGGGTGGATCAGGCTGGAGAATTGGGAGCAAATTTGATATATAACGGACAGTATTTGGTATTGGCCAACAAGTATCCTCATTTGAAGCCGGTTTTGCAGCACATGTGGGACCAAGAGGTGCACCACCAACAAACGTTTAATGATTTGCAGGTGGCACGAAGAGCTAGACCCTCGTTGTTGACGCCGTTATGGAAAGTGGGGGCCTTGGGTCTCGGTGCCGCAACCGCAATGTTGAGCAAAGAAGCAGCAATGGCGTGCACCGTGGCTGTGGAGACCGTTATTGGCAACCATTATAACCAACAGTTGCGAGTGTTGGCCAACCAGTTCGAAGTCCCTGTTTACGACAAAACAACCGGGGATTTGATTCCTCTCGATCAACTCGAAGATTATAGAGTATCTCCCGAATTGGCTGATCTCATGAAGATCGTAAGCGAGTTTAGGGATGAGGAGTTGGAACATTTGGATACTGCCATTGAACACGATGCTGAAAAGGCTGTTCCGTATATCCTTTTGACCGAAGCCATCAAATTGGTGGTAAAGGGAGCCGTTTATACTGCGGAAAGAATATGATTTACGAGTTTCTGATGGGAGTTCTTCCCGCTCTAGTACTTCACTTGTGTTACACATCTCTAGAAACTCATCTCTTGTCATACATATCAGTCATACATATCTAGTCATACATATCTAGTCATATATCTCTAGAAATACCTCTCTTGTCATACATATCTAGTCACATCTGTCACGACACCCTTGTCAGTGCGATGCCTCTCCTTTGGTGATGCCTCGTTATGCGATTCAGATCTCCGCGAAAATAAACAAACCCATGTCACGCCCCAGCTCGATTTATAGACCCCGGAACTCGACCATCCATAGACGGAGATCCTATAACCTACAGCATGACCTATTTCCTATATTAGATTATAAGGAAATAAGCGTCTGTTTGCAGAGCTGCGAGTTTGTCGCCAATGAAGAGCAAGTTTCCAAACCCACCAGTCAATACATAAGATCGTTAACAGAACAGTTTCTAGATACCTTCATGGGAATACTGAGTGCTACACTCGAACTGAAGGTATCTGCAGCCTCAAAGAAACGATCTGTGGACCACCACGACGGAATGGAAGGCATTGTTGAGAACGGGAACTCGAAAGATAACGGGGAAAACAAAGAGAATGAAGACCACGATAACACATCATCGGCCTTGTCGACGATATTGCTATTCCGCAATGCCAGCAAGTTCTTTCAAATCTGCGGAATCAACGATTTCAGTCTTATGGATCTTATGAAACCTGAACCGTTGAGAATTAAGAGGATATTGAGTGCCGTTGTCAATTTCGCCCGATATAGAGAGGAAAACTCCGTCAATGTTGAGGAATACGTCAATGCCAGCGATGTTTATGTCAGCCAGGTGCGAGATGTGGATAACGAGAACGTGATATTGCAGAACAATATAGATGAGTTGAACACAAAAATCCTTTCCAAAGGGGATTTCAAAATACTTGAAGATTATAACTCGAGCTTGGAAATCGAATTGAAGAAATTGAAAAAACAACAGGACATAGTAACCTCCGAACATGTGCAGTACAAGAACGAAAAACAAAGGTTGTTTGAGAAGGTCGAGGATCAAGACTATTTGATGGTGGAAATCTCCAAGGAAATTGAAAAATTGAAAGACTATGAAAAGATCGATATCAAAACTGTCAATAGCATTATTGACGAGTTGAAAAATAACTACAACGAGCAGCAATTGAATCTAAAAAGTTTAGAATTCAAACAAAGAAACGTGCTCATTGCAATTGAATCTTTTCAGATAATCGAACAAGACCTTAAAAATCTATATAGGATTCTAGAGGAGATCCTCCACGATATCACGGAACGAGATGAGTTGAATAGTAAGTTGTCGAAGTACCAGGAGTTCTATGATCAACAAAAACTTTCAAGCAATGATTTGGATAGGCAAATCAACCAGCTAACCCGTCATTTGAGCAATATCGAAGAGAAAATAGCTAAATTGAAAAATCAAAGTGACGAGAGAGACCTCGCAAACCAACAGAAGCTAACAAACCTTACGTCAGATTATGACAAAATGTCAGAGGAGCGAAACCTCAAAGAGAAAGAGTTGAAGAAACGTAAAGAACAGATCAGTGAAATCGAAACAAAAATTCATAACAAAAAGATCGAATTCCAAAACGAGGTACGGAACAGTGAGTTGGCAGTTTCGAGATTGAACTCACATATCAAGTTGTACTTGACAGAGATGAATAAGAAACTATAGCTTCCATAATGATCAAAATTGATGTATATTAGTTGTATTTTATGTAGATTTACCAATCTAGTCCGATCCCGGCGATGATATTTTCTCAACGGTCTCTTGCTTGCTTTTGTCCGTCGACTCTTCCTCCCTGAGAGATGGTTCTTTAGTGTGTGGTTCAAGAGACCCTTCTGGGTCCTCTGGATCGTCTTCTAAATCGCTGTCGCCCTTCTTTCTGACATTCAGATGCTTTGGGATTCTCTTGTTGGTTGTGAATACGGTGACAACCAACAACAACGCAGATATGGCAGTAGAAAAGTAAAACACATGGTGGAATGCCCGTAAGAAGGCTTTCAACATGGTTTTCCTCAAAGATTCGGGAAATCCGTTGATAATGCCGGGATTCGAAGTAATCGATGCAACAGGTACGTTACTCAAAATCTCGTAATCCCTTGAACCGGGAGATAATGACTTGATCACGTCCTTGATTTGTGCCGCTGCAGACACCTGCAAGATGAGTTGTGCTATTGCCACCCCCAAAACACCACCAGTTGATTTGGCAAAGTTGTTGAATGCAGTGACAATGATCAACGACCCTGTGACATCGTGGGGAGCCTCTAATTGCGCAGATAAAAGACTACACTGGAAAGAAAGACCAGCAGACACTCCATTTATGATAAGAACCCCAAAATGTCTGGCAGTGCTTAAATGCAAATCCAAAGTGAGTAACAAGGCACTTCCTGCTAAAGCTGTGGTAGAACAAAGCAAAAAGGTGATTTTGACAGTCCTGGTGAACTTGATAAATACCCCGTTGAACACCGATGCAAGTGAAACTGTGACAATAAAAGGTAACAAATTGATACCTGATTTCCAGGCTGAATTGTTGTGGATGACTTGGAAATAGAGTGCCAAATACACAATATTTACCATGAATTGACCAAACGCTAGACACCCTGCGAAGCAGGCAAGAAGGATCTTGGGTATGGTGACAATTTCCTTCAATATAATCGGCTTTTTGGAGATTTTGAAGTTGTAAATACAGAAAACAATGAGGAGAAGCCCTCCCAAAACGAAACAAGCGATCACGGCAGCTGAGTTCCAAGCAAATTCATTACCTCCGAACGTCAAAGCCAATAACACCAACACCAACCCGGCAGCAACGAGAAAAGTTCCCAAATAATCGATTTTGGCGAGCTTTTCTCGTATGTTGCCATCAGGCTTTGGAGGATTGAAAAAAAACACAAGGGCAACAAAACCCACCCCTGCCAACGGCAAATTGATGTAGAAGCACCACCTCCATGTTACATGAGTTGCAAACGACCCGGCTATGAACGGACCAGCAGCTGAGGCGATACTGAACACAATTCCGATCAACCCTATGGCCAAAGGTCTTATGGAGATGGGAACAATTTCGCTTAATATCACCACTACCATGGCAGTAATGGCCCCACCGCCAATCCCTTGGATGACTCTTCCCCCAATCAACATATCCATGTTATTGGCCAACGCTGCCACCAAAGAACCGATCATAAAGAACGCCAATCCCGCTAACATCGTATACTTTCTTCCAAACGCAATAGATATTTTACCATAGGATGGAGCCAAGGTGGCCATCGGCAATAGATATCCCGTAGTTAACCACCCGACTTTTTCGAACGACCCGAAGTCGTTACCAATCTGAGTCAAGATCGCCGATACAATGGTCTGATCTAAAGCGGAAGCAAAAAGCGCAAGCAACAAACTAACTAGGGTGACGAAAAGCGTAAAGCCATGGAGATGGTGGTCGGTGGCCTTAGAACCATCACCAGCATTACTCTCGTAGTACTTCTCCTTTTTACTGCCCTCTTCTGTCACGGCTTTGTCTGTCATATCCTTTTTTACGGACATGCGTTGATCGAGCCTGGAGATGACTATTGCGAATAAAGCCGCACTATCAGATCCAATGCGGTAATAGGAGGCGATAGTGAGGGTCCGTTGAATAAATTATAAATTTGATAAATAGAACTGAATATTAATGGTGGCAGACATTCTACCTTGAAGGTCCCTTCTTCAAAAATTCCATAAAGTCCATTTCGCCGTCTGAGCCATTACCACTGACCGATGGTCTGGTGTCCAAAGTACTCTTGCTCAACTTTTTATTGGGGGTAGAACTACCGGAGTTTCCCCTACGAACAGCTGTATTTCCTGAATTAAAGCTGTTCCTGCTTGATTTTATATTCGTGCTTGGTGGCGACGGTTTGGCACTCTGAGACGGTGATCCGACATCGTACAATTGGCCTTCGATGATGACTGGCTCGTTGGGATCGATGGAGAATTGCCTCGATCTGAAGGATTTTGCGGAGAAACTGTTTTTTCTGGTGGTTGGAGACGCTGCGTTGGCAAAACTGAGCGTAGTGGCGGTACTCAACCGTGGAGAACCGAGCTTACTTCCATCGAAATTGAAGGAAAATTTTTCTAGGGTGCTTCTAAACTCGTCTTCGACGAGACTTCCTTGTAGAACATTTGAAAAGTCGAGTTTTTGATTATCGGCTTCGGTGGCGATGGTTTCGCCACTCAATTCAATCTCATTTATAGGAGGATTGGTTCTTAAGATCTGCGTCATGTACTTGTTTTGGATTTTCTCCAAATTCTTCTCTGTGGGCAACTGGAACAACGGTAAATTGAGATTGTTCAAAATGCGTCTCCACCTTTTGTACCTGGATAAATCGATGTTCAAATTTGCGCTTAAGGAGTTATTATGGTGCATGGAACTGAATCCTACGCTGCCACTGCCCCCTCTACTGGAGGTATGATTGGAAATGGACGAATCCCCCAATGACTGGCTTCTGGTGCTGTGGCGGTGGCTGTAGCCAATTGAAGGACTGTGGTGGCTACCGCTGATGGAGGCGTCATGGTTACTGTATGCAACACTTCCGTGGCTATCTTCATGCTCACGACGGTGCTGGTGATACTGCTTCTTTAAAAGTACATTCACTCTTTCGGCATGGTCTCGCTTGAACTTGCTCATGGCAGTGTATTTCCAAGGGGTTTCTCTAATGAAAAAGACCAAAGAATCCACTGTTCCGTTGAAGGGTTGCATGAAAGCCCCCAAGCAATTGAGAAAGTAGATTGGGTGATGGTGTCTTTCGTAGTTGACTTGAGTCACATATAGAATGAACGGGAACAACCAAATGAAAACATATGCTAAAGGGTATATGAAAATCGATTTCATTTGTTTCTTGATGACCCGTTGACGCTTTTTGAAGTTCTTCAAATTGTCCATGTGAATGTCGGTGCCGTGATTGTCCAAATTGGAGTTATGGGTATCGACATTGGTCAAATGCACAGGGTTAGGGTGATTGATGTTGTCGACATTGCTCTCGTCGATTTCCTCTTCACCTAAATTTCCGCTTAACTCCTCGTCTACTGACAGAAGATCATCGAGATCGTCTACTTCAACATCAGCAGTAACAGGGTCCTCATCTTGGTCATAGTTGCCAATTTCTTTGGACTGACGGGGCGTTATAGCTTCCTGTATGTGCACTTTGTGGGTGTTATGCTCTTCTTGTTGGTCAGGCAATATCAATTGAGGTAAAATTTTACGTTTGATAGTGTTGCCAAAATACTTCAATGCAGAGAAAAACGACGGTTTCTCGTTGTCCAATTCATGAATGTTTTTCCTCTTACTAGCTGTGGTGAAAACCCCTCCCAAATGTCGTATCTGTCTTATAACATGATAATATATGGAGGCGTAGCAAAAGAAAATCGTCAACAATATGCAATAGCGAGGCACCCAACTCAATACCATTCTGTACCATACAGGGTATTGGGGTAAATAACACCAACACACAAACGATTCGTAGCCTTTCTCCTCAACAAATGCCAAACTTGCTAGAACTATCGGAATCAAGAAGGAAATACCGTAGATGTAGAATCTGTAGACATAAAGGCCACCCTCGATCCTTCTGCTGTTGCCCACCCTGACGTTCAAGTTGGGCTTGAAAATTAACAAATAGGTGTGAATGGCAAAGGTCAAGATGGCGAAATCGGCCCCTTCGATGGCAGTTGCGGTGAAAAACCCCACCACATGACAGAATTTCTCGTCGTAGTAGGCCAAATAGTCGGTGATGACTCTTGCGGGATACAACAACAAAATAACCGCCTTGAGCAAGTCGAAGAACAATAGGAAGAATATCAACTGGTGTCTGAACACCAAACGTCGAGGATCAATGGCAAAGAAAAAGTACATCGACGTCAAACAGCATACGATGGACGTGGACGATGATGAAAGGGCCAAAATCCGCTGCACGTAGGTTTGGTGGCTGGTGAACTGCTCTACTTGGTTGGTGAATGAATCTCTGACCACGTCTGCTCTGGTTAGTATATCACCAATGTTCCTTATATCGAACCCTGTGATTGGGGTGGCAAGTAGCCCCCATAGTATTAGCCCCGTGTAACCTATTCGGTACATTTTGGGTGGTGGTACGAGGCTTTTAGTTGCTTTTAGTTGGTTCGAAGTCGAATGACTGCTAAGCGCTGGTAGCTCCCTGCTATTGGTGCTCAACCTCTGTGGGATGCTAGTCTCAGCCACTAACTATATATCTCGAATGACAACTGCCTGCACGGATTCTCACGGCAGATACCAGTAATTTACTGCTGAAAGCTCGTTGAAATTCAGGAGTTCTGAGTGAAGGGCGGTTGGAATCTTTACGCTCGCTTACTCCAGAAATTTGTCGATGGAGGTTTGTTTTGGTTTCAACAATAGGGTGCTTGTATTCGTTCGAGAAGTCTCGGAAGCGGGCCAAAAGATCTCTGTTGAATGCTCTGGCCTTGGGCAATGTACTGATGGTGGATATACGGGAATAGCCACCACCAGACCGCAGCTTACCCAATAATTACATGACTTGCGCAGGGCGGCTATATGAGCGTCTAATCACCAATTCGTACCAAGAAATATTGGCGGTGGCATCGCCCCTAAAAATATCGCGAGAGGGGAACCACTGGGGCGGGGCCAATTCCGATGGGACCTATCGGCTGGGGCGAGCGCTTAAGGGTGGAGAAATCCCGGTAAACTCGCTGAATTTCGGCGGGCGGGGCTACTACGAAAATTACCGACTGAGATTCGAGACGTAAATGAGGCGTGACAAGATATTCGTATACTTAAAACCCAAACCAACTATACTTTTGTGTCTAAATCATTAATGCGAGGGCGGCAGCTAAACCGGTGAAGCTGTAAGCAGCTCTGTTACCAGCACCTTCGAAAGATGAGGAGATTGATTGGATCTCTGAGGATGAAGCAGAAGAACTGGCTTTGGTCGTTAATGAGGTGGCGGCTGACGAGCTAGGAGCAGCGGTGGTGGAGGCAGCGGTGGAGGAAGTGGCAGTGGTGGAGGCAGCAGTACTAGGAGCAGCAGTACTAGTAGCCACAGTGCTAGAAGCGTCCGCACCTGGGGCACCGGAAGCGCCAGCAGATCCAGAAGCACCTGGGGCACCAGCGGCACCAGATCCGGAAGCACCTGGAGCACCAGCAGCACCAGCAGATCCGGAAGCACCTGGAGCACCAGCAGCGCCGTCAGATCCTGAGCCACCAGATCCAGTATCTAACTCAACTGATTTTTGACTAGCGCCATCCAAACAAACCACGTTCGAAAGATAAACCTTGTCGTCTTTAGTACAAGCGTAGAAAGTTGGACCAGCGTTATTGAAAATTAACTTACCATCCTTAACTCCGAAATCTTTAGATGCTTGACTTTGATCAACTAAATTGAACCCGTCAGGGGATGCTTGAACATATTTGCCGTCTACCTGTAAATAGCCACTTGGTTCTTGTAAATGAAATTGGGCGCCGCCGGAACCTACTCCAAGTTTGGAGCCATCTACGACCACCCCGGAATTGATGTCATCGCCTTTAGCGGATAATTGAAAATCACGATCGGCGGTGACTAAGCAGGCGATGGATAATAAAACTGCACTTTTTAACATTGTATTCTAATAATATTTTATAGTCTTTCCAGGGGCTTAACAAACCTATTTATACTTCTAACCCTCAATTCTATTTCCCTTGAGCATTCCGTATATGTGGTCAGCCACCAGCAAGTTTCTTTTGTATGCGCATATTACATCAACCCGGAAGTCGCATAGCTTAAAATAGAACAGTTATTTTTAGAACATTACCAAAGGCCCAAAATACCTTTTTCCGTCACGCATGCTGGCTACTTTTTGGGAAGTAACCTGTCACAAATCAGACGCTCACGCTGTTTTCGGACATGGCAGACCAGCTCCGCGGTCGATGCCCAGCTTACCCCTATGACGTAATTTTTAGCTGCCACAACCTAAACGAATGAAGAGCAAGAAGTGCTACCAACTGTGATTGTATTCTATTTCTTTATAGTACTACCAAATAATACGAACAAGATCCGATCGACATAGGTCGGGGCTTTGTTGAGCTTACCTTCTCTTTCAAGCTTATTGTAGTACGCAGCCTCGTGGTCCTCGACCTCTTTCAACCCCGTGACCAAGTCAATCTCGGAGGATTTCCTCCATTTCGTTCTTTTGATGAGTTTGAATGCAACAAAAACCCCCAAGTCAATAAACATTAATAAATAAGTGAACAAAAACGATTTGTAGTCCCATGCTCCGGGTAGGAATACTGTGTAAGAACTGACAAATATCATGACAAACGCCAGAACCCCGCCAATAATTGCTAACCACGGTTGGTACCAACCTTTAAAAGCAAATGTGTCTCTATCAATGTTTTGAGCTTTGACTCCGTAATAGAAACAAACATACGTTAAACAAAGAATTGAAAAGTTAAGCAATTGACAAGAAGTAATTAAATTGATAATCCAATTCAAAACCTCCGCCGCCCCTTCTCCTAACTGCAAGAAACTTAAAAACGCCCAGGCTAATGATATCAAAACGCAATAAATCGGAACTCCCGTTTTGGTGGTGGCAGCAAGGAACTTGGGGGCATACCCTTCCAATGCAAACCCGTATAATGTTCTTGACGAGCAATAAGTGTATGAATTACCTGCGGAAAATGCCGAAGTCACCAACAACACGTTGACGATATGCGGAAGAACTTTAATTCCCAAGTTCTGCATGGAAATGACATAAGGCGAGGAGCCTGCGCCTGGCTTACCTGCACCCAAGGTCTCTAACAAAATGGGATCGTTGTAGGGAATGATAATCCCAACAGAAAGGGCGCCACCTATGAAAAAGATCGCCAATCTCCAAAATACTTGTTTGAACGCGGACGGTAACACCTTTCTGGGATTAATTGTTTCTGACGCAACGGTAGATAAGTACTCTGGTCCTGCCATGGTGAAACAGGCTTGAATCAAGCATGCGAGGAAACCCTCAAACCGTCCTAGGTCCCCGGTTGCAAGATATTCGGCAAAAGGACCGGGATTCTTCCAATATCTGAACCCGAAGGCGTCGTGTTGGGGATTGCCACCCACCATGGTGATAAAGCTGTAAAGGATCAAACCCACCGCCAACACGATTTTGCCGAGACCCAAACCGAACTCGATATACCCATAAACAGAAACCTCAAATAAATTGATGATGAAATAAAACAACACCTGCACCGACAACGTGATTGCCGGTGAATAGTCGTCTCTCCAATAATGAATGATAGAATTGACCGTAACCACCTCGAAAGGAATCTGAGCACAGCAAAGAAACCAGAAATTCCACGCCGCCATAACCTGTAATGCCTCATCACAACATCTGCCAGCCATTCTTATAAATGGGGAAGGAATGGGCAAGTAACTGACGAATTCCGCCGTGGAAACAGTAATGAATAATACTGGAATGGACCAGATTATAAATGCCAACAACAACGAAATCGGGCCCCCTTTAGCTAGAGCCTTCCCGATTGCAACAAACAACGCCGAACCAATGACCCCGCTCACAGAAATGATCTGGATTTGTTCGTTTTTCAACGCCCGGTGCAAATGCGGGTCCTCGGCCGTCAAAGCAGACGACTTGGAAACGATAGATATCGACTCTGCATCTTTCTTTAAAAAATTTTCACCTTCAGTGTTGTGCCCAGGAGTGAGGGGAACCGAGGCTTGTTTGATGTCACTCGAATTGTCGTTGGTGACAACACCTCCGTTGATCCTGCTGATATCGCTAGGAATCTGCGGTATAAAATTGTCTTTGATAAACTGGAGCATGGGACGGTTGGGGTTTTTCTTGGTTTGGTCCTAACTCATGATGGTCTGGGGAAAATAAAGTTCTCGGTATGTCGCGACCACCAGATGTCGCGGTGTCGTGGCCCCATACTTCCGAGGCTATCAACGAGACGATAAGAGGCGTATATTGCCATAGACCGAGGGTCCAAGCCCATTCAAATGGAGAAGGTTGCGGCCATGGCTAATAATAAAAGAAACAAACTGAGGCGACTGTCGCTGCTGGCAGACCCGCTGTCGTCGCTGCTGGAGCTGCCGTTGGTGTCATTGGTCTCTCTCTTCCATTTCCAGCCCACTCTGGTGATATTCGCACAGGCAATACGGGTGTTGTCATACAAGTGCACGACCACCGATACATTGCCGATATAGGCCTTGGAGCCAGGATTCAAAGATAAGTACTGGTCGACGTAAGAAATCGAAGAATCCCCCTCCAAGAACCCATATCTGCCACTCAAGTCGCCGATTTCCAACTCCTTCTTGTTGGTGGCAGTCTGATTGCCTCCAAAAGGATTCAAGTGCGCCAAAGCTCCAGAGCAATTGCGCGAGGGGGGCACCGCACGCTCGTGCACATGGTACATAAAAGGCCCCCCGGTGGATGGAAATCCCCTCAAATCAACCCCAACTTCGATTGAACCGTTCTTCAATCCTGCAAAGCTAACTTTCCCTTTGATATCTGTGCCTTTGAATTTAGCAACGTAAAAGGCGCCTTCGGGTGAATCATTGGCCAATGGCTGGATCACGGCACTTGCACAGCTAACAACTGCTAATAATGATAAGAACTTCATTGCCTTTTGGGTGGAGATTCTGCTGGATTTATATCCTTGCGCTCCTTGCCTCTGATTGAGTATTGCCCGTTCATAAGAGGCGGATCCCTCATGTTGCTGAAAATAGCTTTATACGGCGTCAATCACGTAGCCCCCTGTGCGTTAATGTACTCTAGTGCGGCGTAAAAATCTGGGGTCGCGCATCCGTGCTCAATATGGGCTACCCTGATTGATAGTGCCGGCGAAATAAGGAGTTAACCAATTATAGAAATGCATTCATTTAGAGCCGCCAAATTATGAGATCATACATTCAGCTAAAGAGCCACGAAAATGGAATCACAATAACATCTAAAGAATCAAAGCCACAGCTCCACATACTAATGACGCAGCAGTCAATCCAACTTTACCAGCAGCTGAATCAGATACAGGAACAGTGGAGTTCCAATTCTCAACCTTGGTGATGTTAGCACATGCATATCTAGTATTGTCGTGTAAATGAACCACAACCGATAAATTGCCGATAAAAGCCGAAGAATCAGGATTCAATGATAAGTACTGGTCGACGTAAGTGGTGTTGGTGTTACCATTCAAAAATCCGTATCTTCCACTCAAATCTCCAATTTCCTTTTCATCGGTGTTGGTAGCATTGATGTTACCTCCAAATGGATTCAAGTGTCCTTTGGTGCCGGTACAATTTCCGTCAGCTGGGACGGGCAACTCATGGACATGGTACATGAACGGACTGCCAGATGATGGAAATCCTGTTAAATCAACTCCCACTTCAATTGACCCGTTGTTTAACCCCTTAAAACTAACATAGCCATCGAGCTTGTCACTAAACTTGGCAATGTATTCAACTTGGGGAGAGTTGTTAGCCTTGGGTTGCACTTGTGCAAGAGCACCTAATGAAAAAAACACCGTAGGTAAAAAGAATTTCATGGTTTGTGGATTATTTGCTTGACGTAGCTGTCACTTTATATACATTACAACTTAGCAACCGCATGAGGATTATCGGCAATGGTTTAATTGGACTGGCTTAATTGGTGGGTTTTCGTCCCAATTTGGCGATTTCTCAAGGGAACTACCCCGAATTCCAATTTGGGGTTATCGGGGCGCATCACTTATTGGCTAGAATCCATCAACGTTGTTGACAATGAAATATAGGGGGGGAAAACAAAGAAACGTTTACACCAGTTTTCGTCCCAATTATCAATGTGACGAACTTTGAGGATATCCTGGATTTATATAGTACATGAGCAAATTATAGGTCGAATTGGGCATCATTGCAAAACGGCAATTGGCTACTGCATTTGCGATATGCATTGCCTAAAATGTCAACTCAATTACCCCTGAGTTATTTTTTGGCCGATAAATTAAGGGAAATTTTTGGGTTTACCGGTTTTTATTGCCAGCACTCTACCATACACGCAGTAAGCCTTTTAGACAATAGGTACATGGATATCACCTCCCCGATGTGGGTCAGAACAGGTGGGGAATTTAGAGAGGGTGAAGATGTTGTGACTGCACGATATAATTTGGGTTCACCCTGAATACTACTAATGTGTAACTGTATTCGATTCTGTGTTCGTTAAGGCTTTATATTGTGTCTGCGTTTGTTACTGCTTTTGTGGAATTGAAGATTGAGAGAATTCAATGCGAATTAATGCGAATTTAGCTTGTGCCATGAACTTGTCTCAGTACATTACGGAGGTGGGCGCCGCCCTTGATCGTGAGGATGCCGGTGGGTTGAGCAAAATGTTGGAAATCAACCCAGGAGATAATAGGGGTCCGGTTATTGCTCGATTCAACGAACCGAGCGAATTTGATCTATATCAAATCGATGAAAAGTTTCGTAACGTCATAAAGAACTACATCAAGTTAATGAAGTCTATCTATATCGTGAACGACATAAGGAAAAGCTTTGAAGATTACAATGAAATGGTGGTACAGTTGAACAGATTTGCAGAGCTCCAGACAAATTGGATAAATTTGACCTTGATGAAATGCTGTAAGGAATTGATAGGGATATATTCGGTTATGGAGAAGTCCTTTCCTGAAGAGACGAAAAGAATCGAAACCAATGAGATTTTCACTGATAGAAAACATAGTGCTTTGGAAACATTAGCCAACACCATCAACAAATCTTTTAAACTTTCGCTCAACGACAAGAATCTCGATCTATCCCAAAGTAAGAGGATCGATATTTATTTCTTTTTGAGCATTTTGATTAAGATCTACTTCAAATTGGGTAACATAGAATTGGCAAAATCCATAGAAAAGGCATTAAAAGGGACCAGGTTCGAGTTGCCTGCTTTCAATAAAAAACTAAAAGACAAATCGTCCGCCATAACTTATTTGTATTATAGTGCCATGTTATCACTCGAGGACTCTGACTTCAAGGGAAGTGAGGAGAAATTGGAAAAGGCGATGTTTTTGTTGTCCTTTTATAAAGATGGTGCCAGAGTAGCCAATAACTTTGAAAGAATATTGATCCTTTTGTTACCCCTTAAGTTATATAACAGCAGGAAGTTACCCAAAAAGTTTATCTGGGAGAAGTTTCCTAAGTTGAACTATCTTTACAATGAAAACTTATTCAAATTTATTCTAGCAGGGCAAATATTTGAAATGGATAATTTCATCAACAAGAATCAGTCATACATATTGAAAAAGAACCTTTATCTATTGTTCGAGCACCTCAAAAGATTGTGTCTCATATCGTTGATCAAGAAGACCACCAAAATTCACCAACAATTGAATGGAGACGCCAAAACAAACCACATAGTACCATTCAGTGCTTATAATGTCACGTTTCTATATTCTACCCATGGTAAGCCACACAAGACTTATAACGAGGATTTCGATGAAGTAGAGTGTGTTCTAGCTTCCTTAATTGCCGATGGCTACATCAAAGGTTACCTTTCACACAGTAATAAGTGTATTGTCTTATCCAAGACAGTGCCCTTTCCTTGAAGCCACATCAGTGCACTGCATTCCACCATACACGAAAATAGTTTTTTGGTCCTCTGAGCCCTCTTCAGCCTTCTAGACCCTCTCCTCCCCTCTAAACCCTCATGGTATACCAAAAATCCACCAATATGGTTGACATCACCCCCGTACACCAGATGGGGAAAATTAAAATCTCAATCATCGAGCAAAATTTTCCAGTACTCAAGACTAGTTATACTGAATAGTAGATCACGTCAAAGATTATAGACACATAAAAGGTTATTGTTCCGTAAAACAAGTTTATGATATATAAAGTGCTAAGAAAATCATTCCAACATGTCGTTCATAAACATATGCCGTGATAACTCCGATCCATTCTACCGTTATAAAATGCCACCAATTCAATCTAAAGTTGAAGGTAGAGGTAATGGTATCAAAACTGTTATTGTTAACTTAAGTGAAGTTGCCAGGGCCTTGGGTAGACCACCAACCTATGTTTTAAAATATTTTGGTTCCGAATTAGGTGCGTTAACTAACGAATCACAAGATCGTTACTTGATTAACGGTGTTCACGAAGCCAGCGAATTACAGGATTCTTTAGATGGGTTCATCAACAAGTTTGTGTTATGTGCTTCCTGTAAGAATCCAGAAACCGAAATCCAAGTGAAAAAAGGCTTTTTACAAAGAGATTGTAAAGCTTGTGGTCACTTGTCCATGATTGATTTAAGACACAAATTATCATCATATATTTTGAAAAATCCTCCCAACGATTCCAAGAAAGGAAAAAAGAAAGCTGCTACTGCCACTGCCAATGTGGTTGGTGGTGGTAAATCGATTGCTGATTTGGCCAAGAACGACGATTCCAATGGTGATCTCAATACTTCATTCGATGCTGCAGGTGATGACGATGACGATATTTTGACCAAAAAAATCAACGCTGAAGCTGCGGCTTTGGCCACCACCGAAATCGAAGTCAACGATGATGATTGGGCTGTTGATATGTCAAAAGAGGCTATCGAAGCCAGAGCTAAAGAGTTGGATAACCTCACCTTGGCTGAAGCTGACGCTTTCACTCAATTGGGTGAATGGTTATTGCAAGAGGCTAAAGCTTCAAAAGATGATTTACCAAGTGATATCGATATCTACAAAAAGATAATGGAGTTGGAGATCTTGGAAAACCCCGAAACTGTCCAGGTTTTAGCCCAAACGTTATTTGATGACGAAATAATCGACCAAATCGAAGAACATTTGGGTTTATTGAAGAAATTGATCAACAATGACGAGGAATTTGAAAAGGCCTTCTTGGGTGGTTTGGAAAGATACATTGGTTTGGAGAATCAAAAATTGACCGAAAAAGTGCCCAAGATTTTAATGACCCTCTATGATAAAGAGTTAATTTCTGAGCAAGTTATATTAAACTGGGGTACCAAGGTATCTAAAAAGTACGTTGCCAAAGAAATTTCCAAGAAGGTCCGTAAAGCTGCTAAGCCATTCATTACTTGGTTACAAGAAGCTGACGAAGAGAGTGATGATGAATAAACTCATGAGAGGTAATTTTGTTTGACACAAATCTTGAGTGACTTTTTACATATTTGTACAAATTCATGTTTATATTAATATACAATTATTGATGTTCTTTATCTTCTAGAATTCTTCCCCTTACCATATCTCTGAGATTTTTGTCCCGATTTTGGTGGCATTCCGGGGGGCATACCTGGCATTGGTGGCATTCCTGGTGGCATCATTCCCGGCATCATCGGTGGCATTCCTGGAGGCATCCCCGGCATCATACCTGGCATAGGTGGCATTCCGGGTGGCATCCCTGGAGGCATCGAATTATTGGCTGTACTTTGCTTGGCAGTCTTCATTATCGAGGCCAATAATTTTTGTGGGTTGAACTCACCTCTTAATTTATCTTGTTTAACACAGTAAGAAGTCCATGACATCTCATCAAAACCATAGTTGAAGTAATCTGTTATGTCTGCCCCAGGTATTCTCCATGGCTTATCCTTCAATTTATCCAAATCCACCTGAGTCAACGGCTTACCATCTAATTCAGCTACTTTATTGATGTCCAATGATTCCTTCTCAGGGTTGTTTGAGACAACCGTGGTGGTCTCCTGTTCGGTAACTTCTGATTTAGGTTTGGCCTTAGCAGTTCCTGTAGTTGTGGTCTCTCCAATAACAATATCGATATCGTCATCTGAACTTTCATCTTCATCGTCATCTTCTTCGTCATCGTTGTCCTCGTCCTTGGAGACTTTTTCGGGCTCCTTGTCATTTTTATCATCACTACTCTTCACCTTTTGTTTCTTGGTGGCGTGTTGCTGTTCTTCATCCGACCCATAAAGATAGGCGTCTTCGTCATCAGAGTTAGCCATGGTGAGAAATGGTATTTTTCAAATATCACCTGTGCGAAATCCTCACCCCGACCTTTCATAAGACACATTATTATCAAAATTCCAAAGGCAATTCGTCGGTAATAATCTAAACCGACCCCACCCTTTGAGTGAAATAGTTGAGTATCTATCAGTTGATCGTTATTTGAATTGTTGTTTAATTGAGTTCTCAAGTCTACAGAAACAAATAGACTATTCCAAGCAACCCACTGAAGAGGAGGATATAAAATAATGGCATCACCCACTAGGCCTAGCGATATTTCCAAGAACGATGTCATATCTGGCGACAAGGATTCCAAAGAAACTGAAGTTAGAGCCAATTACAGCTCATCAGAGGAGGGGCCAATCTCAAGTAAGACACAATCGTCCCCCTTGTTATCATCAACACCTCCAACGGTTTCAAAAGCTTTGATAAGAGCATATCCATACTTGTTGATTGTAAACAAGTTTTTGTCCATCATAACATGGACCAATGATGATTATTGGATCAACATAATAATAATCTGCAGTTATACATTGGCAGTGTTATATTTTGAACAGTTAATAACTTGGTTCGGTCATTTGCTTGTGGTAGGTTTCATAACGTTATATGCATTGTTGAACAACAAGATTTTGGAAGAAGCTAACTTAAATCCAACATTAGATGAAGTTGTGCATGCTTTGACCAACACATGTCTCAAAGCTGACCGATTATTGGATCCCATTATTTCCCTCTCATTGACGGGTTATGATATTAAAAGATTATTATTCACCACTGTATTCTTGACACCATTGTACTTGATCATTACTTTCTTGGTGGTTGAACCAAGAGTCATTTTATTGATAGTTGGATTATATTTGTTGACCTATCACTCAACGTATCTGACGGTTACTCGTAAAATGATCTGGAAAATCAAATTGACCAGGGTTTTGTTCTTTTATTTGACAGGATTGGACTTCCTGAAGCAGAGAAATCAATCATTGTTTGCAGCAGCTTTCGCTAAAGTTCAAAAGAATGCAGGTTACAATTTCAATCCCTTGAATAGTGAAAACAATAGACCTGTGAGATTCACATATGTCATTTATGAAAACCAAAGAAGATGGTTGGGTATTGGCTGGACCTCCAATTTGTTAAGTTACGAGAGGACGCCATGGACTGATGAATTCTTGAACGAATCGTCATCAATTGAAGCTTTCAAATTACCTAATCCTGAAAATCCCCAAGATTATGCATTTGGCCAAGAACAGCTGTCACAATTATCAATGAACAATGCCAGATGGAGATGGGTTGATAAAACATGGAGGTTAGACTTGACCAATGACGGCGCAATAACCCTAAATTCATCCAAGAGGTCGAAAACAACTGCCAACCCAAATTCCGATGACGGGTTCATTTATTATGACAATACTTGGAAAAGGCCTTCCACCGAGGATTCTTACTCCAAATACACCAGGAGAAGAAGATGGATTAGAACTGCCGAGTTGGTATTCGACAACGATGACAGCAACTCGAACACAGTTGATAGCTCAGTTGACTCCAGTAATGTTGGTGATAACTTTGTGTCTCCCAAAAAGGCTAAAAAGAGTCTTAGATTTGCAGAACCAGAAGAGTCAGATTCCAAATTGTCAAAATCAGATATAATTGACTCGGTCAACGAATCCGAATTGAAGGGTGATAAAGAATCAAAGCAAGAAATTGCCAATGTCTTAGAAAAATTAGATGTTGCCCCGCAGAGCATTTCAAAACGGGTATTGGATCCGGTTTTGACGGATGATATTGAGATTGAAGATATAAAATCAGTCAATCCAATCAGTGATTCTGGTGAACCGGTTGGGACCTCCAGCTACATTGACGACAAGAAGAATGAATAGCTAAATATGTATAAAAGGATTGCCTTTCGGCTTTGGCCGAAATTGGAAGCTTTCTCTTCCCGACCCTCTACTGGAAATCTGTTTGTAGCAGACATCATATCATATATCTTATCAGTACTTGACGAAAGTATCAAGGCAATGATGGAGGAGCGGTTTTGTATAACACATCCCAATTTGGTAATCCGGTCTACCGGTGAATGATATCTAAATATCGTCCGATAATTTGAGCCAAATTTTCAACTTTCATCTGCTCCCTCCCTTTAGCAACATCCAAATTCCTCTCCTACTACCTAATTCTACATCTCTGGTCTGCCATTGGGGAGTGTTATCAGTATCCGATAAAACGGAGATTTTCATATTTTTTGCAGCCATATGGAACAATTGCTTCAAGAGGACCGTGACCCTAAAAGGAAACCCAGAGGTTGGAGTTAGTTCCTTTCACACTGTTATTGCCTCTAAGTCACGATGTAGCAGCTCCTGCAGCTCAATATCCACTCGCCGGAGTACACCGAAGAAAGTCGGCCGACATGATGGATGTCGCACAAATCGATAAGAATAATTATCCTATAAAAAGGGACCTGCTCCCCTCCTAAATATCGATTCAGTCTTCTAATATTATAAATTTACCACATTATGGAATCTCAGTTGATCAGATCTACCTACGGTAAAGCCAACGTCAAATTTTTAAAGGTTAAGAGAGATCCCTCCAATAAATCATCCCAAGAGGTATTAGAAGCCAACGTCCAATGTTTATTGAGAGGTGATTTTGATGTCTCGTACACCAAAGCTGACAACTCCCCAATTGTGCCAACGGATACCGTCAAAAACACCATTTTGATCGAAGCCAAAAACACTAATGTCTGGCCAATCGAGAGGTTTGCTGCTCATTTGGCCAAACACTTCACCGACAAGTATTCTCATGTATCAGGAGTGGAAATCACCATTGTGCAAAGCAAATGGACCAAATACGAAGTCAACGGTAAACTACATGCTCACTCATTCAAGCACGAGGGGCCAGAAACCAGAAAAACCGTGTTGGATTATAACAGAGAGGGACAAAAGTTAACCATCTCGTCGTCAATCAAAGATTTGACAGTGTTAAAGTCTACCGGTTCGATGTTTTACGGTTACAATGTGTGTGATTACACCACTTTGAAACCTACCACCGACAGGATATTATCTACTGATGTTGATGCTTCGTGGCTTTACGACAGAAAACAAATCAAGACGTTTGAAGATGTTTTCGCTTACGCTGACAAAGGTCTTTTTGATAATACTTACGACGCTGCAAGAAAGGTCACGTTGGATTTATTTGCTTTGGAGAACTCCGCTTCGGTGCAAGCTACCATGTATAACATGTCACACAAAATCTTGGAACAAGTCAAGGAAGTGGAAACTGTCACCTACGTGTTGCCTAACAAGCACTACATATTATTCAACTTGGAATGGAAAGGCATAAAAAACAACGATGATTTATTCTACCCTTCTCCAGATCCAAATGGGTTGATCAAATCTACTGTTGGTAGAAAGGTCACTGCCAAGTTATAGATCAATGCAGTAACGGTCCAGTTCTATACTCGTTTTACTTCTTTACTCTTCTCATCAAGACTCAGACTTCTCACTGCGAAAATGGGATGCGAATCTCATCGGAAAAACAATCGTGCTGCAAATGTCGAAGATATGGACTGTAGCTGTTGCCACGGCCGTTACCACTGCTTTGGTGGTGGAAGGTATTCACCAGTTCTTGGGTTCTGAAAAAAATACCTCTGTCGAAGAAGGTGTGTCCAAATCGGTGGAGGACTACCCCGAAGAATTGATTCAAGAGCAGTTGGCTCGTAACATAGCATTTTTAGGTGTGGAGGGAATGGACAGATTCAGAGCCCAGAACATTGTGGTTGTAGGTTCTGGTGGTGTCGGGTCGTGGGTGGCAACCATGTTGGTCAGATCCGGTGTGGGCAAGATCAGAGTTATAGATTTCGACCAGGTTACTTTAAGTTCCTTAAATAGACACGCTGTAGCTAATTTGAAGGATGTTGGGATTTCAAAAGTACAATGTTTAAAGAACAATTTGGTGAAGATCGCTCCATGGATCAAAATCGACGTCAAAAATCAGTTGTGGAACTTGAATTCTGCTGATGATTTGATGTTTGGAGACGATTTCCACCCCACATATGTTGTGGATTGTATAGATAACATCGATACCAAGGTTGATTTATTGGCCTACTGTTACGAGAAGAAATTGCCGGTGGTGTCGTCTGGTGGGGCAGCTTGTAAGTCGGATCCTTCGAGGATTAACATCGGAGATATCAGCAAAACCGAAGAGGACCCCCTCACCAGGTCTGTGCGGATCAGATTGAAGAAGAAAGGCATTGTCACCAACATACCCACCGTTTTCTCGGCCGAAAAGCCCGATCCAAGAAAAGCTCAGTTACTACCCTTATCTCCCGAGGAAATAGCGAAGGGAAAAGTAGATGAGTTGGCAGCCTTGCAGAGGTTCAGAGTCCGGATCTTGCCGGTTTTGGGAACTATGCCTGGCATGTACGGTTTGAGTCTTGCCACATACATCATCACCTCTGTGGCAGGATATCCCATCGAGCCAATAGAGGGGAAAAATAGAATCAAAGTCTACGACGGGATCTTCCAAAGTTTGGCAGGACAGCAAACAAGAATCGGCCAGGCCGACCAAAGAGTGCAGATCTCTTTGAGTGACGTATCTTACATCTTGGAAGAGGTATTCCATGGTAAATCACCCATCTCAAACTACTCCACCAAATTAACCTTGTCACGATGGGATCCCTCCAAGGAAATCAGTTCTCAAAACTTGGTGGTGATGACCAAAGAAGAACAACAAATCCACGAAAAACGAGTGTTGAAAGGTGGGGAAAAACTCGAAGATGTGTATCCCTCAGAGGTCCTTGAATTGGTTGCAAAACGGTTTGCTGACGACCAATATTGGTCGCAATTCCGCTAAGATTCCCGCTCGCTAGGATCGTGCAATCTCTAGAGATATCTGTCGCCAGAAACCATGTGCGTGGACCCCCCAAACAGAGAATTAAAGCCTCCACGGCCTCTAGACGTAAATAATATAATGCATAAAACGATAACTAAGTCATCAGCTGCGCGAAAAATTCCCGGACCTTTAAGTATGTTCAGACTACTCAATATCACAGCACCCCGGATTATATTGAATCCCTTGCGGGTGACATTGACGACCTCCCTGAGAGTGTCGATTCTCAGGTCGTCGTTCCGAAGATTCCAATCCCAAATAGCTGTGCCACCGCCTCCAAAAAAGCCAACGGGAATGAAAGCTTTGATGAAAGAGTACGGTCTTGCGGCTTTGGGGGTGTACTTGGGATTGACTGCCGTTGATTTGCCGCTTTTTTATTTGTTGGTCCACTCCATGGGCAAAGAATCTATCGAATATTACGAAAACAAATTGAAGCAACAGTTCGGCTACGGTATTAGTGATGAAGAACTCGAAAGAAAGCACGAAATCACCAAAGTAGAGGAGCAAGCATCCGAAGTGTTCGTGGGAAATGCGCCTGAGCACCAAGGCTGGGTGGAATACCTCAAATCCCAATTTTCGTTGACAGAATTTGTGATTGCTTATGGGCTCCATAAAGCATTCATTGTTGTCAGGTTACCGGTTGCTGCGGCTATCACCCCCTCGATTG
The DNA here is from genome assembly GCA_030579195.1 of Yamadazyma diospyri. NCBI lineage: Eukaryota > Fungi > Ascomycota > Pichiomycetes > Serinales > Debaryomycetaceae > Yamadazyma > Yamadazyma diospyri. The sequence goes on along the minus strand of JAKUAE010000002.1, from coordinate 455,742 downwards.
TCAAGGTATTGAGGGGATGGGGCTTTAAGATCGGTTCACAATCTATCAAGAAGTCGGCATCCATTGCCAAGTCCAATATCAAGGATTATACCGCCTCAAGCCCTAAATTCGGCACTCCAGGTACTAGAAAGAGGAAGTGGTTCGATTTCTTCTTTTGAATTATGAACAATCTGTAAATAATAATATAAATATATACATAAATGAAGTACGTAACAAATAAATAGTTTAAAACCAGTTGATGACCAAACCTCTATAATTAAATTCCAAGAACAATCTTACACCTCTCATAAACATAGAATGAGCAAGCAGCCATGGGAATCACCTTGATGTACCCTATACTTAAACCAACAAAGAACCCTTTGAGTCCATTTTCCCGGAAAATCAACTTGGCTGTATCTTTAAATGACAAGAATTGACCCTGGTTCACGGCTCCTCCAACTTGCATTCTTCGTCTTATGACTTCAAAGGGATATGCGGATGTCTGCGAGCACAATCCGGCCAACCCACCGGCAATTAATTGGGCATAAGCTTTTAAAGGGGCTCGGGAGTCTCTTGAATTAGTTTTGTCTTGACTCTTCACCTTGTTCTTTATGAAAGACTCCTTTACGGTGTAGGGGTAGAAGTATTTGGATCGGAAGATATCGTGGAATAAGTCATGGGTGTAGAAGGAAACACCGGCGTAGGGAATCATCCCTAGCACCGTTGGGGCAAAACCTCGGTAATAGTTAGATAATGAAATCATCGACGCAGGGAGTCTATCTCTGAAGTATTTGAGCCACTTGGGATCTGTCGATTTATGAGGGGGATGTTCATGGAAGATCGAATTGATGGTGGAATACAACCGTCCCTTATGATGAGACATGTAAAATTTGTGGTCATGGTGGTAAATGTCATGCTGTAAGTTCTTGGTTTCGAAGGCTAATCTGACCCGAATCAAATCCAAAGGATAGGTACAGAATACACTTGCCAAACCGGATAGTGAGCCGGCCAAAAACCTCCTGCCGGGGGTTTCAAACTCGTCGGAGGGGATCAATAGTGACCTTATTTGTTCATATGCAACGAATTTTATGGCCGCATAGGGAAATATCCGGAGCAAAGTTACCGAATGCCCCTGGAACAATCCAGAAGCTCCATCATTCAAGTATATCAACCTCCCGGCGTTGTAGAACCCGGAAAACGTTCCTCTGTATTTGATGAACTCGGGATTGGAGGTTTGAAATAGAATCTTGATTCTATCTAGTGGAGCTATCAATGTTTTAGCAGCACTACCCGCAAACCCACCAGCTATACCCGATCGTATCACGTACTCGACGCTTTGTTTGTCGATAACTTTGGCCGTTGTTAAAAACGGCGTGCTTTGATCGTTGACAGTTTGCGTCACTTCCTTATCGCTGGTCAACAACTTCCTTAGAGTACCTATCAGTACTGCAGAATCATTTTTGTCTGACATGCTTTGTATCCTGCTGCTTGCGACTCTTATCTATCTCCACTGACGTTGTGCGGTCCGTTTCAGTTTGTCTCAAGCGATCTTTATTTTGCGAAGTCTGGGGTTCGAGCATCACGAAAATTTTTCGGTAATTGATTCCGGCCGGAGTTTATGCACTTACAATTTCTATTGCTACTATACACCTAGATAGGGAAATCTTCCCCTGGGGCCTGCTAATGAGCACCATTTTTTGGGGTTTCGATTGTGGGGGGGTTTTTGTGGCGTGAACTATCACTTACGTGATGGTATACCTCTTATTCGCTGCTATTCTTACACTTATTATCTTTTACCTCATAATACATTGATATTTTCTTAGGGCAGAATGGCACTCAGGATCTTTTTGTCCCTAAATCCGGAGGTCTTATCTTTTGTATAGTTGGAAGGCGATCTACCTCTAATAGTCAAAGGAAGGCTATCAATGGAAGATAGTAAGATGGGTTGAATCGAGCTACCGTATTCCACAATCCCTAGTAGCTCCACGCTCAAAATGTAGTAGCGTTTTCCTGTGGTGGCACTTTTCATCCTGATGGACGAGCCGAACTGAATTCTCTCGAATCTGCCAACTTTGGCGATTGTTTGGCTGGGATAATTCTTCAAGATCGACTTATCTTCAGCGGAGTTGGTTTTATGCTTTTGGTAGTATTCCTCTCTGTCAAACAGGAATACTTTATTGAACTCATCGATTTTGGAGTAATTGCGCTTGTTGCTGGCTGCTTTTATAAGCTCATGAGTCGGCAATGATCCGGGTAATGCCGGGTAGATGGGAGGTGGGTACAGAGGGCCCTTATCCCTCTTAGGAGTATGTTGGATCAACCCGATATTGACATTTTCGTCATTGCACTTGGCAACTAATCTGATTGCAAAATAGCTGATTTCCATCGGAGTAATTTCTTCCTTCCCGTTCAGGCCCCTTGAGAATTTCCTTCTTTTGGAAGGCGCTGATGGGGGTATAGCAACTTCGTGTTCGTCATCAAAAGGCTTATCCTTGATTACAAAGCTATTCTGGAGAAAATCCTCGAGTGAAAATCCTTCAAACTCAAAGGAAGTCACCAAGGTGAAATAATTTCTCTTGTACCCAACCCAGGTTCCGTTTTCACTGATTTCAAAACCTCGGTCGATTCTTGCCAGTAGCTTAGGGGTTACCTCCTTGTCGGTATTCTGGCAGTATATTTTCTGGTGTACAACCGGCTCGCTGAATGTGGGGCCCACTCTAAATAAATCAGATGATCGAGGAGCTACCTTCTTGGCCTCGGCATTGGAGTCGATTTTTCCTTTGACATGTATCGCTAATGATTGAGGAGTTTGTGCTGACTCTCCTTCGGTTAGCCCAGTGGCCAGCAGTTCAGCTGTCATATCGTTGAGCTCGTGAATAGGTAAAGACAACATATCTTGGAAATTCGACGAATTACGGGCGCTTTCTTGATTTTGGATATCTTGTATTGAAACTCTGGGTGAACTCAAGTTGCTGGTGGTTTCCTGAGGGCTTTGATGTTGTAAAAGCAGGAAATACACAGATAGTCAATGTCGAATACAGGTAACACAAAACCAAAGTGTTATTTTTGTGCGATAGTGGGTTTGTGTAATTCTCGGGATTCTCTGTTTTGTGTAATTATTGTGTGGTTATCGGTTTTGTGTAATTATCGGGCTTGTGTGAGTTTCCTTTTGCTAACAATTCTTTTGCTAGCTGTATTCTCTCGAAGTAAACTCTGCTAGCTTTGGTCACTGTTTGTTGGAAAACAGGGTGTCTACTATCATTATCTACTTATGGAAATGTCTATCTATCGATTTTGTACGCAGTTCACTCGAAAACAAGTTGCAGCACTTCCCATATGACACACAGGCACAAGTGAAATCAGGGCTTATTGAAAGCTTTCCCTATTTCCTCTCTCCTCTCTCAAGTATTTAGTGAAAAAAGTACATCAACAATTTACCAATTCAATTCCTGATAAAACATCTTTCGGTGAATTTCACAATATTTGATGTTTAATTAACAAATAAATAACTAATGTTTGTTGATGTAAGTCACGGAGGCTATCAGTCATGTGGCTCAACAGTAAGAGTTTCTAGCAGAATTTTGAAATTTGATGATAATTTAGTGCAGACAGAGCTCAAAGAATGAACAGATTTCAATGTTGCTTCTAGTTTACTTCATAAATCCTCTTGTGAAGAGCAATATGTTAAGCCTTTATGGCCAAGTTGGTAAGGCACCTCACTAGTAATGAGGAGATCCTCGGTTCGAATCCGAGTGAAGGCATTTTTTTGGTATCGATTTTTTGGCAAACTATGGTACATCAGCTAGCGTTGTCCCATGACGTGCCATATAGTTCGTCAATTGGATCCTGTACAAAACCAATTTCAATCTATATTACTATTCTCAAGCTATAAATCACGTTTAATCCAAATTGTCTATTGGTAGTATTGTTGATACTGTCCGTTGTAAGGCTGTTGGAAACCTACACCTGTAGGCTGCTGCATGAATTGCTGTTGAGACTGGAATTGTTGTTGTGGTTGGAATTGTTGTGTAGGTTGTTGCAATGGTTGTGTAGGTTGTTGGAATTGTTGGGTAGGCTGTTGAAATGGTTGTGTAGGCTGTTGATACTGTTGAGTTGATTGTTGATACTGTTGAGTAGATTGTGGCTGGAACTGCTGCGCTTGTGGCTGTTGAAGCTGTGTAGGTTGTGACTGAAATTGTTGGGTCTGCTGTTGTTGGACTTTTGGCTGCAGGTCTTTCTGATCAACAGGAGCAGCAACATTTGAGGCGAAATTGTCTGGCTGAGCATATAATGACAAGATCTGCTGTTTATTGGTCTGTTGGGCAACCAACTGAGGGTTCTGCTGTTGATATAATAATTGTTGATGTTGAGGATTAGATGGATCCAAATATTCTTGTCCATTCGAATCAATATAGGATACTCTGCCGGTCACAGGATCAGTGTATTGGTAAATCTGAGGCTGAGATTCTCGCTGCGCAGCGAAACCCGTAGCATTGGCCGAAACATTGGATGAGCCTGTCCACCACTCACCTGCTGGCCGAGTTGGCTGACCGTCAATCAATGATGTCATGGGGTTATTGGCCAGGAATGAGCTACTAGTGGAGGGGCGAGGCCTTGAAGGCAACGAGGGGGCCACTTCCTCTTGGTTGGGGTTCACCTTAAGGTCCTGGTCCAAGATATCTAGGGCAAAATCTATGTCGCCATTACTCAAAATCAAAGCTTCCTGGATCAATTCGGGGTTCTGGTAGCCAAAAGAAAGGACCTTGTTCACCTGCGGCTTGAATTGGGTCGATTCGAACGAAGTTAATCTTCTATGGGTCAATTTTGGCACAGTCTTAACACTATTCAGTCTCAGTCTTGTACTATTCAGTCTCAGTCTCCTACTGGACGAATGGGTATCGAAGTCGTCGGAATACCTCGAGTATTTGTCTTCATACTCACTTTTATCGATGGGGTCGTCTCTAAACCTTCCGTCGACGTATTTGCTCCTGATGTACTGTTCGATTTCTGCGGTGTCGTCGTCATCGTAGGGGAACGGCTCACGCTTTGAGTTCCAGACCTTCTTCGCTTTCTTGTTCCCGATCCTTCTCAAGCGATCTATTTGTTCCGAGGTCCAACTATCCAACGTGAGCGACTTGACCTTGGATATATTGGAGGGTAATACTCTTCTATGGACTGACGCACACCTTCCACATAAAAAAATACCTAAATTCCAGGAAGCCCAGGTTGGATGGCTGCTGCCACACTCTCCGCACTTGTTGTCATTGGCCCTGCTATTGATGATTTCAATCAACTGCTTTTCGTTTTGCTTTTGTACCTTCGACATGGTTGATTGAGTGTCGATTTTTGTCTCCGGTTTTTGGACGATGGTGCTGCGCACTTTCTCGTGATGGGTTTTGCAGCCAATTTGGGGGAGGAGTATAGGAAAGAGCCATAGCTACGGGTAATGGGCCGAGGAAGGCTGGATAAAGGACCGAGGAAGGGATGGGTAAATTCCTCTATGACCGAGTTCGAAATGGTGGTCTGAGAGCGCAGTTTCTTGAATACCAAAAGATAAATAACCATTTGAATATAAAAATTATTAAATAATGCTAGCGTTATGCAATGGTAGGTCAAACTCGTGTAAGGTCTTGACCCTGGAGGTGGTGATGAGATTAATAGCGTCAAAATTAACGGTTATGGTGTCTAGATCTTCTGAAAACTGGCGTAGATCCAAATTCTCTAGTAACGAGTGGTTTATAGTCTCTAGTGATTGTGATGGCGGTCCTGTGGGCTGCTTCGGCACGGCTCTGGCCATGGAAACATGGTAGTAGATATTTGGCTCGATTGGGTCCTCCACGTCGTATAGCTGACAGTGTTCTGTGATCAAACCGTTGAGAATAGTGAGGAATTCCTCTGTTTCGGGGGTGATTTGAATCTTGAAGCCCAAAAACAATGAAGGGGAGGTTTTGCTGGGCAAAATCCGAAATTCAGGAGCAAACGTGAATTGGATGCAATTTGGGCGAGAGTCGGTGGTTTTGGAAGTCAATACTTTGCCTAGAGGGTCTGATTGTTCCAAAACATTGAGAAGGTGCCTCTGGTGCAAAAAGTCCTCGAAGTTGTCTGATTCCGAGTTTGTGTCCTCTTCTTGAAGGACGCTACCTCTTTGCTCGAAGATTCTCTGTAATTGGTCCAATCTCGCTGCAGCCTCGTGATTATTCTTGATCATGTAGGAGGGGAGGGTCAAGTTTTTCACGGTAGTTTGGAAGTTTTCGACGAACGTTGTAACCCTGTCCTCCGATATCGCTACATTTCTTCCCAATGAGATATGCAATGGATCATACTTGGACCGGATATTGGGCTTGCTCAAAGGATTCAAGTCCCAGTTGTACTGATTGTAGAAGCGATAATGATTGCTCTTCAAAAACCCCAAGGCACATTTTGTGATCTCCTCGAGCTTCCTTGTCATAGGGAACGACGGTTTCCAGGGGATCATGAAGTAGATCGAACTCATTCCCCGTCGACTGTTATAGTTTTGCAGATAAATGTTGATATCTTCAATATCAATGTGTCCTGAGTCAATGTCTACAACCGTGCTGACGTTTATGGGTTTGGCCACAAATTTCTCACTATCGTCTTTCCCGTCACTATCTTTCCCTGTGTCACTGTCCGAGCTGTATCCGAGAATACCTTCCATTCACCAATTCGGGTATTAAGAGTAATACCAAATCTCAATCGCACACGACTTTTCCAGGGCCATCTCAGAACTCTGCGAAAAAAAATTTTGCAAATTACATTTTAGAAAGAAGAAGATGGCTACTAGAACTCAGTTTGAAAATTCCAACGAAGTCGGAGTGTTCTCCAAGTTGACCAACTCATATGCTCTTGTGACTGTGGGGGGTTCTGAGAACTTCTACTCTGCGTTTGAGGCTGAATTAGGCGATGTTATCCCCATCGTTCACACTACCATTGCCGGAACCAGAATCGTCGGTAGAATGACTGCCGGTAACAGAAGAGGGTTGTTAGTTCCAACACAGACCACTGATCAGGAATTAATGCACTTGAGGAACTCCTTGCCCGACTCGGTCAAAATCCAAAGAGTTGAAGAGAGATTATCAGCATTGGGTAACGTCATCTGCTGTAACGATTATGTGGCGTTAGTGCACCCGGACATCGAGAGAGAAACCGAAGAATTGATCGCAGACGTGTTGGGAGTCGAGGTTTTCCGTCAGACCATCGCCGGCAATGTTTTGGTCGGTTCTTACTGTTCGTTATCAAATCAAGGTGGTTTGGTGCATCCTCAAACTTCCATTCAGGATCAAGAAGAATTATCCTCACTTTTACAAGTGCCATTGGTTGCCGGTACCGTTAATAGAGGTTCCGCAGTGGTTGGTGCTGGGATGGTTGTTAATGACTGGTTGGCTGTCACTGGTTTAGATACCACTGCTCCGGAATTATCAGTCGTAGAATCAATATTCAGATTACAAGATGGTCAACCTGATGCCATATCTGGTGATTTAAGAGATACTTTAATCGAAACTTATTCTTAAGTCCATTATAGTTTTTTGCATCTTTTTTTCATGACTAACGAGTATTTACTGCCTATCTGTATATTAATTTAAAATACGACTCACACGGTATTCTGCCCTCTAAGATTCACACTGAAGATTTTCACTGCGCAGATTCTGAGATTCCTCCGCACATGATTCTCAAAACGAGCGTTTGAAATTTCGTGTATTTAAATATTCAATTGTTGACATGGACTACTATGGGATCCCGAGAGGGTTCATACGGGCCGAGGCCTACAAAAAATTGGCAAAGTTGTCGGTAGAAAACACCCCTAGTACCTTGCAAGAAATCAAAACCGGTCAATTAGACTGGTTCAGCAAACTATTGGCCAAAGTCCATCATGATTTGTCGAAAGTAGAGATGGGCCTCGAGGAATTCGAGGTGCTAACCGCACTATGTGACTCAACGAAACATGACATGAAGTTTCCTAGACAAGCTGGATTGTTATTGGACAAAATCAGTCGGTATTTACTTGAATTGCCCAAGCAGAAATTTAAATTCGAGGTTGTTAAACGGTATACCAAGCCTACGCCATGGTTTATCTTAGGTGAACTGCTAGCCACAGCTGCTATAAACATAGCGTTCAAGTTTGACCAAGAGTATTTCGACGACGTGATCGAATTGTTTCGGCAGTTCAATTCCAAATTCTTCAGCAACAAGAGTTTGGAACATTCCAACTATTTTGCTTTGATAGGTTATATCGAGAGTTTAATCAGGAATCCAGACATACTTATCCACTCCTCAACCTCATTCAAGATTTTCAACACCTTGGATACTTGTATCGATAACTTTGAGTTCCTCAATGAAGTCGAACAGTTTCTGAATAATGTTTATCGAACCAACAACCCGATCGTGGGTTATTTGATGGAAGAAGAGGACGAAATTATAGAGTTTTCACCCATTTATTTCATTGAAGCTCTCAGCAGGTTGATGTGTTCGATCATCAACTCGATTTTAGAAAACAAGGATTTGCCCTTGTTGGAGTTCTTACTTGAGAAAGTCTCCAAAAAGGTTGACGACGATTTCCCAATCAATTTGGAAGTCCAGGAACACCATATGATCATCATAAGGGATTTGACGTCGTTGGCCATGCAGAAAATGGAATTTTTAGATCGGGGGGAGTCGTTCATTGTTTATTCAACCTTCAATCGACTCAAAACGGGATATTTAGCAAAATCTTCCAACTTGCAAGTTATAGGATGTGGTATGTTCACCGATAATATGGACATTGCAGTCTGTAGAAAGTTATTCAAAAATTGCTTATCAATCTACGATGTGATGTTGGACCCTGACTTGGGAGTATCAGTAATCCAATTAGGGTCTTTGTTGGTTTTCAAAGATGAGACTATTGGATCCTCATTAACTCGAGCCTTCACCGCATTAGTCGCCAATCCAAAGTTCGCTAGTGCTTATTGTGAAGCCGCCTCCAAGAGCGTGGGTTCTTCCTCAAAAGTGTTATCACAAGATGCAGTGGTCACGACAATATATGCCTTGACCAACTTATTGTTCGTGAATACTGATGCCAGAGGCTCCATCAGACGAAATACCTTTTCAAGACCCGATAACTTATCCATGCAAGACTTGTCATTAGATAATGGAAAGGTATCACGAAAAAATTCCATTTCCTCCGTCAATGCAAACCACTTAAACGGCCACAAAAAGACCGCCACTTTCGAGGACCAAGAGTATTTACATATCTGTGGAAATGCCATCAATGCGATTGTCCATATTGTCGAGAGATGCAACGATGAAAGTGTTAGTACTCTAGCTGTGACCATCTTGTCCCAGAAAACGGCCAGATTGGACACTGCGGTGGGTTCGTTCTTATTGAATGGGTTAGTGTCATGTGCTCCATGCCTCCCGGAGAGAGAATTCTTGATATTGAATAAATTGATCAACAAATTATCTTTGGATGCTTTCAACGCAGGAAATGTCGATTTGTTGGATAGTTTGATTCAAGCCCGGGTTTCGTTGTCATCCAAGATCAAACAAACTCACCCCTTATTCACAGTTTACTTGCAAGAAATCTTACTGGGGATAGTTGGCAGAGGCGACGTTCAGGTTTTGGAACATCACAGGTCTCATAATGAGATCAGCGAAATCGGAGACCAGATATCCATTTACTTGAAACCTTTGGCGGCATTATTGCCCGACGTTTACTCAGATGAGCCTCCGTTGCACATCAGAGATACCAAAACTATCAATTTGTTTAGAAATATTTGGTTTAACATGGTTGTTCATGGATACTCCGTCAACTCGAAGAATGTCAAAGAATATAGTCAAGAATTGGAGAGGATCGCTTATAATACCCCTCCATTAGCTTCGGAATTATCTTGGGACAGAACGGAAACCTCGTTGGAGTTAAACACCGTCTTAAGAAGAGGCTCGTCCAACCACAACGTTAAAGATCACAAAGCGATATTAAACGAAGTTTTCGAAGTCCCCAGAACCTTGTCGTATCCCAAATTGATGTTCTTATCTGCCACTATCTTGGTGGAAACCTTTAGAGTTAAAACCGGGGACTGTTCGAAAGTTTTGTATTACTATTCCGACCCATCGGTTAAGACTAGTGGGGTAGATAAATTCATCGGATACTTGTCGTTCAAGCTTGTCAAAGACTACGTCAAGTTCGTTGATTTGGGAGCGAACAAGAATTTCAGCAGCGATTGCATCGCCGAGCAATTGACCAACTTGTTGGTATTATGTTGTCATCGATTGGAAGATTTGCAGGACGCTGCCATACAATGTTGCGATCTATTGATCAATAAAGCCCCCTCGGCATTGTGCCATCAGAAATCCCTATTTGCCATTTTTGACTTATTGAACCTTTTGTTTGATAGTGTAGTTGATGCCGATGAAAATCAGTACGAGCCAACTATTTCGTATCGAGCTAGGAGAACTGGAATTCACTTACTTTTATCTGATAATTATAAATGGAGAAACGACACTTTCAAAAGATTCAACGAAAAATCAAAACACTGGCTCAAATTGGTGTTGATCAAGAGCAATGTCGATGTCAAAAGCTTGATCCAAATGTACATCTCCGACTTAGACAAATTTCAAGCCAATAACGAAGTTCAGTATGGGGTTTCGTTTGCTTTAGAAATGGCAGGATCAATCTTACCCAACGAAAGAGAATTGAGTAATATTTCCCGATTGCAATCAAAGAACTTGAACTCATTACCAAGCTTCATGAGTCAATTGACTTGGAGATCCAATTTCATCAGCGAATTGTTGAACAAGTTGCCATTACACACCAGCGAAGATACGGACAATGCCTTCAACAATATTAGGTCGAAAGTTATAGATTTGAACTACAAACTCGATGATAAAACCAACCATGTGTCCAAACAGGAGATTGTCGACTTATTGAGCGATATTGCCGGATTGACGTTGATATGTGAGGACAATGTGGGTGAGATGATCCGTTACTTAGTTGAAATTCCGTTCAAAGTGTTAGAATCCAGTATTATGAATGCCTCAATTGGAATTTGGTTTGCCGTTATGAAAGATCGTGCCAATATTTCCGGTTTGTTATTATCGGAAATATGCAAGAGATGGGAAATCAGCATCGCCTTGAGACAAGGGATCTTCTCTAGAGCCAATGATTTGACTGGGGCTGAATTTTCCCGCATGGAGTATTCCCCCAGTGATTTCAAAAACATCCATAAGTTGAGCCAGGTGGTTATAAAGAACTTTGAGCCACACTTACAGATCATAAAGCTATTTTCGTCAAACTTCGAAAGCACCTTGAACCAAAGTGATCATTTATTGAAGGTTTTCACGAGATTTGTCGAGATTAGTTTGAAGAACCTCGATATCGCAAGTTTACATCCATTTGCTAGATATACTAGATTCGAGTTGATAAGGTTTGCTTTCGATGTGGCTAACTATCACAGCAGTCTAGGTACTCGAAGTGAGCTTTACTTGATAGAACTCATATTGGACGCAAGTTTAAGCTGGTTTAAACAGCCTGCCAAGTATCCTTTCGGGTCCAACTTGTTGAAAATCAAAAGTGACTTGGGATTGTTGAAAGACGTGGCCAAACTCATGTCTTCGATCAAAACTTTCAGACACGAGAACTTGGAAAGCAAGAAAATCGTAGTTATGTTCTTCCTTGATGACGAAATCAGCAGAATCAACACCTGGCTAACCCCCTTGGATCCTGTTGACGTCAGAGGTTCCTTCATTTCAAATAAAATTGATGGTCACCATATAGTAAAAGCTTACAGCATCAACCCCACCTTGGCTGTGAACTTGGCATTGAGATACAAGGTGAAGAATTTGGACGAGATCTTGCAGAAACTATTAACTGAGGATCCGTTGCCGGCCATAAATAACCCCACTGCCGTACAATACTTGATTGGTATCAATGCAGGCACCAATTTCCCTACCCATCACTTATTATTCTGGGAAGCGTTGTCGCCCATCGATGCCATTCAATTGTTCTTACCACCGTTTGGAAGCAACCCATATATCTTGCAGTACACTATGAGGTCATTAGAATATCACGATGTCAACTTGACATTCTTTTATGTACCACAGATTGTTCAAAGCTTGAGGTTTGATGCCAAAGGCTACGTTGAAAGGTTCATCATTGAGACCGCTAGAGTATCACAATTGTTCGCTCATCAAATAATTTGGAACATGTTGGCAAACAGTTATAAGGATGATGACGGTAACGAGCCTGACGGGTTGAAGCCCACTTTAGATAGAGTCCAAAGTAAAATGCTTAAAAGCTATAGCCAAGAGGACTTCGAATTCTACGAAAAAGAGTTTGGATTCTTCAATGAAGTCACCAACATCTCGGGTAAGTTGAAACCTTACATAAAGAAGTCGAAAGCGGAAAAGAAAATCAAAATTGATGAGGAAATGAGCAAAATTGCAGTGTTACCAGGAGTCTATCTTCCAAGTAACCCTGATGGGGTAGTAGTAGACATCAACAGGAAATCGGGAAGACCGTTACAAAGTCATGCCAAAGCCCCCTTTATGGCAACATTCAAAATTAAGAAGGAAATCGAAGATGTCAACGAGTATGGTGAAACCATTCGTTTACCAATTGAAAAATGGCAAAGTGCCATTTTCAAGGTCGGAGACGACTGTAGACAGGATGTGCTTGCGTTGCAATTGATCTCAGTGTTCAGAAGCGTCTGGGCCAACGCTGGACTCGATTTGTTTGTGTATCCTTATCGAGTCACCGCAACAGCCCCTGGATGCGGGGTCATTGACGTTTTACCCAACTCCACCTCGAGAGATATGTTGGGTAGAGAGGCAGTCAACGGGTTATATGAATACTTCACCACCAAATTCGGACCTCCCAACTCCATAGAGTACCAACAAGCCCGAAACAATTTGATCCGGTCATTAGCAGCTTATTCAATCATTTCCTACATTCTACAATTCAAGGACCGTCACAACGGTAACATCATGTACGACGACCAAGGTCACGTAATTCACATTGATTTCGGGTTCTGTTTCGACATCGTACCCGGAGGAGTTAAATTCGAAGTGGCACCGTTCAAATTGACCCATGAGATGGTGATGGTTCTAGGGGGATCTAGCGACACCCAAGCATTCCAGTGGTTCGAGGAGTTGTGTGTGAAGGGGTTCTTGGCCTGTAGGCCTTACATGGAGACTATTGTCAGATGTGTCAACCCCATGTTGGAAAGTGGGTTGCCTTGTTTCAAAGACACCACCATCAGAAAGTTGAGACAAAGATTCGTTCCTAATAAGTCGGAAAAAGACGCTGCACACCATATGAGGGGTCTCGTCAAGAAGGCCATGGAGAGCCTCTATACTAAGGGCTACGACGAGTTCCAAAGAATCACCAACGGCATCCCCTATTGATCACGTGTCACAATGCGCGCCAGGGATCGATTCCATCTCCGCTGGAGTTATTTATAAGTCTCTGTTTACCTTAAAGGCGCATTCTAAAAATACATTCAGGTCTCAAACGTTGGCTGACCTATTCTCGACTACAGCCTCCTGCACCGATTCTACTACAGCCTCCTCGACCTATTCTCAACCCTTTCTCAACCCTGGTTCCCCACGGATCAAACTCAACGCCAGCCCCTTGAGATTTATTTTTCGCGAGTGACAACATAGGATAGCCCAGCTAAGAATTTTCAGGTCTCCGCAAGTATTTTAGTTTGCGTTATTGAATTGTTGACAGTGATTTATTGATCATAGGTTCGAAAAGTGTCGCGTGTATTGTTGATCATATTGAATAGATTATTTCACAGAATAGGATCATATCGAACAGTGATCCAACACAGTGATCCAATACTGAATAGTTTACAGCGGCAATAGCGTCAGACGAATCATAGCTCCATTGCAGCTCACTAAAGCTCACTACAGCCCAATATGAACTTGTTCCACATCTTCACCCTATTGTGCTTTTTCAACTATTCCAACGCCAAAAATTACCTTAAAACATCGTCCTTGTTGACATGTATGGATAATTCGTTGTTCACGGCCACCCATTTCGACGTCAAGTACTATCCCGACAATACCACTGCCGTGGTAGACCTTACTGCGTTGTCAAATATCGATAATAACGTCACTGCTAGTGTCGAGGTGATTGTGTACGGTTTGAGTGTCATCACCACCAATTTCTCCTTCTGTAGTTTGAATTATGAAACCATTTGTCCTTTTTCCACCGGCCATTTGGAAATCAGCAAAACATTCGAGATCACCACCGATCAAATCAAACAAATCCCAAATATCGCCTATACCGTTCCTGATTTGGACGCGAGAGTGAGAGTTCTCTTGTTGGACTCGGAAAGTGACGAAACCTTGGCTTGTGTGGAAGCGATTTTGTCCAACGGTAAAACTGTGCAAACCAAATACGCCTCGTGGCCCATTGCTGCCATATCTGGTCTAGGGTTGGTGACTTCGGGGGTGATTTCGGTGATTGGCCATTCCAACACCGCCGCCCATATTGCCTCGAATTCGATGTCTTTATTCGTCTATTTCCAGAGTTTGGCCGTCACCGCCATGATGGCGGTAGCTAAAGTGCCACCAATTGCTGCAGCTTGGGCCCAAAACTTCCAGTGGTCCTTAGGTATTATAAAGGTAGGGTTTATTCAGGACATTGCTAACTGGTACGTACAAGCGACCGGTGGTTCATCTACAGATATAGTCGACTCAGGGTATTTGTCAGTATCCGTTCAAAAGGCCAAAAGATCCGTAGCGGAGTTTTTGACCGAGTCCTACGACAAAGCCCAATTATCCAACCATTTGACATTGTTCAAGAGATTTTCATTATCTATTGCCACAGATGATTTTGGTCAGGCTGATAGTTTGGATTCTAAAATATATTCAACCGATGAAAAGGCTGATGATCTAGTGTCAAAGATTTTGGTTTTGAGAGGTATTCAAAGAGTCGCCTTTTTAGCAGGCATTGAGATCACGAGTATATTTTTAACCAGTATTATCTTCTTGTTGTTCTTTGGGTTTGTCATGATTGTGCTTCTCATGGCTTTCAAAGCGGTTATTGAAATTTTGATCAGAAGCAAAATAATGAATGAAGGCAAATTCAATGAATACAGACAACAATGGACTAGTATCATCAAAGGAGCCTTGTATAGGTTATTGTTGGTGGCGTTCCCTCAAATATCAGTCATGTGTCTCTGGGAGTTGACGACCAGGGATTCTGCTGGGTCAGTTGTTCTTGCCGTGTTCTTGTTTGTTGTCGCTTTCGTTTTATTGTGTCAAGCTGCAATTAGAGTGCTCTTAAAGGGCAGGCGGTCTGTTCAGCAATTTAAGAATCCTGCCTATTTGTTGTTTGGTGACGGCAAATTTTTGAACAAATTTGGATTCATCTATGTTCAGTTCAGAGCCGATGCTTACTTTTTTGTCAATATCACCTTGTCATATGTTTTCTTAAAATCGTTGTTTGTGGCGGTATTACAGTCCCAAGGGAAGGTCCAGTCGGTTATTATATTCGCTATTGAATTGATTTACTGCATCACCTTGTGCTACTTCAGACCTTATATGGATAAAAGAACAAATGCGTTCAATATAACGATTTCTGTTATATCTACAATCAACGCATTGTTCTTTATGTTCTTTTCGTATATTTTTGGACAACCTCAAGTTGTGGGGTCCATCATGGGTATTATTTACTTTGTGTTGAATGCTGTGTTTGCATTATTTTTGTTGATTTTCACCATCGTCACTTGTGCTTTGGCTTTAGTTTACAAAAACCCAGACACCAGGTACCAGCCAATGAAAGACGATAGAGTGTCATTTATTCCAAGATTTGATGCCAAAACGGGGGATAAACCGGTACAAAATGACGAAGACTACGAATTGATGGCTTTGGGAGCCACTGCGATGAGAGGTCACGAGAACAGTGGAAAACCAACAGTTTTCGATGAAGATGAATCCGTGTATGACGAGGATTCTTCAGGATTCAACTCGAGAAACACCCAGGGACCTTTCCAGGCTGATGACCCAAAGAGAAATAGCTTGTATAGCGATAATGTGGAACCCACGCAGCCAACATCAACAATAACGGGTAATCCGGGGGCCGCATACACCAACTTCGGCAACACAGGCTATCAAAGCAACAACAACAGTGCCCCTAGCTTCAATAACCCATACCAGCAAAGAACCCAATACGGTGGATATGGTGGTAGTTCTGGGCAAGCCGGTGGCTACAATGGACGGCCATCCAACGCTAACAACGTCAGTTTCAAATAGAGAATGTATTGGTATAGAAACCTCTTAAGCTATGGAGTATGATTAGCCACGAGTCACTAGCTGGAATTAAAATCTAGGATCCAACTCCTAGGCAGAATTTGGGCTTCCCAAAGACACTGTGATGAAACACGTTGTACCAAGTGATCTTTTCACAATTATTGGCGTCATTACTAAAGATAGAGAATCTTTTAGTCAAGCCAAATGTCATCAGATTGATAACCTGAGAGTACATGTTGTGTCTCGGGCTATTAACTTTGAAGAAGGATAATGGGATGACATATCCATTGTCGGTTTCAAAAACGGACCCCGTGTGATTGGAGCTACCGAGCCCAAGTTCAGTGCCATCCCCCTTCTCTCTTTCTCCCGTCTTTTCTTCTCTTTCCTCTCTTTCTTCCTTTTTCTCTTCTCGACAAGACCTTTGGCCAAGCCGTTTGACAATGTCCATAGGCGGATCATGTGCCAAATTGGACACCATTTTGGCTTGGGTTTCCACATTTCCCTTGCCCAAGCTCAGGCCAACTTCCAGGGCCCTTGCGGAGAATAATCTTTGAAGAAGGGTTCGTCCTGATTTCCGAAAATCAGTGAATGCAGGAAACAAGTGAAGGGCTGAATCTCGAATTTGCAAACAATAGCTTTCATCCATACTCTTTGCAATGGCAGTACAGAATACAGACCCAACAAGACTGTCATAACCGACACTTTTGACCCAATTTTCTGCAAACTCATCGAAGAACCCGGAAATCTTGTCAGAGTATTTGAATACGGGACTTTTGACGTGTTTTTTCCTGAAGTCAGAAAAAATGAACACCATCAATGGCTTATCTTCACTGACAATCGACCTGAAGACTGGGAGCTTGGAAATATGCTCCAAAAGCAAACCTTTTGAGCGAATGGCTGAGGTTTCGTGGGTCAAGTTTTTCAAATATGCCTTGGGCAAAACCAAATAATAGTTGACCAAGGCCATGTAGGGAGGCAAATGGAAGGGGAGGCTTTCTTCTACGAACTTGCCCAATTCCTGCTGTTTTTGGGTGATAGAATCGGTGGTATTATAAATAAATAGGCTTCTGAACTCTCTGGGGATTCGGATAGAATTGTTGTCCAACTTGATTTTGAAGCCATCGTTCAAGCTTCCAAGAGCTACTTTCAAAAACCCTTCATCCTGTAGTAGATTTGACGGCAAGATCACCAAATCCTTCACGTCGTTATCGACTGACAGATACAATGTGGAAGGCAATATGGACTTCAACTCTTTCTTTAGAACGTGATTGAAATCTCCCAAAGTCTGTGGATTGGCACCTGAATCTGATTTGCTGAGTGGTCTGCTGATGAACACACAGTGAACTGTAGCTAGGAGGATGACGAGAAATTTCAAGTTCATGGTTGTGGCTGCAATCACAAAGATTTCTCATTTTTTGCAGCCAAAAATTCCGTGACGAAGAGCTAGAAGTATTCTCTAATATTTCCACCATTTCCTACCCTATTACACAGTATACACGATGATCTTGTTCTTATCTCTGACATCGTAGTCGTTGGTCAACTCGTACATCTCCCCAAGCTCGTTCAAGTAATATTGCTGCAAAGGTCGACCTCTAGTGTCTAACAAATTGTGATCGTGAATCGACAGATTGGAAGATATGTGGTCCTTGATGCCTTTTTCGCTATAGTCAAAGTTAATTTCCGACAATAAGTTCAATCTGGATATGTACAAAGTTGTCAAAAACATCACGAGGTCAGTTAGCCATAAGAAGAACGATATAATGACAAATGCACTATTGGCCTTTCGGAGACTACAAACAGACTCCACACAGTGATCGTTTGGGATCACAGTGCTGACTGCAATGATAAACGACACCAACGTTAGGAAAAACGCCGCAGTGACATAGAAACTCCCGTTTCTCTTTTCGAAATTGACAATAGTAGTCATAAACAACACCGATATTATCAAGGAAATGGCTGATTCCGCAATAAAGTACCGGTATATACCTGAGCCCATTCTGTGGTCCTTTTGTATCAACATACTGGATAGAATGATGATTATTATCGCAATGGTCATTTCAATGAAGTAGATCACAAAGTTGGCCGTTATGGTGATCTCTCTGCCCTCAAAAGCCTCGTCGCCGCCCATTACGGTCTTCATAGGAATGCTGAAGAGAGGTCGTTTCATCACGCTTTTGACTAGATGGTTTTCCGTTTGTTTCTGGGCCGAGGATAGACTGATTGTGTCATTTGACTTGTAGACAGAGTCGTCGGTGGCCATGTGGTAATTTTTGGTGTCCATTATCGGTGGGAGATCCTTATGTTTGTAGTCGGCGTCGTATAAGTAATTTCCGGTCAATGTTGCAGGTGTTCGAGGTAAAATCGACGTTTGGTTGGTCACTGGGCTGTCTGTGTTGGGGTGAATGCCAAATCCATGGAGATGCGGGGGTTCGTCCTTCATGGATGAAGCATCGTCTTTCAAGGACGATGGGTACCCCACAAAGTCACCATTGCTGAGATTGGCCAGTGATGAGTTGTAGTATTTGTAAATATCATCATAATCGTAAGAGCTATCATCTCTTGGCTTAGGCAACGCACTGGACTCGGCGATTTCGATTAGATTGCGGCTTCTGGGGGCCTCTTGTGCAACAAACGGAGGTTTTGGCTCCGACAACGTTTCGTCACTGTAGAAGCTCGAATGTGTAGGAGGATGAAACCCTGGGCTGTCGATGGATGGCGGGGTGGGGTTTCGAGATCTGATTTTGGGCGACGGACTCTCGAACTCAAATCTGGATAGGTCGCTGACTATTCTGACTCCATGGTCCCTTTGGTGGTAGGACATGTTTGAGTTATAGGAAATTATCACTTCTGCGGGAAATCTTGCACCAGCCCGATGCGGAAATATGTAAACAATGATAATTAACGTTAACGCGGTACACCAGGGAAGAACCACCTATTTCGTTGACGAACCATTTTCTTTCTGGATCAGTACTTCGGCTAGTGACATGTGTGATATTGGTTTATATTGTAATTGGGGTTGAATGGTAATGGGGTGGCCAGAAACGCTACCAGTACCATTATACTGCATGGACAACGTCTATTCATGGCGAACGCAACACGACGAACTCAATACGACAAACATAACACGACAAACACAAGACGATAAACTGAACACGATAAACAGAAGGACATAACAGGTGCAAAGAACGACATAACAGGTACAAAGAACACAAAGCTACCAAAACAACATGCCACAACCTCACCCAATCATTCCATCCCCAGATTTAGAGTTCAAATGACCTCAGTGTCTCAACCAATTCCGACTCATAAAAAGGTGAGCAGTTCTCCATTAAAAGTCATCGAGATATATATTAATACAAAAATGGCTTTTACCGATAGAACTTCAATTGTTGACCACGGCTGTGAATGTGGAGTCGACTGTAAATGTGACGGATGCGCCAAAGGTGAATCATGTTCATGTAGCAAGAAATAAATTATTTAGTCAATACATGTTCCACGAACTCTGGAGCTCTGGAAAAGTGGTCGGGACTGAAACAAAGACTGAAACAAAGACTGAAACAAAAATTGAAACAAAGGACTAAACCCTAAAAACTAGAAATCAAATGTGAAATCCTTCAAGAATTCGTCCATCACCCTGACATCTAGCGAACTGTCGTTGGGGGTGTTAGCTTGGGTCAAAAAGTACCACAAGTCATCGACGTTTTTTTGGTCAACCTCTTTGTTATCCATCTCTATGGGGTTTTTCTGCAAGTGGGTGTTATTGGAGGTGAGGTAGATGTCATTCAAGTCTTGAAGAATCCTTTCGTCCCTCAACATGGGAAACTCAAGGTTAAAATTCAAGTTTTTGACCTTAACGTCATCGATGATTTTAGTACTGGTAGCTAGGCCGCAAGCGGTGGATTTTTTGATGTACCAAGCATAGTAATATCTTTCGGTCAACGGTTCAATGACATTCACATGGAGTTCGATATTTTTCGAGATGTTCTCTAAAATACTCTGAATGACACCGGTTTTGTCTCCGTTGGTTTGTAATTTAACGTGCAATGACAAATTGACTAGAATGCTCTTATGGAGGATCGACAAAATTTGGGGGATCACAATTATGGACAAGCTATTTTCTTGGTTCATGACCTGTGTCAATTTGGAAGCATTAATCAATTGTTCCGATAATATTTTCTTTAGACAGTAAAAGGCTAATCTGTATTCTCCAATCTTCTCAAAATCAACATATAATTTGAAATAGTATATCATTAGAGAATATTTGAACGTCAATTCCAATTTCAACACCAAACAATCAATGTATTGGCCGGCTAAGTTGGGGATTTTCTCGATGTGTAGTATGGCAAATGCTAGAATTCCCGAGGGCTTGAAGAGTTCCAAGGTGACTTTTTCTAAGAATTTGAACACTTCGCCAGCTTTCAACGACTTCATAGGATCAGTCAATCTCAATAAAAAACCCTTGCAAAGTTCGCCAACCTTTAAACCCACCTCGTGATGTAGGACGAACATTTGCTCTTTTTGTCGCTCTTCGGTGCTTGGAGTGATGCTGGGATTTTGTTCCGTGAACAACTGAGGGTTGTATTTCGATACTGGGCTGGAATCCTGAGGATAGGCAGAGTGCAATAATGGATATCCACTCACAAGGCTGGTGGCTATATCATCTAGGACCAATTGATTCCAAGTATGGCTACCTAATTGGTCCAAAGTCTGACGAAACCTCTTATCGGGTTCTTGTTCTCTGTTAAGACCCATTGAGAATGCTGTTTGTAGTATCAAGGATCTCAAACTATTGTTCTCAACACTATTAGGTTCTGGGCCGTATTCGGGGCCATAACATCTGTACAAATACACAAAAACAAGCAACAAAAAGACTTCATAGCTTAAAGGATCCAACAAGTTGAACTGGTTTAAGCATTCTTGAGCTAAATGAACATTATCGACGGTTATAGGATTGCTCAATAGGTGCTTTTTAACAACCATTTCTGGGTCATCGCTTTTCAGAAGCGATATAGCATCAGCAGCCCGAGGTGACGGAACAAGAGCCAAATACCCGAATCGTAAGGCTATTAACAACATACCAACAAAAGTTATATCCACTCTATCTTGAAGCTTCAATTGAGGAACCACGTCACCATCCTCAACACCACCCACTATTCTCCTTATATCTCTTTTGAACTCATCCTCAAGTATAATCTGATCACAGAAGGTGATGCTTCTGAAGAATTTGTCAACCAAAGTCCATATCACCCCTCTGGTAGGGAGACTAGTCTGGATTCGCTCAAGAAGCTTTTGATTCCGGTTATCCTCGTTTGATTCCAAAGTTGAGTCCAGATAAAGCCCAACAAGTCTCGAATGATTCCTTATTGAATCTGACACGTGAATATTCTTATCTCTGAACTTGCCAAACCTTTTTAAGCCTTCATCAAAATCTTTCGAATCTTCATCGTAGTCGCAACTGATTTTCCGTTGTATCATTTCATTGAAGTAGTCCCAGTGGATTTTCAACGCTGGGTCCATGTTGCACATTCCCCTCCAGCTGAGGGTTGTAAAAGAAACTCTGCGATTCACCCCCACATAAATCAGGTTTTGGTGACCTTTGAAGATGTCAAACTCGTTGTATAATGAATCGTTGGCGAGAAGATTCAACTCCATATCATGGAACTCACATTCATGGTTTTCGCTTAAATGCTGACTGATGGAGGAGATTGTGGAGCTCTTGCTTGTTTGGTCGAATAGTCTAAAGCTCTCACCACTCGAAGTATCATCATGATTGTCGCCAGTGGATTTGGATCCGGGGGAGATGTCTCGATTCTGTTCCAATTTCTGGATCTTGGTTTTCAAAACGTCCAACTCGCTCTCTAGTATACTTCTCTTGCTTACTCTTCTGTTGGAAGGGACAACGTAGTCACAGGTTTCGTTCTTGTACTTCAAACAGCTACTGCAAGGCTGAAGCTTATCGCATTTGATTTTCCGCTTCTTGCAAAAGGTGCAGGCAGTCTTCTTCTCCCCCTGTCCCTTGTCGCTCGTACTGTGTGACCTGCTGGTGTCAGAACTTAATAAATTTGCCACCGACGCCATTCTGTCCTAATATAGCTCAATCTGACAAATATCAATTTCGCATTGTTTGTGGTGGTTATATCAGTTGGTGCGACCACATTTACTCGTTGACCGTTGTAGAGGGATGCGGCCGCATGGGCGAGGCTTTCTTGAGTCGCCGCGGGGATCTGCTGCGTGGTGGTCGGGCGAGAAATAGGGAGAAGAGGCGTGAGAGGAAGAAAATGAAGCTTTCACTGCTCACTAATTGAGTAGTTGATACGAGTGGCGAAGAACTATAGTCCACGCAGGCCGGGTTAAATTTGTCTCATTCCACGCTCTGAAGATCTTCTTGCCAGGAGCTGTTGTCACTTCGAATACTGCAATTCAATGAACTCTTCCAGTCATGAATGGCTTTTACCACTGGTCATGGCTGATGCTTGGCCAAAAAGGTATTTGGTACGCTCTGCGCCCTGTCAGGCGGTGCAGTTTTCAGACGCAGTTTTTGCGACCCCGGACCGGAACAACTTCCTGGACCGACATCCATTTTCTGGACTGAGTCTCGAAACTAAAACCTAAAAAATAAACTAACCTTCGTCGAAAATTCGTAAATCCATGGCATAAATTTACGAACCGGATGAAATTATCGTGAAAAACCGGAGATTCTCATTTTCTCACCAGGATAAAGGTGTTCTTCGTTGAGATTCAGGACAATGATCAGTTTCCGGTTCCTATTGAGAATCCTTCAGCTTCCAGCAGTGATAATCTCCACTTCCATCGAATACTTGACTGTCGGCACGGTTTATTCAAGGACCAACCGGGAATTCAACACCCTTTACAAAAACGTCCATTTAGCAGTAGAGAATTGGCTTGCGAATCAGTATGCGCTATCTGACATTCCAATAGTGGTATATCAACCCATGGCGAAGCTTTTCACGAAGTTCCGGTCAAACCCAATGGTAAAATACGGCAACCTACTGTGTTATGGAGAAACCTTCGACGAAGCCACTAAATCTCAATGGTTCGTCAGGAACGATGGTTCCAAGGACGTGGTTTTATTCTTCCACGGGGGCGGATTTGCGTTGAATTGCTTTGATGCTCAGTTTGCTGGAGTGTTGATGATCTATCATGCATTACCAAAACAACTACAATCCAAATTGTCGATATTGGCTGTTGATTACACTTTGACCTTCCAAGAGAATGGGAAATTTCCAACGCAGTTGTTTGAAGCTTTGTCCGTTTACCGAAAATTGATCTCTGAGGGCTTTGAAAATATCCATGTAATCGGTGACTCTGCTGGCGGGAATCTAGTATTGACTTTGGCTAGATTCATTGCTTATCCGGAAGAAGCCCAGGAGTTTTTTGGTAAATTTGAGGGATACGATTTCAGCCAATTCTCGGATATCTCAACCCAGCCCAAATCTGCCATCTTGATCAGTCCTTGGGTTCAGCCTCTCCACCTCAATGGAAATCTTCACAACGTTGACACCACTGGCGACTTGGGATCAAGAACAACCGTGATGGGAGATTGGTTGATCGATGGTGTTAATAGTGACAAATCTTTCTTTGACGATTGGCTCACATTCACCAAGACCGACGAAGCAAAGTTCAATAAAATCGAATTCTTCAATAACCGTTGTTTGTGCATCTATGGTGAACGAGAAGTTTTAAGAGATGGAATTGAAGCTTTTATTGGCGAAGTTGAGAAATTTGGAACCATGTCCACTCATTTGGAACCGGGTGGTATTCACGATGCATTGTTTTACGTCGAGAGCTTAGATTACCTCGGTAGGGGGGGACAGTTGGCAGTTGATGGTAATTTTGACAATAAATATGGGTTATCAAGAGTCATAGAGTTTTTCAAGAGGATTTTATAGTTAAATTACATTTATTCATCGAGGATGAGAGTTCTAGATCTTCTAACAGCACCCATTTGTTCTGGTGAATGACTTATCTGTCTAGTGAATCTCTTCGGCCATGAATTTATCACATGGCGATTTCTGATTGAGTTGATTCTATGATTTGGCTCGATCCTTTTGAAAACGACACTCTATGGCTTTAACCCCTGGACATTTGGTAGAGTATTTGTAACGCAGACCCGTTGTCCATGAGAGATTTGGCCGCAACGTTGTTGCAGTACTCAATATTCTTGCTTTGGACAGTTTCATCGAAGACTGACTCATACTTTTCAATCATCGAATGTGTACATGATCCAATAGAATCAAAGAAAAGCCCATCAGTATCCTGAAGAAACAGCAGTATGTAATTTCCTTGCTTTAAAACGGCTGTGTTGTACTTAGTGATCCCCAAAGATTGGACGTCATATAATCCTGTAAAGAGTAGATGACTGTACCTCAAAGCATTATTCCAAATACCGTCACCATTATAAAATGCCCCTTTAGCGTTGGTTGCAGCGTCACCGAGCTGAATGATCGGGGTCATCCAATCACTAGAATCGTCATATTGGTGTAGTAAAGCTAATGTGCTCAAAGTGACACCTACAGTGTAGGTTAATTTACCTCTGTTGACATCGCTGTAATCTTTACTGTCCAATCCGTCGAAAAAGAGTTTGTCTGTGGGGTCCTGGAAGTATGTCAACATGTAGTTCATGCATTCTTTTGCAAAGACTTTTAACTTTGCGTCTTTCGTGACATCGTATAGCCGCATAGCAGCAAGTGCGGCTTCGGCCGTGGATATGGAAGCAATATAATTCTGGTTATAGTGCCAGAAAACCCCACCTTTGCTGTCGACCTGGGATATTAAAAAATTAACGATTTTCTGTGCTGTATCGAGGTATTGTTGAGTACCGGTCACCTTGTAGCCGTCGATGAAGCTCCAGGCCACTTGGGCATTATCATCGTTATAGATGTCGTTATCTTTCGCTGTAGTGGCCGAAAAAACCCCTAACTGTTCGTTTAGGTACTCATAGAGACTCGAGAGCACATCATGGGATTTTTGAATATCTCCCAGTAAAATAAAGGCCCTTGAGACCACTGCGAGCTCCCAAACTGAGGGGAGTTTCAAAGCACCGGAGCAGACCTTATCGTTAGTGGTGAACTTGTCCGAGGACCAGAACCTTGCCCATAAAGTCGAGGCTAGCTTTGAGTATGAACTGCTTACACTGGCAACATTCGACAACTTCTCTACGGAATCTGTGATATTCTGTGACGCTTCAGGTACAGCAGCTCCTGTTGGGCTGCTTGGGGTGTAGGTGGTATTTGAAGCGGTATATGTGGGACTTGAACCCGAAAATGTGGACGATGGCCTCTTGGTAGACAATTCTGAATCTCTCAGTAGCACAGACGATACATATGATGACACAGAAGTCAGAAATCCCAGCGGTATTGAAATCGAAGTACCTGGATTTGCTGAAGGGGCAGGAGGATTCGCAGTTGATGAAGACCAAAAAGGGTGGATAATTGACGACACTGATGTCAATACCTCTATTGAGTGGCCAGAAGTGCTCAATACACTACCAGACCCCTCAATCGTTGTGTGTGTCCCTTCCAGTGCCCACTCCAGCGTTCCTGTGAGGAACGGGGACGATTTCGATGATTCTCCATGAGCCGTAGACTTGCTGGAAACTTCCTCAAATACATTGACAGCAGCATCATCCGTTGTAGCTTTGGCAGCAGGAGCAAAATATGCAGCCTTCGAGTGGTAGGAAGCCGTGCAAGCATATTGCACCTCAGTTTTTGTCTTGCTGATGGTCACAACGATGGGAGCAGAAGCAGCAAGCGATAAAAAGGCCCACAAAAACATTCAGATCCCCAAAGTTCAGCGAAAGAAGACTTGGGCGGTTCCAAAGAATCAGTGTTCTGATAAAGTCATCCAAAGTCGGAGCTCCCATCTTTATATATAATCAGCGGTGTTTCATAATCGATAGTGGTGTCAAATCTGAAACGCGACTAAACCATTTGACCTGCAGCACATGAAACAATATTTGAAACATCCGGTGCTTGTAAATCCTACACGTTGGCTAAAAGTCCCCAAGTACCAGAATCCAGACTTGTATAAGTCATCAGAATACAGTAATGCATTGCAAACCAATCCGTTTGCCCAGAACTTGCTACGATCCAATTCCTCGAATATGACCTACAAGTTTCCTAATGGTAGTTTGATCAAGTTGATTACTGAATTGAACGACGGAAAGTACCAGATGGTACCTCTTATCGACGAAGTGGATCCCAGGAAGATAACAGCACCAAGCCACATCATAAATAATAAGAAATACCTCAATATGGTTGAGGATAGACAGCTTTGGAAATCTCATCTTTCCATAAAATATAAAACCAGTAATCCCGATAGCGTTGTGAGGAAAACCGGCCCCATTCCCGAGTTTGCAGAATATTATCAGGGCATGCTCCAAAAGCGTATACGAGAAGGGTTAAAGGAGGTCGAAGAAACCGAGAACGATGAGCATTCACTTATACTAGTAAACGAAGGGGAGTTGTATAGAGTCTCGGGTGAACAGCTAGTGATTAACTTGCCTAATATAGAATACGAAGGACATGTGAACTACAAATACCAAGACTTGTGCCTGTGTATTCTCAAGCTCATGATGTATCATATATAGAAGGATTTGGGTCTATTAAATTCTATCAATAACTCTAGCTGTGGATTGAAACACCTGGGCCAACGACGCGTACTTGATAAGGGCACTATACTCATTGGCAGGACACACAATGCCGTCGAAAACCGAACTATAAGTGTCTCTTAAGTATCTTGCTTCTCTGACTACGAATTTCTTGAATGCAGCGTAGGCATCGGCCTGGTAGGAAGTTGAGGCGGTGGTCATTTCCAAAAGGTCAGCAAACCCCATGAATACAAGATGGGATCTCTCAATGATGTCATTGATATGTCCGTTGGAAAAAAACTGGTTGTTGAAGTTGCCCCCATCGATCAACTTGACCCCAAACTCCACCGCAATGGCTTTCCAGTCCTTGTCGGTGTCGCCCAAGTGGTCTAAATAGGCACAAGCGGAGATCAAGGTCCCTATAGTGTAAGTCAACTTCCCATTGTTTATACTGCCGTCAGGGTACTTTCCATCGAAAATAAACCCGTCGCTGTTGTCTACAACGTTATTCAATATATAAATTATGGCTCTCTTGGCCAACTCCACATAGTCGCTGTTCGGCTTTAGCACGTTGTACCTCAATGCGGCGACTGCAGTTTCGGTACAAGAAATCAGAGCGACATACTTCCCGTTAATACTCCAAAATATCGCCCCTTTGTTGTCGGGATCCTCGTACAGCGAGATGAAGTCGAGGACTTGCTTAGATGCGTCCATGTATGACTGCTGCTGTGTATCAGAATAAGCAGAAGTAAACACCCACGATATTTGGGCGTCGTCGTCGGTGTAGATATCCCCATTCTTTTCCTGGCTGGCACTGTAGCCAGAAGTGGCGTTTTTGTAGTTCTTCAACGCACTGGAGGCACGATTCAAATTTTTATCGTCTTTTGTGTTGGCTAGAACCTCTCCAGCAATGGCCACGGGCCAAACCACGGGCAAATCGCTGGAATTACAACTGTCGGTCCAGGTATAAGTTCCATTGGCGAAAAAAAGCCAGACTAGCTGGTTAGCTAATTGCTCGGCAAGATCTTGGACCTCATATTCGGGGCTGGGGGTTGCAATGGGGGTGATGGAAGTTGTATAATTCCCAAAATCGTCGGATCTTCTCAAAAAGGGGCCGAAGCCACCATCTTTTTTCAAAAGCGGGCGACCACTAACGACGGAGATCACCAATAATAGAATCAAGTTCATCTAGTTTGTTGACCGAGTAAACGATGATTGAAATGCAAAAGAGGCGGGTTTGCAAGATCTTTATACCTTTGGAGGAAGGAGGAAGCAACTATCGTGGTGTTCCAGCCTGAGTTCCGTCATCACGGAACAAAGAACCACTCTAACTTTCTTATCACCACAAAATGAACATGAAACGGATTGCGAAATATCATGAAACAATAGGCTGCAACAATAGTGATTTGAGCAATTAGCTACTTAATTCTGAAATAGAGTTTGACAATAGAACTCGGTTCGTTTGAGCAACCAGGATTCGGTATAATACCCCAAAGCAAGTAGAGCCCTAAGGTTCTGGGCAGAGATCTTTTCATGTATTCGAGCCTGTGATCAATGGCTGCAAACGCGAAAATAGGCTGCGCATTGCCAAAGGTTGTAGCTGTGAGAAAATGCTGGCTGACAGAGTTGGTGAAACGGACTTTCGCATCCCACGGACACTGGGTTCATGTACATTCATTTACCTACCGCGCTGCCGAGCAGGACCTGCACTGCCCATCTAGAAGAGCAAGAAAGTGAACAACCCGATTATCCAGGAGCCCACATTCGTCACTGAAGCCGAGCTATCTTTGGACGAGCTGTGAGAAGATCCACCCTTGGTTGAGGTGGATGCTGGCTCTACACTTGACAATTCCATTTCGATGGGGTCGCCGGCGTTCTTGATCACCTGGGTGATATCATCTGCTGCAATAGTGTTATCAAACGAGGTGGAATTGGAAACGAAAACGATGGCATTACCGTCGTTGTCGAACACTACCCCACCGGTCATGGTCTCTTCGTATTCTCTATCAATGTAACCGTCTACTTGGAGGCCAGTACTGATGTACCCAGTTCCTTGGTAATCATGAATGGTGGCATATAACTTGTCGACTTCACTTTCAGTGTAGTTCTTGACTTCGAAAATATCGAATTCTCCACACCCCGAGGCCCAGCACGAACAATTGCCCTTGAGGGAATATTGGGCTGTTCTTGGGATCTGAGCGTTCAATAACCAGATCGCGGGCATATTCCAATTGAATACTGAACCTTTTTCAACCTCGTTTTCCTCGGGCATTTTAAATTCGAACAAAAACATCTTGGTAGCACCATAAAATCCGTGGTAGGCGGGGATATCATCTCTGTAGACTTGACAATCGCCCCCAACCTCCGATTTGCCACAAGTTATGTTGGAGAAGATCACAAACTCCTCCTCGGATTTGATCAAGGTGTTTTCGGCCAACACTTGCGATTCCTCGGACTTCGACACCCCATCGGTATCAGCGAAGGTCAATCCTTTGCCAAGACAGGTGGAATTTTTACCGGCCTTGGTCAAAAACGTCACGTTTTCGCTGGTTTGGCTTGCTGCATCATAGTAAGCCAACCTATCCCAGTCTTCATTGTCACTGCCGTCAATTGCAAAGTTCGATGATACATAGTAAGCAAACTTATTCAAGACTAAGGGGCCTCTAAAATGCACCGACACTTCCTCGTTCAAAGGGGCGTTAGATCCGGAAAACGAGGTTGCATCAGTGTCCAATTTACACTCACACTTGTCACTATAGATGTCACTTATTTCTGCTACCGACCAGTAGGAGCCTTCGTATCCGAAATTTCCAAATTGAAGAACATTTGACTCAGCCGATAAAGCTGCTGCTGCTTGCAACAATATTAAGAAATGCTTCAACATCGTTATATCTTCAAAGGATTGAAAGCTATTTTAATGATCTCGTGGTCCCTGATGTATAATTTTCAAATTTCCCGTTTAGTCTAAAAATAACGCTTACTGCGGACCGTGCAGGTTTTCAATGATCCGACTGTGATCCGCCCACAAGCAGCAATTTGGGGTGTAGTAGGAAACTAGTGAGGGGCAGAAGAGAATATGAGGATCTGGAAGTAGTGGTGGAGTCTGTTTCTTCGTTTTGGCCTCCACCGGTATTTCATATGTCACACACCCGTACACCAATAGTAGGGCCATCGGCCAACCTGTCATTGAACCCGTACACCTGATTATGACCTGATTATGGCCACCCGTACACCCACTCTCCCAGCTCTGGAGCCCTCGGGTTGAACCGGCTATGCCAGGCGGACAAGTCAGCTAGGCCTGTTTGCTGTATCTAGTTCACCATGGATGTAGTCACGCAATGAACGGTTGCGAAGGGGAAACGATGAAGCTTCCGGCCTATTGGTCCAGCTGAGGTCCTTTGGTCTAGTTAGTGTGGAAATGTCACCGTTACAGATAATTCAGACACAAACCATCCAGACTGCTATTCAGCGGTTCTCACAATCAGCGATTCTAGTGTCGGAGAAGGACGTATGCAGCGCTTACAACCGGCGCAACAGAATACGCTCCAACACACGAAACTTGTGAAGCCCGAATATGCAGATGTGTTTATCCCTTCGGTTGTCAGGACGTATGCAGTATTCGGTGCCGCCTAAATTTTGGCGACGTGAACGTAAAAGAACACATATTCTCCCGGGCTCGTGATCAGACACAATCTCAAATGTACATTCGTAGTTGACGAATTACTAATTAGGGATGCTGCGAGTTCTCCTGTAGAGTATGTACCAATAGCCGGAAAGACAATAAGAATCACCTCCGAATAAGAGAACGCGTGAATTCAATTCAACCTTGCCATAGCCTGGATTTAGTTATGCCTAGAATCCTTGGATTTACTACTGATGTCAAAAGTTATGTAGCTTCGCAGAAATGTATTTTCCAGCTTATCTCCTCTCCTGATACGCCTGGGGTCGTACATTAAATCTCGAATGCTCAGCCACCGAACCAAAGGTTGAAGACCAAATAGGAACTCACCGAAGAACGTTAGTCCATGTGTTGCCAGTGACCTCATGGGGGGCCACATTAAATCATTATCCCAATAGAGTAAGTGGTTTGAAACTCTGTGTATTTCATGTTACGAAATGTCTGTGTAATTGAAAAGTTGCTTTGAAGCTGGGGCAGATATATAATTCATGGAATTCATCAGGGGAATTTTCAGGTGTCCAATCGTTGAGATGAATAATGGAAACGGTGCTAATCACTGGGAGTAATGGGTTTTTGGGCAGTCATTTGGTCAAGAATTTGTTGAGCGACTATAAAGTCGTGGGAACAGTTCGATCTGAGGAGATCGGACAAACCTTAGTTGAAGAGTTAAACTCAATTGGCGTTGCCCGAGACTTCACCTACGAAGTTTGGCAGTTTAACGATGTACGAGGTTTGGAGAGGATATTCAAGAGGCACAACATAACGAAGGTAATACATACCGCAGGACCCTACGACTTCACAATAAGAGACTTCAAACAAGATGTAATCAAAGCTATCTTGGACGGCATCGAGACTTTGATTGCAGTGATCCAAAAAAACCCTGTAACCCACTTTATTCTAACGTCATGCTCTCAGTGTCATTATAACCTAGAACAGTATAGTAGCGACAAAATCGTCTTGGACGAGACAAATTGGTGCAGTTATACATACGAACAAGCGTTGGAATCCCCTTTCAAGGCGTATCATTATGCTAAGACCCAGAGTGAGCTAAAGTACTGGGATTTCATCAACGCCAATGACATTATTGGCTGCAGCATCGCTCCGTTCTTCATGTTCGGCCCTCAACCGTTCGATAATCGTTGTTTGAGAACATTGAACACCCCTAATGAGTTGTTGAACATTGTTTTAAGCTCAGGGCCCACCGATCTTGAAAATATTCCAAATTTGTTTGGTTATGTGAGCGATGTTAGAGATGTAGTGTCTCTACACATCCAGGCGTTGGACAATGCTGCTTTCGAAAGCAAAATCCTCACACCCTACCTGGGGATTTTCAACTGTTCGGGAATATTGAATTTGGCCGTAGACAGTTTTCCTTTTTTGAATCTACCCCCGAAAACCACCACTGCAATCCAATTATTCAAATTCGACAATTCTGCCACCATGAAAGTCATTGACTTTCAGTTGACGGATCCAAAGCAGACAATTTTTGATGCAATGCAGCAGATTGTGTCAGCCACCAAATTAGATCACCAGCTGTGAGATAGTTCCATTACTATAGCTGCGAAGCACTATTGGTCAATATATTAATATAACAGATCAATCTATATAAATTGGGGTCCTATTCCTTAGAGATATCTCTACCGAACAAGGAAACTTTAGCCCAATCTAAACAAACCAAGATTTGGTTTTTGACCGAAAGACACATGTAAATATAGGCAGATCTCCAGAAGAGGAAGGTCAAGGCACCACCAGTTTGAATATTTGACCAATCACCCCAAGCCAATTCAGCAACCGCTCTTTCGGAACCAATATAAGCTAATGAACCTTGGTGGTTGTATTTGAAAACTGGTAATTTTTCCTGTAATTTTGACAACTTTTTAGATACTCTCTCGATGTTGATATTTTCCGATGGTTTAGAATTGGTCAATTGGTAGTTCAAAGTATCAATGTCGTGTAATTTCTTAAAGTAATCACCTAAGAAGATACCCTCTTGGAAGGCAACCTGAGCAGTTGGGGCGTATTTGGTGAAGGTACAATCACCCAAGGCAAAAATGTTGTTGGTTCCATCAACTAAAAATCTTTCGTCGACTAACAAACCTCTTCTGGCGTTCTTTTGTTCACTGATTTTAGAGGTCAAATTACGGACAATTGGTCTCAAAGCATTCCCGGTGGCCCAAATCAACATTCCGTAAGGAATTTCGACGATCTCAGTGGAGCCGTCTTTGGCAGATTTAACCTGGGCCACAACGTTTTTGTCAGTGACTTCCTTGACCATGGTGTTGGTTTTCAAATCAATGTTGGTTTCTTTGAAGATTTCTTTAGTGTAGTCAACCAATTTCTTGTTGAACATGTTCAAAACATTTGGTAAAGCTTCAACTAAAGTGACCTTGATCTCTGAGGCAACTTCTGGCATCCATTTCTTCAAATCTTGATCGATGTAGTCCTGGATTTCACCAGCCACTTCAACACCGGTGGGGCCACCACCACAGACAACAATAGACAACAATCTTTTACGTTCAGCATCGCCCTTGGGTAAAATATTAGCAGCTTCGATAATGTCCATGAAGTTTTTCCTAATCTTTATAGAGTCGCTGACTTCCTTCAAGAAGGTTGAGTGTTCAGCCACCCCAGGAATGCCGAAGGTAGAAGGTTGGGCACCTACACCAATCAACAAGTAGTCGTAATTCAATGAAGTGGTGATTTCTTCTCCAGAAATAGTTGATTTCGATGACGAAGTATCTTTACCACTGTGTCCGGAATGGACGGTGGTGGATTGCTTGATGGTTAACTTATTGTTGACAGGATCGATATCAGTTGCCTCGGCTTCCAAGTAGATTACCTCACCCTTGGATCTTCTGGTGATAGACCGAACAGGTTCGATGATCGATCTCAATTCAACAGTACCAGTTGGACATGAAGGCAACAAAGGAGTGAAAAGAAAGTAGTTCCTTGGAGAAACCACCACAACATTATACAACGAGGTGTCCAAGTTCTTCAAGAAAGAAATCGAACCCCATCCAGTACCTAAAATGACCAACGTCTTCTTTCTTTGGCCGTTGTCGAAAGTTGGCGACTGTTTGATTTGATCAGCAGGATGTTTTTCCGAGTACACTTTGTAGCCGATGTATCCAACGGAACCAAAGATACCCAAGTAGATAGTCCTTTTGACATTTCTAAAGAAATGTGACTTCTTTGGTGGTGGCACGGTGGTGGTGGAATTCCATCTAATTGGTCTGCTGGTCAACTGGGTTGACTTCGTGGTTCTCAACCATTGTTTTCCAACGACGGTAGCAGATTTGAACATATCTAAAATTAGATTCTAGTCAATCTTTGAATATTTAATTGGAAATTAAAGACCAGTAAGGATACAGTTTTTCGATGAGAAATTCGGACTAAACAATCCGATGAATTCCATGCCGGCGTAAATCTGGCAAAATTTCTCCGGTTTATCCAGCTGAGGCGCCATACATTGAGAGTTATTATGGCGGCTACGCAGAGGAATATATACAGGGAAGCAAATCCTGAAATCATATGCCAACAGTTTGTTGTGTTCCAACAGCCCCATTGGCTGGTGCGCGAAGAAGCTTCGGAGTTGTCGCGACCCAGCAATATGAGAAGAGGGGAAGGACTTCGGCAATGTTTGATTTGTGTGTCCTCGACTGCAGAATAGAGGTTCGAGATGCGGGAATTGCTTTTGGCGTGGCTTCCGGCGATGCTGTGTTGGCATGATCCGTCTTGATTCCGATGTTCCGCATCCTTTTGTCCGTATCGCATTTATGCGATGGCGATGTGGCAGAGGCGGGCTGGTTTTAACCCATTATGGCTGGGCCTGGCACTGAGAGCTGTGGCAGTGGCAGCTGTATTTTGAGAGCTAGGTTTGTAGCATTATTGCCGGTGAGAACTGTTTTATTCTGGGTACACCAAGATTTGATCTCTAAAGCTACTTATAGAAATTAGTCCAGTATTTTCTAAGAGGAGTTTTTGCACCCAATTCACTGATTTTGGCGACTTCCTCGGCAGTCAACTTGAAGTTGAGATCCAAATACTCCTTCAATCT
The DNA here is from genome assembly GCA_030579195.1 of Yamadazyma diospyri. Classification (NCBI taxonomy): domain Eukaryota; kingdom Fungi; phylum Ascomycota; class Pichiomycetes; order Serinales; family Debaryomycetaceae; genus Yamadazyma; species Yamadazyma diospyri. Next base: position 421,167 of record JAKUAE010000002.1, on the reverse strand, counting down.
TTCGACTCTGCTGGTGGTGGTCACTGGCAACACTCCAGTATCGTAAACCCAACGTAAATTGACTTGGCCAGGTGTTTTACCATATTTCTCACCCAATTCCTTGAAATAAGCAGTCAATTCGGGGTTGAAGTCTGGTTGGACCGTTGGAGTCTGCGAGGAATATGCTTCAAGAAGAATACCTTCCTTCTTGCTGTATTCGACGATTCCGGGAGTTTGGTCTTGCAAAAATGGCGAGTATTCGATTTGGTTCACCTCAACGCCGCTTATGTCCTTCAAATCTTCAACCGCAAAATTGGAAACCCCGATGTGTTTGACCAAGCCATCCTTCTTCAACTGTTCCAATTCTTCCCACGCTTTCTTGACTGTCAAACCATTGGCGAACTTGGGAAAGTGAAGTAAATACAAATCAACATACTCTAATCCAAGGAATTGTAAGGTTTCCTTCAACACTTTGGCTGGAGTGTGAGCTGGATCTTCAACAAGACTTGCGAACTTATCGGTGACGAACAATTTCTCCCTTGGAATGATTTCAAGGATTTTGGGCAATGCTTGTTTGAACTCTGGGTAATTTCCGTAGGCTTCCGCAAGATCAATGTGGGTAAAACCAGCCTTGACTGCGTTGATTACACTAGTAGTGATTTCCTCATTGAGATCCTTTGACTTCTTGAACCATTTGGTACCCAAGCCATAGCCAATTGGTAAGCTAGTTAATGTTAATTTCGACATGTTACTGTTCCGATATTTTCGAATTGCGGCTTCAGGAGTCCTTTTATATCTCGATTTCGCAATCATTCTGTGGTCTTCGATGACAAATCTCGGGGCTGAAGAGCACGGCAACGCCAGAGTAGCCACAATCAACTGTGTATCTCATAGCTATACACTTTTGAACAGGAAATCGTATTCGGTCAAATAAACCCCGTGACTCTCTCCTCATTCCATCGGTTTAGCTTCTCGGTCCTCAAGTGGTATACCTTGCGGGAGTTTTTGAATGTTTTCACAAAGCTATCGAAATCTTGGCTGTCTCTAGTTTTGATTAAATCAATTGAGCTCTGGTGATTTTTTTCGATCAATTTCTTGAACTTCAGCTTTTGAAAGTCTTGGTTGAAGTTTGCTGATAGTAACGTATACTGGATTGTCTCCAAATTGATAAATTCCTGATAAGTAGCGTTTAGTTGGTTGATCAGCTCCTCTATTTCCCTACTTATTCCCTCGTATTTCTCGAGTAGCACCAATATCCCGTTTAATTTCGTCAATTGATCATTCAATCTGGCCACTATGTCTGCATTAAATTGTTGATAAGATGGTTGATCCTTAATGAAACCAGCCAAAAGATTGTAATTGTCGTAGAGTTTCGAAATTATGTTATCTGGTAGTAGCGCTAGATCTTTTGGGAGTGCTGTGAGCTCGATTGTCAAGGGCTTTATCAAGTTATCACTCATTGTCAGTTGCGTGTAGGCTCACTTTTTCCAGCCAATTTGTCAGTGCACTTTTGATAGCGATAATAATCTCATCTCACGTCTTATCTCTCGGCGACATTATGTTGCGCCAATACCGGTGTGGCATTGAGGTCAAATTTGACCTGATGTGCTGTGGAGCCCTTTTGACCGGGAGTTTGCGGCGTATGAGAGAAAGAATTTAACATTTATTGTCTATAGTGTACATATCATAAAATCATTATTTAGGGATAACAGGAGAGCTGATCTTCATTTTTGTTTGAGGATTAATGATCTCGATGGGTTTTCTGACCCGTGGAGTCGACACCCTTGGACTTTGGCTCTGATTGTTCACAGGAGTCTCATTGTTATTTTGAGTGGGCGAAAACACTGACGCTGTGTATGGATTAAACTTCTTGATGGTTGGTGATTGGTTGAAATGTTCGGGAATTTCAGGACAGAATTCTAAATCGTCTTCTAAATCGAAACTCTTACTCAAATAGTATCTCAACCTGGAGTTATTGATGGAATAATTGGAATTAATCGAAGAAATTGAGGACCCCAAATTATCGTAGTTGAAAGTTGGACTGGAATTGTTGATGACTCCATTTGAGATTGGAGGGGAGTATTGTTGTGATGATGTTGACAGCAGCAGCAGTCCGGGTGCATAGTTGTTATACATGTATTGGTTCATAATTGTCTTAAGTCTTATGATATAGTTTGTTCATATATATTTGATGATTGAATTTTTGTTGAGGGTCATAGAAAATTGCTTTTTGAGTGCGAATTTTACTTATTTGGCATTACAGGAAGAGTAGGGGAATAAATACCCCTATTTGTCATTGTTTCGAAATAATGGTGTAGTTTGAGGTATGAGTTTATGTGGTTTTTTAGTTAAAGTGGGCACTTGCAGCTGTCGTTCCCCGCAGTGGCATGTTTATATTGGGATATTCTGGCCAATAGATGAGGTAAATTTGCTTTATATGCAGGAATAACGTTATCTAATCACGCTACGGTACAGCTTCTTGATATTTCCTTTTCATTGGATTGGCTTGGATAACCGCATGATAATTACGTAGGTGCTTGTGTCACTAGATGGGGGTATTACAAATGATTTACTTCCTCTTGTCGACCAAAAACGATTGTTAATTTCAACGAGTTTATAAAACTTGTGCTTCTTTAACGAGGTTTACCGAACTTGTCATTAAGAAGGTATCATTTTTCAACGAGGTTTACAGAACTTGTCCTTTATACCGAAATATACGGAACTCGTCCTCTTTGCACCAACGAGATTTACGGTCTGTTTGTTTCGTTGTCATCTTGACTTTAAGCCACAACCTCAATTTTGCAACATCTAAAATAATATTCTGTAGTTTTTAGTGATTTTTACTAAAATGAATTCTACCTTCTCAATCCAACCCAGTTTTTTCTGGAGTAAAAGTCGTCTCAGAAAATAGGCAAAAACCCGAGTAGAATTACAACCCTGGGACCCAGAAGCCAAATATGATTATATAAGAAACATGTAATCAAAGGTTCTTTCGTTTTTAGGAGTAGTCCTTTTTTTTGCTATGTTAATGGTACCGTGATTAGCATCAGCTTTGGGCAATAGCCTAGTGGGCCGCGAAAATTTGGCGCGAACCTTTTTGCGCAATTCGATACTAGTTAATCCGAACATTTTAATAATTTGATGAATATTGAGACGGCTAGTTTTGTTTTTGATGAATTTAGGGCTTGGAGGAAGTAAGGAATAGGTCCCTTGGCCCAGTTGGTTAAGGCGCGGTGCTAATAACGCCGAGATCAGCAGTTCGATCCTGCTAGGGACCACATTTCCTCAAATATTTATTTCGGGCGTGTGGCGTAGTTGGTAGCGCGTTCCCTTAGCATGGGAAAGGTCTCCGGTTCGACTCCGGACTCGTCCAAACTTTTTGCCCCTCCATCGGCGCTCTGTCCAGGCCAGTCTGCAGGTGGCAATGCAGCAGGGCTTGATGGGTAGCTGTAAATTTTGGTTTGTGGTTCCTCGAACCAAATAAACGGAACAGGAGGTGTCAGGGAAAGTTGAGGGCCAGTGTGAGGCCATGAGACAAAGTTGTTTATGATGTGATAATTCACCTGCATCCTTAAATTGTGCACGATCCATAAGTTTTATGTGATAATCCAACTAAATCACACAGGAGGAGGCGTTTCCAGCCAGAGTGTATATCGGGGCATATGCCCTAAAAGGGTGAAAGCATTTGTTTACATCCCGCTCCCACGGTAAAAGTTATATCCCTTGTTTTCCCCCTTCTCCATCCCTACAGGGCACTGCGAGTAAACGTCCTCATGACACTCGTGTGGAATCTATATTTTGCAACCACTCGAGATGATTTGGGTGCGAAAAGTGGGTTGCGAAAAGTTCACAAACCGATACATCAGGGCGCTACTGTTGATTGATATATATATACAGATCTCAAGACAGAAGAACAAAAATGAACCCAGGTGATATGGCAGTGTCGAGTACTTTTATGTACCCGATATATGTAAGTAAAAGCCTCGAAAGTAAGAATTTGGACATTGGCGGCTAAAGGATACTAACCACCAGGGATTGATTTACTTCTTAAGTTACCCAGAGTTATTGCCATTGTATTTCACCATCATGATACCTCAACTATTGATTTTGTTGGTCACTTATATTTTGGTGATGGTGGTGTTGTTTCCTGTGATAGGTTTTTTCAGTATTTTACTCCATGGTCCAATGGCCATTGCATCGATTTGGCTCGTTATCACGCAAATCAGCATTCTGATATCCAATGTTGTGGTTCTTAAGCTCTTGATGCCTGACATTGAGAAAATTTGTTTTGACGCTGTATTGTCAAAGGAATTCCACGACGATATTGTGATCATGGGCAAATTAAGAAGGGTTGTCAAGCCACCTTTCATTGTCAAATTCAGAAACTATATCTGGTCTTTGCCCAGCAGTATGATTTTACCTTTTCTTATTTTGAGGGGGGCATTTGTGTTCATTACAGGGTTTATTCCTGTCATCGGCCCCTTGTTGATAATTTATCTCAAGGCTCCTACCCGGGCCTTGCAAAGCCACCAGCGATACTTCGCATATAAGGGATTCAATGACGAAGCCATCAAGCAATTCTATAAGCTGAGAAAAGGGGAGTATGTTGGTTTTGGTTTGATGGCTAATTTATTGGAATCTATACCTATTTTGAATTTGTTATTTATGTTCACAAATACTATTGGCGCAGCGTTGTGGGTAGTTAATATCGAATTGAAAATTAAGACTCAACAAACAGAACCCAGCGTAAAGGAGGCAGGTGGTGTATTGGAGAAATCCCAAAACCTGGGGGGTGTATTACAGCCAGCACCTATCGAGGTGAACAAGGGATCGAGTAGCATAACACCGTCCGGCTCGAATGCTATATCGACGGGAGTGGAAAGCCAATAGGCTAGTAGAGGTAGATTCCATCTACACAGCCAAATCCGGCAGCAACTCCACCCTCATTGCTGCTAGCTAACTTGGATCGCAACAACCATCCCGAGTTTTCGTTATATTTGATATCGCCGTTGTTTTCGTTGAAAATTATTGATCCAAAAACTCCCAATTCACTGATTATGTCATTATTGAAAATCTCATCGTTCCGAATTATGGTGTTTTTATGAACCGGCGGGGTGATCAATTCCATCAAAATATAAGCTTCCCAATTCTTTTCATCCAAAGTTTTCAAGAACCCTGGAATGTCGGATTTGTAGATATTATTACCTCCTCCTTCACGTTGCGGCTTCAACACAAAATTTTCAGGCAGCTGGAACGCTAATTTTTTGGCTAGTTTGCCCTCTTCTGAATCATCCATGGGATATATCTTTACGAATGTCTTGTTGATGTTCTCAATATCCTTCTTTTCTAAGTATCTTGACAAGATCGAGTCGTTGGTCAACAATTGCTGAATTTTTTTGGTACCTGACAACTGGGTGGCGATCGATGGACACTTGATAGCCAAATTATCCTCTAATTGAAATCTCGCATCCCAGCACGCCTGATTGGGGTAGTCGTCAGGCCCATAACCGGATCTGTAATATACCACTGACACTTCATCCATGGTCTGTTTCAAGTATAATTTACCCCCGTTAATGGTGGTCTTGTCTGTGACTTCCTGCAAAGTTAAACGATAGCTCTTCAAGTTGTGAGCCTTCAACAATTCGTATTCTATGTATCTCTGATCGAAAGTATTTCTTTCTTTGGGCTGAACGATAAACAAAATCACCGTTTTGACGTTTGCACTCTCATTGTTGTAGTAGTAGTTCCCTCTTTCGATACCCTCCGCAATCCTGATTATGGATTGTGATTTTGGAACCTCATTGTCTTCGTAGTACGCATTCGAATATTTGTCATCATAACTGCCGGATTTATTTAAATAAGTGTGTAGTTCGTTCACTTTAGGCGATAAGCCGCCAAAAGATACACTGACAGTGTTGAATTCAATTTGCTTTATATCTGTTCCCTCGTGTAACATGTAATCCGACCTGAAAATCCCCAAACTCAATGGTTGAAACTTACCTTCTTTAGTGACTTTGTTGTATATTTCGAAGAGCTTCCCGGTGAACTCAGCGTCATGTTTCGACAATTGAGTGATTTCATTGTTCAACCATTTCTTGTCGGTCACCACCTTGGAGTATAATTTGTTATAAGTCTTCTGAATGGTTTCAGCTTGTTCAAAGCTTGACTTGGGTATGGGCGTGGGAAATAAAGTAATTGGGGCGTTGGCTGCATTGAAATTGTGGAAATTCGGAGGGTACATGACCAAACCATTGGCTAAGCTCCATTGCAACGCTTTTATCCTGAGGTCTTCAAGGTTTTCAGGCGATAATTGGGGAAACGATTTCATAGTGACTATGGTCTTATCGCTATCTTCGCGCTGGACGCACCATCTTAGTAATTCCGCCACAGTTGTCCCTCCGAAACCTAATGTACTTGAATGCCTTTACTGTCCCACCAAGATTCACAGATGCATCCAGGGGATGTATGGAGGAGGTGTATGGGACTCAAAGCTGAAAACAAGTCACGTGACCAATGTGACTGTTTTTTTGGTGATGGAAAGACAAAAGTGAGAAGATTGAAAAATTTCATCAGTACCATAAGAAATGAAATACTTAGCTGCCTATTTATTATTAGTTAACGCTGGTAACGCTACCCCATCAGCTGCTGATATCAAAACCGTCTTATCATCAGTCTCAATCGAAGTTGACGATGAAAAAGTCCAAAAATTGTTAGCTGAAGTTGAAGGTAAAAACGTCGAAGAATTAATTGCCGAAGGTAACGAAAAATTATCATCAGTTCCAACTGGTGCACCAGCTGCCGCTGGTGGTGCCGCCGCCGCTGCCGGTGGTGCTACTGAAGCTGCTGCCGAAGAAGCTGCTGAAGAAGAAGCTGAAGAATCAGATGATGATATGGGTTTCGGTTTATTCGATTAGGTTGATAACCACCACTTTTAACGTCTAGATTCATGTGTATAATATTCTTCTAATAATACAAAGAATACATTGCTAAATATCTATGTTCCGTTGTTTGCTCAAGAATCCCACCTATAATTCATCGTCAATGAAATGTTTTCTCAAAGCATTGGGGTTCCCAAAAACCTGATGTCTGGTCTCTAACAACTTTCTGTCAAATTCTTTGTCTCCCGAGTACAAATTATCGTGTTTTCTTAATCCTTGTTGTCTTGTACCCACTTCTTCATCCAACCAAGCGACAAATTCTTTAGTTGGCTTTAAGTCGGAATCCTCGTGCAATTCGAGAAGCTTCTCATAATACAATCTGAACTGGTCCTCATCCTTCAACTCAGAGGTTACAAGTTTGTTTTGCAAATAACTGGAGATTCCTGCGTTGTTGTCGGCGTGTTCGTCTATCAATTCCAAGTCCTTAAAAATGTTGACCAATCTAGTTTGCGACGCTGACGTTAATTTGGAATAAACTCTGATCAATTGGTCCAACAACGGTTGCAAATAGTTGTATTTGAAGTCAGCGTTGCCGATCAACCCGTTGAAAATCCCCAATATTCTGTTTTTGATGATTTCCGTCTCCGACGTCATTTGGTCGATGAAAAGCTGGATGAAGTTCCGTCCGTTTTGCATGAAATTCTCCACAGAATGTGGGTTGTTCCTAATGGAGGACCCGATCACTCTGTATATTTTCTCCTTGATGTTGTCGTCTACTTTGTGCACGATTTCATATAACTGGTTCAAGAAGGGTCCATCGTCAGTAAGTTTGATCCCATACTCTCTATCGTGGCTCAAGTCGATCAAACTGTCCAAGGATTCACTCAAATTCACCGAGTCGTCACTATTATGTTTGATATCATCCACTGACGCTTGGAAGTCCTTGTATTCGTCCGAATTGACATTAACCTTGGACCTGTCGTTTTTGCTTGCTATCTCGCCTCTGGCTTTCACAAACTTGTCAACTACATCTGCTACCTCCACTTTACCGGAATCGCCATCCACCACCACCACATCATGGCCAACATCCTTCAGGCTATCCATCAACTTTGCCTCTTTTTGCAACGTATCGATATTCAACCTCACGTGCAAGCCGGCAGGAATTTCTTGCCCCTCCTTTATCTCTTGCCAATCTTTAGTCGGAACAAACAATCGAGGATAACAATCAGTGGGATGCGACGGATTACAGATTAAATCGGCCGCTATAACACTACTTAAAAAGATCAATAAAGATATCTTCATTCGTGCGGTTGTCGCGATAATGATTTCGCACTAAACCATCAACAACGGTAAGTGATTCTCAAATGAGTTATCCGGGCCAACAGAATAAAAACCGACCATACCCGCCTCCCGGTAACACAAGGAGCGGAAAAGGGTATCCAGGTCACCCAGGGCCCCAAACAGCGGCACCTGCCGCTCAATCTAGCCAGAATCAACCCCCTTATCCAACTAGATCACCCAACTTGCAACAACGGCGACAGTTCACCCCTCAGATGGCAGCGTCGTCCGAGAACTCTGGAGGACGTGGCCTAATATCCCAGAAAATCAAGGATGATTGTTACAGCAAGTTTATAAAGGACAATGGGGCCAGTGTTCGAGAAATCACCTACTTGGCTCACATCGTTATCCATGAATATTCGCTGTTTCCCTCAGCCCCCCCGCCAGCAAACCTTCCTCCCAATGAAACAGGGAGCGTCAAAGAACGTATATTGGTGTTATGTACTAAGTATTCTGGCCGAGTGTTGTTGCAGAAAGGGAAGTTCAACGAGCAGAAGGGCGTATACCAAATCGGTAGAACCTGGGATTTGGATGAGTTGAGAGCAATTTCCCGAGCCGGTATGGATGGATTCGTATTGAGTCTTAATAAAGATTATTACTGGAAGTCCGAAGAGGGTTTTGAACGCATCAATAGGTTTGCGAGACATTTGATAAAGACCTACGGATCGTTCATAGGCAGGTATCCTTTGTTGAATGGCTTTTCTTTGCAAGAGTTTGATTTACCCGAAACTCCTCAGAAGAAATCTTTTAGCAGTGTCAACGGCTCGCAGGAGGCCCTATACCCGCAGCCCGATGCTCAACTTTTGAAATCCAAGTCCTTGAAACGAAAAAATTTGCCCAACCCGATACTACCAGCTGAACCTCAGCCTCGTAAAACATCCCAGTCGTCATTCACATTTGCTAATAAGGGTTCCTCCCCGTCAACTCCGGGTCAAAAGTCTGGTAATGATTACTACAAAGATATGGATTTCACTGCGAATGGCAAATTACCCATGAAGCCAATGAAAGTTATGGACAGATCACCAAACTTGTCCCATATATCTCAGTCCACCTTTGATGACCATTTAACAAGTAAAGAGCAGGTTAACACGTCAGCGGCCCCATTGACCCCAAGCTCTGCTGATCGTCCATATTCGAGATCCACTCCCACAAAAAGTGAAAGCGAATTCACCAACGACTCCCAGAGTTTCATTTTCGCCGAAGGTAACAATGAACCACCTTTGATACCGCAGTCAAGTCACAGTTCCAAAGTTCTTGCCCAATACGACAATAGGAAATTATCAGAACCATTGGAACAGAGCGCGGCGTTGTCATTGGCTTTGGAGAAAAGATTGAGTAGACCCACAAGCGACTTCGGCATCGAGGAAGTCCCCGATACTGACGACGAAAACACCACGAAAAAGCATTCGTTTGCCTCCCAACCATTGAACGAATCCGATGAAAATGTGCCAGAAATTGATCAAAAACCACAGGGTGCAGTCAAGCCACCGACTCGATCCAAATCAAAGATCAATTTTGATGCTATAGACTCCTCGATAGCTGAAATAGAGGACTTTATGGACTCGCAATTGAATTTCGATGGAGACGCCTCAGATTCCTTTAAACCACCCGCTAAGGAGGTGATAACAATAGAATCATCTGACGACGATATACTGGAGGATAGGAGCTTCACCATGACCGAACCGGAGACTGTAGTGAGTCAGGATATGAGCGAAATGGATTTGAAAATCAAAGACTTGAATATCAACAAACTGACATATAATGATGAAAAAGACCCCGAAATCGAGGAACTCTTGGAGGAGATTCAATGGGGGGTATTTGACACTAGTGAGGAGTTAGTTAAGAAGATGACCAATGAATTGAACAAAATTAAGTACAACAACCTGAAGGAGTTGATCAATCTAGATTTCAGTGGTGAATCCATGAAAGAAGATTTGGAAAATTCTTTGAATGAAGTTCAAAATTTGAATCATATCTTCAAGAAGATGGAGATTGACTTGAAAAATCTAGCTCCAGAGATCAATTCTATTGAAAACAACTCCCAGGGATTGCAAGTTAAGTCTGTTAACAAGAAAATCTTGTACAATGATTTGAAATCGATTTTGGATAAGATAGGTTTAAGTGTGGATGATTTGTCGTATATCGAAAATTTCAAAGAGTTTGACAGATTGAACAGACTTGGGGGCATGGAAACTCACATTTTGAACTTGTTTAATGCCTTGGAAACCATAAGCAATGACGGTTCAAACAACAAGTTGAATTTAATGAGCTCTTTGCAACAGTACCGTGCAAATTACCAACATGTCTCCGGAAAATTCATCAAACACTTCCTAGAGTTCTTTAAGAACCAGTTCACGTCGAGAATCAACCAACTAAACGATATGGACCGGATTTATCCCAAGTCTGTCATGGCAGAACTCAACAGCTTGACTATCTATTCCTCGTTCACATACTTCATCAAAGAAATATCTCCCAACGACTTCAACGAATTGAAATACTTTGTCAACAGCTTATTGAGTGACTTTTCCGAGAAATTGTTGAAATTACGCCTCAAATTTATCAAATACTCCACGCCATCAATCCCAAACGTTGCAACTTTTGGTAGCCCCAGTGAGCACATGTCATTGAAAAAGTCAAGGACCTTGCGGCTTTCTGCAAGAAAAGACAAATTGATAGGTAAATTGGGATTGGGAGAGGACGATAGCGAACCTGCATCTCCCAAAGCAGGCCACGGAGAAAAATTTGATGAAAAATTGACATTCGTCAGCAGCGACGGCATTGAAGATACAAAGACCATTGTCGATATGGTATCTGAGACAAAAGATATATCTACCATTTTTACCAATTTTCTTGGGGAGTTATTTCACTACGATACGAGAATCTATAGTTTTCAAGACTACTTAGAGGTAAATCCATTGGACAAGCGATTGTCATTTTTGGATAGAAACCTGGGCGACGAATTGTCGATGGTATATTCTAATGAAATTGTCTCGACATTGAATACAATTTTGGGTAACTACACCAACTTGTTCATCAAAAAGGTCGTCCCTGTGGAATATAATATTCCTTTGATCTTGAACTACTTTGAAGAATTATCCAACGACTTGAAAAACCAGGATTTCTTCGTCATGAACTTCTTGAAGAAGCTTTCCGACAAATACAAAAACATATGGAGCAAGTTCATCAAGAACTTGATCGATGCCATCAACAAGTCATCAATTGGTAGCAAAAGTGGTATCATACCATCTATTAAGAACGTTAATCAATTTTTTCATTTATTGGAAACTGTGTTGGCCCAACCAAAAAGATCTGTTGGAGAGTTGGAGAATCCGAATATCAAATCTTTGTTGTACAATTCTTATAAGGACATTACTGAGGCTTGCATACACTTGTTTGTCAAGGATGATCCATTATTGAAGAACAATGAACTCGATGATAAGGAGAGAAATTATAGGAATGTCAGTATCATGCAGAACATATTTAGTATTGTGGAGCAGCTCGCGATGTTCAATAACGAACGCACCAACAGGGCCAAATCCCAATTGGATAGTGTGTTTAAAAAGGTTCAGGATACCTATTTCACCAAATTGTTGAACCAGAACATTGGGAAGCTCGTTGAGTTTGTGAACACCTACGAATCATTACCTGAAAACGTTAGATCAAAAAAGTTTACTAAAAAGACAGTAAAGACTATTTTGTCAGCCTATTCCACCAAGGAATTGACGGTGAGAGCAGGTGAAATCAGGAGAAAGTTGGAGAAGCACTTTATCTCAGGCTCCAGCATGTTTGAAAAGGATCTATTGGATAAATTGTGGTCGGATATGGAGAAAAACTTTGTAACAATCTTCTTTAGATTGGAAAAGATTCTCAACAACGACTACCATGACATCGAGTTTCGTGTCACTAAGCAAGAGATCCACTCTGTTTTCAGATCCCTTACATAGTTATCGAATAGATGCCAATGAGGAAAGAACTGATCACCATCTAGATAAATCCAACGAAATATACGAAAAGTCGACTTTTCTGTCAATTTCTTGTACTGTTAGGCTTCTCCCAACAACGGCTCATTTCAAAAGCTGTTATCCCTTCGTCAACATAACCTGTTTATACCTTCTTTCAGGACAAGGCGAAGCTTTCAGACGTGAAACTACCGTAAAACAACCCTAATAATAGGCAGACCGGGATTTGGCAGCGTCAAGGTTGAAAACTCTGGGTGCAAAGTGGGGGATATCAGTAACAGGTATTTTAGACCCCAAGGGCCACTTGTTATCCTTGTGGATGTCTTGATAATGCGCCACTGTATCGAATTTTATGTTATCATTCTCTTTGGTGAACTTGAGATGCAATTGGATCAACTGATCGAACACAAAATTGATATCTTTCAACACTATTCCCGATTTCTCGGTGAAGGCGGAATTTCTGATGTTCAACGAGGTCACCGACTGAAGGTTTTCGATGTAGCTTTCGTTTTTCCTGGTTGAAAGCTTCGATTTGAACTTCGTCATCAACGGCGACTTGCTGGGCTTCAACTCGCTCAATTTCTTGCTTTGAAGCGACAACAACGAAAAGTTGATGAGCCCCAACGCCTGGCCCAATTTGTTCTGCTGATAGGCATCGATAGACAAAAAAAGCCCGGCGTAAGCGTTGGCGTATTTCTCAATCACCTTCAAATAGTCCAACCAGTCTCCCGTTTTCAAGCAGATGCTGGTGCTGGGATTCTCGTGGAGATCCGACACGAGCGACTGGCAATTCTTCACTTCGTCCAAGACGTAGATGGCCACTCGGCACAAGGTGCCGTTGTTGGTAGACTTTAAAGTCTCGGTTTGGTTGTAACTATTTCGATTTATCCACGAGAACTTCGAGAGCGTCGACATTTGAATGTTGATGTGGCCGATTTTGTCCACTAGCACCAATAAACGGGGGTTCAACCGCGGCCCGGCCACCAGCCCGTTGATTATCATCCCAAACTGAGTGAGTGAGATGCTTTTTTTGTAAAACACCGCCACTTGCTTCCACTTCTCGTTAACTTCGGCAGCCGCAATCGCCTCCGGGTCCAATTCGATCAACTCGTTAGCCAACTCCACCCCCATTCGGATGTAGGTCAATGCCCCCGACACAACGGCCAATTCCATCTCGTTGAATAGAGTCCACGGCCCCTTTCTCCTACCTAGCGTCACCCTCTTGTCTTCCCTGAACACCACGCCCTTCCACGGGGGATAATCTGCGGCAAAAAGCTGTTTTTCGGCAGCAAACCGGGATATTTCCGCCAATTCGGTGCCACGGCTGGAACTGGCAAACAGGAACAACTGCTCGAGGTACTCCTCTACGCCGACAACAAGCCGCGCCAAGTCGTTGTAGGTGTCTGCCGACGTCGCTAGCGACGCTCTGCTCCCTACCACTGCCGGCGGGAGGCCGTCGCCTTCTGTCTGTAGCACAGTGGGGATAGGAGGCGTATTGGGGAGGACAATCATTGTGGGGAATTCGCGCGTCCACTCAACCCAATCAGTCCACGATGGAAATCCCCGACAGTAAGTACAAGTACGGGATTGTGATCGACTCGGGGTCGTCCGGGTCGAGAATTCAGATTTACAAGTGGCCGGACCCTGCGTACGTGGTGAGAAACACCGAGGACGAGGCGGTATTGCGGTCGCCGCTCAAGATCATCCAGGACGACAAATGGACCAAGAAGATCTCCCCGGGGATATCCAGCTACAGCGACGACCGCAAGTTCGCCAGGATATGGCAGGAGCATTACGGAGAGTTGGCGACGTTTGCGGAGTCGATCATCCCCAAAGATAAGCACCGGGACACCCCTATATTCGTGCTAGCCACCGCCGGGATGAGGCTATTGCCCCCCCGGGACCAGAAGAGGATGTTGAAGGAGGTGTGTTCGTTAATGAAACACAACACCAACTTTTTGATCAATGATTGTGCCGACCACGTGCAGATCATCGACGGCTCCACCGAGGGAATCTACGGGTGGTTGGGGTTGAACTATTTGATGGGCCAATTCGACGCCTACGAGCCCACCAAGGAGCACCAGTCGATAGGATTCATGGATATGGGCGGGGCCTCGACCCAGATCGCTTTTTCGCCGTCGTCGGCCGAGGATGTGGAGAAACACCGCGAAGACATCGCCATCGTTACTTTGAGAAATGTCAACGGATTGACCCAGTCGTGGGACATTTTCGTGGAGACCTGGTTGGGATTCGGGGCCAACGAGGCCCGCAAACGGTATTTGGCCCAGTTGATCAACTTGGCCTCCATCAACCCAGGCGCTGCCATGGAAATCAACGATCCTTGTTCTCCCAAAAACTCCGTCTTCGAATATTCCTACGGAGGCTCCTCCTACAGCATAAAGGGGGTGGGAAACTACCAAATGTGCATCAAAACTATATACCCTCTTCTTTTGAAGAACGTGCCGTGCAAGGAGGAGCCGTGCCTCTTCAACGGTGTCCACGGTCCCAAGTTGAACTTTGAGAAAGACAAATTTGTGGGGATTTCCGAGTACTGGTATACCGCCAACGACGTGTTTCAGAGTGGAGGGGAGTACAACTACAAGATATTCAACGAGAGAGTCAAAGAGTACTGTGAGAGCGACTGGCAGACCATATTGGACAACTCCGAGAAAGGCCAATACTCAAATTTGGACCCCGATAAATTTTTGCGAGACGCTTGTTTCAAGGCCAGCTGGGTGGTGAACATCTTGCACGACGGGTTTGAGTTGCCCAGACTAGGATTGGAGGTCTCAGACGAAGGCGGCGACGATGCCAAAGAAAAGGAGATTACTGAGGTCCACGTACCGTTCAAATCCACCGATTCGGTCAATGGAAACGAATTGTCGTGGACTTTGGGTAAAATTCTTCTCTATGCGTCATCTGAGATCCCCTCGGATAAAAAGAACGATCTTCAGGTTGGGGTGTATCCTGCTGCCATCACCGGGAAGGAATTTGTCCCTGCTGGAGGCCTTGTTGATGGCAAGAAAACCGGATACGATTCCGATGAAGATGACGATGATCACAGCTTTTTATTGCCTGTCTTCATATTCGCCGTGCTATTTTTCGGGGCCTATCAGCTTTTCCGGAGCAAGATATTCAAAAACAGGAGATTCAACAATATCAAAAAGGGGTTTTATCACGAAATTGCCAAAATCCCGGTGGTCAATCGATTATTTGATCTTGAGAACAGGTATAGTGCGATGCAGCAATACGAAATGAACTACAATCTCGAGGAAGGACTAGCGTCTTCTCAATCCAGTCCCAATTTGACTCAATTGAGGACAAGGTCTGCCCTTAACTTGTCAGAAATTGGGGACTTGAATGATGAGTTGAATAACAGTTTGGGTAATAGCCGGATCAATTTCATGAATAAACCGTTCACCGTGCCCAAAAAAGGGGTTTACCAGTCACAAAACAGCAGCAGAGAGTCTTTACAACGAAGCGTGAGTGCTGTGGTGGTGCCCAAGCCCAGGAGCATGGAATAGGCTGGGGATACACCCATAGATTCTCATTTTGAACCTGCACAGAAAAGGGATAGTGCTGACCCCACAAGGACCACAAGGACCACAAGGACTCAATAAGGACCCAATAGGACCAACAAGGATCCAATAAGGCTAAATATTAGGGCTAAGAACCACTCAGATAAAGAAGAAATGTTATCAATCATTACTCGTACCGGACTTATTCTGTTGCAAACCGCCATCACGGCCCCATAATACACCAAAAAGTCAGTGGAGTGGTCAGGATCAGCCAGGGCCAAGTACGCTAAATCTTCTGGGAGAAATTAGAGACATAAGAGACTAACAACCGGCCCCGAGAACCGTTTTATAAACCACACTCCATCACACCCGTACACCCACAATAGCCCTACCTATGTACGACGACATTTTGCGACACATCTCGACATCTTCGCAGCTCTTCTCAAAAACCTCATCTCGAAAAAAAAGATCAAGATGGTGAAAGCGAAGAAGAGAACATCCAAGAGAACTTCTACTCGTATGAGAGAAGGGATTAAGAAGAAAGCCGCCGCCCAAAGAAGAAAGGATAGGAAGTTCGCCAAGACCGATCCCACCTGGAGATCCAGGGTCCCCAGAGACCCCGGGATCCCCTCTAATTTTCCCTACAAAGACAGAATCATCAGTGAATTGGAAGAAAACAGGAGAGTGGAACAGGAAAGGAAAGCAGAATTGAAATTGCAGAGACAGCAAGAATTCGAGGCCAGAGGATTGGCCGAAGATGAGGAGATGGATGAGGACGACGAGGAAGAAGAGGAAGGAAGCGGAATGGCTGCTTTGCTAGAATCGGCCCAGCAAGCCGCCCGGAAATACGACGGTGCAGAAAGCGATGAAGAAGAAATGGTGGATTCCGACGACGACGTGGAATATGACATTGCTTTTGACGAAGACGATGATAATGATAATGATAAAT
The DNA here is from genome assembly GCA_030579195.1 of Yamadazyma diospyri. Taxonomy (NCBI): domain Eukaryota; kingdom Fungi; phylum Ascomycota; class Pichiomycetes; order Serinales; family Debaryomycetaceae; genus Yamadazyma; species Yamadazyma diospyri. Next base: position 404,546 of record JAKUAE010000002.1, on the reverse strand, counting down.
CAGAATTAGATAAATCCCGTAAGGCTTACGACAAGATTTTCAAGACAGTCGTGGAGGCAGCTGACGTTGTGTTATACGTGTTAGATGCAAGAGAGCCCGAGGCTACTCGCTCCAGAAAGGTGGAGGAAGCGGTGTTGCAGAACCCCAGCAAAAGATTGATTTTAGTCTTGAATAAGGTTGATTTGATCCCTACCGACGTGTTGAACAAGTGGTTAGACTTCTTGAAACAGTCTTTCCCCACTGTTCCTGTCAAGGCCTCGCCAACTGGTTCTTCTGGGACCTTCAACAAGAATTTGACCGCCAACTTGACGGCTAATAATCTATTGCAGGCATTGAAAAGTTACGCATCGAAGTCAAATTTGAAAAGATCGATCATTGTGGGAGTGATTGGGTACCCGAACGTGGGAAAATCGTCCATAATCAACTCATTAACCAACAGACACACAAACTCATCCAAAGCATGCCCCGTGGGTAACCAAGCTGGTGTGACGACCTCAATGAGAGAAATCAAAATTGACTCTAAATTGAAGATTTTAGATAGTCCTGGAATTGTTTTCCCCGACGAATTGGGCAAGAAAATCAACAAATCAAACTACGAGTCGAAATTGGCGTTATTATCTGCATTACCCCCTAAACAAATCACTGATCCCATTGCTCCATTCAATATGTTGTTGAAGAAGTTCGCAAAGAACGACGAAATGGCCAATGGGTTGAAACAATACTATAATTTACCTGCGTTGCCATCGGTAGACTTCAACGAATTCTCCAAACAGTTCTTGATCCACATTGCCAGATCCAAAGGTAGATTGGGTAAAGGAGGGGTTCCCAACTTGGAATCTGCTGCTTTGTCTGTTTTGAATGACTATAGAGACGGGAGAATTGTTGGCTGGACCTTACCTAAGATGGGTAAGCCACAAGACGAGGATCTCGCATTAGATGGGCCTAAATCCTCCTTGAGGGGCGAAAAAGAACCTCCTAAAGTGGAACAGACTACTGTGGTCAAGACCTGGGCCAAGGAGTTTGATTTAGACGGCTTGTTGAATGACAATTTCGGTATATAATGTAATATATTCTGGTGTTTGATGGTGTGTTAATCAACTTCAAGGGTGAATAAACAACCACACGACCTCTCCAAACATTACACGAAGGTGCAAATGTTACACAAAGTGCAAAACTTACACAAAGTGCAGAGTCAAGACTGCGCGAACGTACACAAAACCAACCCCCACCGTTTCGCAGCTGCAAATGTACCACATCAACGACCGAATCCAATTGAATGGCCAGCTTGGAACGATACAGTATATTGGCCCCGTCGACAACTGGAACCAAGCTTGGGGCATAGAATGGGATGACGCTGGTCGAGGTAAAAATAACGGAGCTGTTGCAGGAGTCCAGTATTTCATCCCTGGAGTTGAGAACTCGGGGTCGTTCATAAAGCCCACCAATAAGAATTTAGTTACCAGATTGACGTTCCAGGAGGCATTGAACGCTTTTTATGGGTCGGATGTTAAGTTTGAAGCGATCCGGTTCGGCACCAAGGCTTCTGAAAACCTCGGGTTCGACAAATTGAATAGAATCAATGCCAATTATGAGAAGTTGATTTCAATTTCCTTGGATAAAAGGGGTATTTATAGGTCCAGTGTTTTATATCTTCCACTTTTGCAAACATTGGACTTGAGCTATAATTTGTTCACCGATTTGGGGGAGATATGGAGGTTGATATGCCAAATGCTGAACCTAAAGGAGTTGAACTTGAACGGCAACAGATTCAATAAGGTTGAATCCACATCACATCAGCAGCTTTCTATATTGAAATTGGCAGACACGAAGTTGAGTTTCGACCAGGTGAATGTGGCTTTAGGCAATTTGAACATCAAAGAGTTGGTGCTTTCGGGAAACGACTATAAAGACGCCGATTTGAAGCCGCTACCGAAACTCAAGAGCCTAGACTTATCCTACAACCGCTTGACCACCGTGCCTGCTTTTTCCACGGTATCATTGAATCTATCCAACAACTGCATCTGTGCCACAGCGGAAAAATCTGTTGTAGAGGAACTTGATCTCAGATCCAATAGTATTGATTCCTGGGCCTTTGTGGACTCTTTGTACAAGGATTTCGCCCTCACCAGTCTAAAAATCAATAACAATCCTATTTTCACTAATATGGACGAAGAGGACATGACTATAAACCTAATATCACGCCTAAACTGTGACATTTTAAAGAAACTTAATGGTTCAGCTGTGACTGAAGAGGAAGTGACCAATGCGGAGTTGTATTTTGTAAATAAGGTGGCCCATGGAGGCTACGAGAAACCGGCGAAGTGGAGTTTTCTTGTCTCCAAATACGGCGACAAGAAAGTGGCCGTCAACCGATATAACGACTTCTATTATAAAAAAACCGTGATACGCCTCCACATTCAGTCTCAAGTGATTGAGAAAACCGTGCTTTCGGATTTCAGCGTCCTCAGGATTAAAGGCATTGTCGGCTCTATCACCAAGCGGTCGGTGTTGGAATTGAGTCTCTTTCACTACCTAAACGACGAATACAAAGAAGAATTGGAAGATATCAAGAGGTTGGGAGATTATACGCATTGCGGAGATCTATACGTGGAGTTTTTGTCCATTGCTGACCATTGCTGACCATCTGACCATTGCTGTCCATTCATATACACCTATACCGACTCTTGTAAGTTCCACAAGCCATCGCCCAAGTTGTGGATCAACTCAATGCCATGGCCCTTGTTTTTGGATTTGATTTCGTCACTACTCATTAATAACTTACCGATGGCCAAGGCGTGTTCTTTGCCTTCGGCGTAGATGGTAACTATGCTGTCTTTGTCGAGATTTTCCTGCGGCAATTTGCCCCCGGCGGACGTCAATCCAGGACACATGATATTGGCCCCGGACAAAACAAACTTTATGGCCCCCCTGTCGACCTGAACCCGGGGGAAACACTCGGGATACTTATGAACTATTCTCAAAGTGGGAACCAAATCGTCAAAGTGCTGGAACAACACGATGTCGTTGTCAATGGAATATAACTGGATCTTGTCTTCACACTTGATGAGAATGGCCTGGGACTTTTTGGGTATTATATCGTCGATCACCGGTTCTAGACCAGGATAGGTGTCGACGAATTTGGACTTCAAGCCCCTCTGCACCGACGACTTGATGTTGGACCGAGAATGGATGTCTTCTCTGCTGAACTTCTTGAACATCCCGTATTATTTACACCGAGTTCGCAGTAAAAATTTTCACGCACTAGAGATGTGAAGGTTGATAATTACAATGACACCATTGTCGGTGGCACCGTACTCAAAGAGAACCTTGTTGATATAGCCCATTACAAAGTATCCAGCTCAAGATCTGACAGGGGGGGTTCAGATCGAGCGAGGCACAGGGCGTGGATCACTGTACAACACGGATGTACTGTCCAAAGCTACAATACTCTGGCACTACTCTGGCAATATCTGACCAACACCGCATCAGCCAACTCGCCCGAGGGGGCCATGCGGTGTTTTAAGAAATTGCCACGAAATAGTGCGCATTCGTTGTGTTTGGCTGTCATTTCCGTCGATGTGGTCGGTATTTCAACGATCCGTAGGCAATACCAAACGGTCGTCAAAGGGTCAAAGGTCCAAAAATTCCCTCGGTATCAGCAACTCAATGGAAACCACATACCGAGGAGTTGTCAAGGTTTAAAGTTTTCAACTAGCAAAAACATGATCTCGGACGAATCCTCACTGATACACGTAAAGCCCCTGCATAAGGTTAAAGAAAAGAAGAGTTTTTTTTGTCGAGAACTGCGGTGGTGATGCGGAGGTGCGGGTAACCGTATAGCACGTGAATCACACGCGATAAGCACGTGATACACAGTGGTGGAGGCTTTTAGGGCCACCACCGCCGATAAAATAGGCAGCACATCGCCAGTGGATAGGGTGCAGCACATCGGTACAAAGTCGTTATACATTAGTGTTTTTGTTCAAATAGGCCACGCAACCGGCACGTGAATTGTCGTCCTGTGTCGCACGACGTTTCATGTTGGCGATGAGGTCTTTGGCTGAGTCTGCGTCGATCGTGTCCATAAACCTCATGAGATTGAGGTATCGTTTGGTTGTAGCACTATTTGTGGAGGAGTGGGGAGTGTTGGGGTGCGGTTTGGGGTGCGGAGGCTTGGCGGGGAGGGGGTTGTAGTAATTTGTGAAGAGGTCGATCTTCTGTTCTGGAGTCAAGAAGCCCTCGTTGGGTTCGAAGTGGTTGCTGGCGACCTCCTGGGTGGAAGTGTCGGGGATTGAAGGGATGCTGAAGTTGTCGTTAGGGGGGTTTGGCTCGGTCGAAGGGGGCGTCGACATTGCGGCTGGAATATTTGGGGCTGGACTAATTGGGGCTGGACTAATTGGTGCTGGAAGGCTCCGGCTGACGGGTCCCAGATTCGTTGACCCCAGATTCACTGCAGTTGAATCTGCTTCGGCTGTGACAGGTATTTGGGGCACAACAGGAACGGGCGGGGAATTGTCAAATTCATCAAATTCGTCAAAATCCAACTCGGGGACCAGCCTTTCGTCCGAAACTGCTAGCTTGGCGTCGCACACGTCAGAACTGGACGCCCCCTCGGCAGCTGCTTCAAGGCCACCCGAATGTGGTGGAACAGGGTCAAATTCGTCCAATTCGTCAAGAATCACCACATCCCTCTCTAACTGGTTGACAACCGTGTTGACCTCGTCAACACGGCCACTAAGATCCTTCGCAGCCGGGGTATGAGGCTTGGAAAGAAGTTCCGACAGAATATTGGACAAGAACGAGTCGGCATCGATAAGTTCCTGGGATGATGGCGGATCGACTGTTGGTTCTTCTGGCTTGACTTTCAACAACTCGCTGACGTTCATGAATCCCGTGACGGCATTGTCGGGCATATTAAACTTCTTCTTCGCCTTGGATGAAGGGGCTTTGGTCTTTTTCTTTGACTTTTTGGGGCCTTTCATATAATCCATGGCGATTTTGATGATCTCGTCTTCGTCATCCTCCTCGAGTTCCTCGGCCTCGATCATCTTCTTCTCTACCACGGGTTTGAATCCCGGAGGCAAGATCCGATTCACCTTATCCACTACAAGCTCACTCTCGTGGGTCATGATGTATTTCTGGATCCATTCGTAGTTGTCCATGGCCTTTTCGAACTTGGATCGTTCGTTGTCGCTGAATAAGAGGCAGATTTGGCCCTTTCTCTTCCTGCCTGTTCTTCCCAAACGCTGGATGTTTTTGATGGGGGAACTGGTTGAATCGTAGCACACAATCAAATCAACCTCACCGATATCCAACCCCTCTTCCCCAATCGATGTGGCCACCAAGATATTGAATTTGTCGCTTTTAAAGTCCTTGATCACCTGCTTCTGCACCTTCTGGCTCATTCCTTTCAACTTGGCATCTTCCGAACTGGTTCTGATTTTGCCTTTGCTGATTTTGTTGTTGCTGGACTTGTCGCCGCTCTCAGAAGCTTGTCCAATGAAGATGTGGGGTCGTAGATGGTCTTTGTGAAGGTTTTCAATCGAATTTACAATCTCCAACGCCGAGTCTCTGAACTCCGTGAAGATGATGACTTTAGAGTTGTCGTGAGTGGTATTTTCGAAAAATTGGTTCAAATAATCGACGAGGGTCACGATTTTTGGGTGGCTTTCTTTGTCGGCCTGGCTGTTGGATTCTTGAAATCCCTGGATCAAACCCATCAATTTAATGATGCTTTCGTCCTGGTAAAACTCGATCAACAACTTGTTCTTGGTCTTTTTGTTTTTGGTTTTTTGGTCGTTGAAGTAGTCAATAAAGTTCACCACGCCATAGATCTTCAATTTCTTGAAGCAATTGGCCATGAATATCAACATTTTGATCAAGAAATGATTTGACCATTTGAGCCCTTCGCCGAGCCCTGGGTTGGCCATATTTTTTTTCTGCACTTCGAGCAATTTGAATGAATTGAGCTTTAGCGGATCTTCGATTTGGAATATCTTCCGATCGTTGGCAGCCTTAAGAAGGGGCTCGGAGGCGTTAATCAAGTAGTTCAAGTACTCGTTGATCAGGTCGTTTTCGTTGTAGTTGATATCGATCTTATCGATTTTTTTCGTCTTGAAATATCTTATGATATCGATGGAATTTTCGGTTCTGATCTCAACTTTGGTGATGCTCAAGTTTTCGATAATCTCCTTCACTCCTTCTACGGTAGCCGCGGGAGTGGCAGTCAATGCCATAATTCTGTAGCTCCGGTTGAACCGATCTAGGTACTTGACAACGTTATTGTAGGCGTAATTCCCCTTCGCCTTGTGCGCTTCATCGATCACCAACAAACTGATAGATTTGGGATCGATTAGTCCGTTGGCCAAGTCGTTGTCCACGACCTGAGGCGTAGTGAAGAAGATCCTATAGCCGTCCCAGATTTCCCGCCGGTTACGTTTCTTGGTATCGAGTAAGGTGGCTGATTGGTGCTGCAATCCAATGATGCTAAAACATGCTTTGATCTGTTGCGCCACCAACGGTTTGGTGGGCGCCATGAAAATGATCCTCGAACTGGGGAACCATCGGAAGTAGTTCAAAATCGTGGTGGCAGCGATGAACGTCTTCCCGAGACCCGTGGGCAACGCCACAAGGATATTATGGTAGAATGACTTCTCAATGATATTGTACTGATAATCCCGTATTTCAAAGTTTATAGGGTATATGTAGGACCGCATGTTGTCGTAGTCGATCTCATGATGCGTGGGTTTCTCAATTGTTGGCCGACGGATCTCGTCCACAGTTTTAGACAGACGATCTATCACTTCTCCAAGGAGATTCGTCTGTACTCTTCTTCTTTTTGAAGCTGGTTGTAGGTTCACGACGGTGTCAAGCGTCTCGGTTATGCGATCGCTCAGCGAGGCGTAGCTGCTCATGGCCTCGTTGACGGCAGTCTGTTGCTGCAAAAGGGCGTCCAATTCATCATCGAAATCATCACTCATACGCGGTCTGTTTCGCATCGCACCCAAACCCCCTCGACTTGTGTTCCTTATCCACAAAATGGCAAAAGACCCCTACAAGCCTCTCACCGACTCCTTGAAGCAGTTGAACGCGCCAATGAACGAGCTTCTCAAGAACCACGAAAAGCTAGTCGCAAAGAACTTGAATATTTTGAATAACGTGAAGGATTTGACCACTTTGAACGTTTTGATGGGTAATCATTTGGAGGAAAAGGAGGCCAGTAAAACTGACTGATCTCCAAATGGGGGTATTTGGGATATTTCTATCAAAGGGGTTCGGCGGGGAGAGGGAAAGGACGAGAATCAGTGATTTTGAAGTTTAAATAGGTAGAAGTTAATTTGGACAAAGAGTCAGCCTTGATCAGTACAGAGTCCTAAAATTCAATGCAGAATCCTATTTCAGTACAGCTTGACAGGTTAAGATTTAATGGATCGGCACTGCTATTTTTCGGAGAAATCTCGATCCCGGAGCTGAATAGGGGACTATGGACAATATCGGAATTGATTTTCGGAAGTGTGGAGAAAATGAAAACAAAACTCCAACCAAACAAATAAGGAAATCGGTGCCAGAAAACGCAATATCGCAGCGGCCCCACAACACTACTCATTTGAAATAGTGGAACAAAGCAGCAGCGTATTGTTTACCTCATCCATAATTGGACCACAAAGATGAATTGGCTGGGCCACGCATCACGAGTTTCACTTGTTCTGGCATGAATACTGATTTTTGCGTTATCCAAACGGCCCGTAGTACCAATACTTTGGCCGTACCTTAGCCTTTATAAATGCCTTGAGCGTGGTTTCTATAGGTAGAATAAGATTTCCATGTAACGTCACATAGATGTCAAGTGCCAGGGCTTCACAACCCGGTTCTGTCGCATATCTCACCCCATTTTCATCCCAAATAGGAAATCTTACACGCCGAAATTTCTTCTGTCGCTTAACTCCTGAGGCTAGACCAACAGCGTGCGAGTACCAAAAATAGCGGACAACTGTACAGTTTCGGAACTTCCATAATCTCCCCCATTGTTACCCCCCATCATGCCCCATTTTTTCCGATGCCTCATTTTTGCATGGGGCGTTCTCCTCATTTTTACCGACCTCCTTCGTCCACACATATGCCCCTGCTGTATGGCTTATTTGTAAATTTGCTTGATTGCTCCCGGCGGGAGCTAGATTAAGAGGAGAGAGCGAGAATTGGAGAAGCAATAAACCTTCTATTTGGTTTGCTCACATGAATTCTGACACATTAAGGACGAATGGATAGGGCTTTAGTCAAATTTAAAGGAGGTGAGAGCGGGGACATGTGATTATTATTGTATATTCGTTATCATTATTATTATTATCTTGTGGTCTCGTGTGGTTCTGGGCATTTAGTCTAGTTCTAATCTTATTTCTAAATACATTGTTCTAGTTGACGGCATCTAGTATCTGGCTGTCCAAAAAGTCGTAATCGATGGAAATACCGTTAATTATCTCTCTTGAATTTATAACGAAATTGAATTTTACTCTTTTCTTCTTCAAAGGTATCGGTTTGGTCAAAGTGTCGTTCATTGATTCGACAGAGGATTCCGAAACTGTCGTGTGCAAATATCCTGACTCCACGTCGGATAATTCACTGTCGTAATCGCTTTCGTCACTGTAATCGATGGCTTCATTGATCTCTGTCTTAGGTGGAGCTGCAATACTCAAAGGTCCGGGTATAAACTCGTCATCGGCGAATTTAGGGCCGTAACACCAATTTATATCGTGGTCTTTATACCAGTTGATGGTTGTGGGACTAACTTCGTCCAAGTTACGCAAATTCTTGTATAACCTTCTCCAGCTAATGTTTTCTAACCGTTTGGAAATTGTGGAAGGTATTATTATGGAGATGTCATATTTACTTTGTTTCCAACATTTGACCAACAAGCTGTTTGAAATGAAGATCTCGTTGGAAAGGTAGTCGATGTTTTCGTTGAAGTTGAAGTTTATGTTGTTGTTGATGTAACAATCATCGAAACAGTTCATCTTATCTGCTCCTGTCAGTAAGTTGAATTTTTTACAACATGGGGAAATATTTTATTTATATATAAAAATTCCGAATGGAGAGGCTCGGATTAAAAGTTAATCATGTGGAAAATCTGCAGCGCACAATGTCATTTTTAACGCAATATTCACAAGACGCAACCCGGGTCTACGTTTGACTCGGAGAATTGGTATGGTGTGTTTGTAAGATGTCTTCTAGGTATCTTTCTGAGAGAGGAGGGAGAGGGTAGCAATAGGGGAGGGAAGCAAAAGGAGAGGATAGAAAGTTGGAGTTTAGCATTTTTGGGGTAACTCCAAGAATTGCAACACCTGGTGCCAACATTTGGCTGGGATGGGGATAAGATAAAGGGGAAAAGAAACTGTGAAAAAGAAACGAATAATTAATGCAGAAATAAGTAAATATTCTAACCTCAGAATTACCGCATCGGTGGGAGAGCCGACGATAAAATTTCCTGTCACCCATCCTGAAACGATATCTCCAAATTTTGCGTGGGGGAGATTTTTCTCTCTGCGATGTCACGTTTTCGCTTGAAAGGGGAGGGCTCATCGCTCTTGTCAGCACAAGCCACGAAGGGTTACCCATGACTACACCTTCCAGCAGGAAGGCCCTACCTCCAGGTGGTCGAACTGACGACCACGGTCGGAAATTTTCAAGGGAATCAAAAAGTAAGTCTGACATGTTTTACTGCACCGGACATTACACTTCCCTGCTTAACTCCTAACTCCATTGCCTTACATATGGATTTCTTTCCTGGCATATGGGGCTGTACATTTCCGGGATTGGGGTACATGTTCGTGCTCACACATCACAGTTGCTCTAGAATAGCAAACGCATACCTCATTCGGCACTAATTTGGTCGTAGCTCGTATAGCTGATATTTGGGGTAAAATAAAAGAAAATTTACTCCTCAGCCCTGGGATGTGGCGATCTTGGAGTTAAGGTATCGGTGACTTCATAACTGTGCATCGTTGCTCTCAACTTTAAACCCCGGTTTTTGACTGACCTTCACGATCGATCTAGGGTGGCACCAATATCCAGGAGTCCCGGGATCTCATCCTCCCGGTTGCTTTAGGTGCTCGGGGAAAAAGCGCTGAAAAATCCGGGGTCAGACCATCGCCCACCCGGGTTGTACCAAAAGGGGCAAATGGGGGCGCGTGTCGAGGCACGTGACGCAGGGACTGCGGAAACAAATCCAACAAAATTTCGGGGGCGACATTCGAGCGAGAAACGTCACAGTATTCGCGAGCTCCCGACCGAAATTGCGAGAGGCTTCACACATATTTCTTGTTTTATGCAGTGGCCGAATCGTGTATTGTTGGTGCCATGCAACACACTACGCACATTTATGAGCTTAATTTTGTGTACACCCCAATAATTAGGATGTTTCATCTTTACAATTGTTTTCGAGATTCCGCCGCCACAACGCGACTCATGCCTTTCCACTGTCAGGCTGCGAGTCTGAAATTTCTACCTTCACCATGACTCTGAGAGATGATATATCACCACCCTCTAGTTATAGAGAGCTAGGCCAGATTAAGGATCTAGATTCCACCATCGCCAAGATCATACCTTCTATCAACCAACAGGGAGGAGACATCACCAGGAATCTCAAGCCATCCCAGTCTCCTCAACTAAGAAGATCATCATCATTTTCCAAATTTTTAGATGACCGAAGAGATAGCGCCAGTGCGGGCGATATCAACATACCCGGAGGATTTCGTAGACAATTCATCATCAACAAAAAATTGTCCAAAAACCAGAAGCCTCCAAAGTTCCTAACTAACAATTTGATAGAGTTCTTGAATATCTATTCCAACTTTGCCGGAGAAGAACTTGACGATTCTGACCAGGAATCCCTTACAGAATCGGGAGGGGAATCCGCTGTCGCATCGGTGGACGAGGAAAGCCTTTTATTGCCGGAAAACACCCCTAAACCACCGCCATCGAATTTGAAAACCTACTTCTTAGTGTTCAAAGCGTTGGTGGGCTCGGGGATCTTATTCCTACCCAAGGCATTTGAATCGGGAGGACTTTTATTCTCCATCATCACCTTGAATGCTTTTGGGTTCATCACGTATATTTGTTACTTGTTACTCATCCATGCCAAAAATCATTTTGGGTTATCCTCGTTTGGGGAGCTCGGTTTCAGAACCTACGGCAATGTCTTGAGGATTTTGATCTTGATCTCGATTCTCATCAGTCAGGTGGGGTTTGTGTCGACTTATATCCTTTTCACCACCTCCAACTTGACGAATTTGCTCAAGATTCCCCAGCTACACCTCGTGGCAGGGCAGTTCGTATGTTTGACCCCGTTCATTCTCATACGGAAGATCTCGAAATTGAGCTTCATCTCGTTGTTGAGTTCGATTTGCATCATTACCGGGCTTGTGATCATATTTATCTACTCCATTTCCGATCTTGAGCGGAATGGAGTGGGCCCAAACATCGTACAGTTCAATTCGTCCACCTGGTCGATGTTGGTCGGGATTGCAGTGACTTCATTCGAAGGAATTGGGTTGATATTGCCAATCGAGTCCGCAATGCACGATCCGTCCCAATTTCCTCGTGTTTTGGGTATTTCAATGATTTTTATCACCGGGTTATTTCTCGCTATCGGGACCTTGGGCTACGTCACCTACGGAGACAAAATCGAGTCTATAATCTTGCTCAATTTACCCTATGACCAATTGCCAGTGCAGCTCATTCTTGTTCTATACTCATTGGCAGTGTTCCTCACAGCTCCCTTGCAATTGTTTCCCGCCATCAAGATATTTGAGAACATCTTATTCAACTCGTCGATGTTTTTCAAGAACGGAAAGTTGTACAATTCCGGAAAGTTCTCCAAAAAGATCAAATGGTTGAAGAACTTCTTCAGAGTGATCATCTTGGCCATTATCTGTACCTTGGCCTATATGAACTTCGACCGAATTGATAAATTCGTTAGTTTCAACGGCTGTTTTGCTTGTGTGCCGTTGGTGTACATCTACCCACCGTTGATCCATTTCAAAACCACCACTAACAGACTTTATAGATTTTTAGATTTGCTTTTGGCGTCGGTGGGAGTGATTGTCATGGCCTATACCACCTACCAGATCTTGTTCAACTAATGCATAATATATTTATTCAGACCTCACGTCGCAGTACCCTCCACCCTCTCCTCCGCCGGCCTCAGTCCATCTCCACACAATATACGAGCGCACCCGTACACCCACACATACATCATCGCATCAAACAATATTCGCACTCATGGACCGACCACCAAAGAAGTTGTCGTGCCAAAGGTGCCGATTAAAAAAGATAAAATGCAACTACGAGTACCCCTGCGCCAACTGCGACAAAGGCAAATACGAATGCATCCAGGTAACCAGTGACATGCGCAAAAAGCGGCCCACCGTCAACTACGTGGAGACGCTAGAGAAGAGGTACGCCGCGCTATTGAACATCATCAAAAAGGCCAACAACATGGCCGCTGTCGAGGACAAGAGTGAGTATTTGGCATCTGTGAACATAGGAAACTTCTCAGAAGGGTTAAATCCCGACTTCTCCCACGACCAGCACGACGCAAACGACGATAATGACGCTTCTGTGTACGGTCCAATATCGATTTACGACAACAACGACCTCGTGCGGAAGAACAACCCGGTTCAAACCGACGAATTTAGGTACATCAAGCAATTGAACACCGATCCCGAGGTTTTGCACTGCGTGAAGCTCTTCTTTGTCTGGCAGTATCCGGATTTGAACATGTTTATCTTCCGTGAAGCGTTCTTGCAGGAATTTTTCAAGCCCAAATTCTTCAACTTGTACTGCTCCAGGATCCTCATTCTCAGCATCTGTGCTTTGGGGTCCAAAATGTCCGACGACGACGAAATCTACAACAAAAGTCTCAGTTTCTATAACGAAGCCAAAGGTTTATTGCTTTCGAAGATGAACAACCCCTCCATCACGTCGCTACAAAGTTTCTTGTTGTTGAGCTTCTACGACATTTTCAACGGAGCCAACTCCAGCGGCTGGATGTTGTCGGGGAACGCCATTCGAATGGGGTTCGACTTGGGGTTCCAATTGCACCCCAACTCGTGGTTTTTGAAGCTGAAAGTCTCCAACTACTCCAAGGAAATCGATAACGAGATCAGGTCCAGAATATATTGGGGAACCTACCTCGCGGACCACTTCATAAGCTTGTTGCTAGGAAGACCATCGCTATTGAAATTGAACGATGCCACCATTCCCGAAACCGACGATCTTCCTGAACTCCAGTGGATCGACGAATATAGATATCTTGACCCAAAAGCCGAAGACGAAGCCAAAAAGGTCTCCAACATCTCGTCGCCGTTGAAAAGCGTCATAAACCTCATAAATATCAGCGAGAATATGTTGAACGACATTTTCAACAAGAACTTCAACCAGGACTTCATGAACGACAACAACCACTTGATCTTGACAGTGACGAAGTTGAACGAGTACAACGACAAGATACTAAACTGGAAACGGAACTTGCCCACAGACTTGCAGTTCAACAAAGAGTTGTTGCGTCATAACGCCGATAATCCCACTATGAGCTGCATAAGGTACTACTACTACATCCTAGTGTTGTGCTTGAATCGGCCGTTCATTGGCTTAGATGACGACATCTTCAGGAGCTTGAATTTGCCTGGAGAGTTGGTGCCAAGAGCTATTTGTCTCGAATCCATCGAAGACTTGTTTGTGGCCATTGATAAGTTCCAGAAAGTCCATGGGTTGAAAAAGCTGTCGATATTTATTGTCTACTGCTCCATCTTGTCCATATCCATCATCTTGCTTTTGAAAAACTCCAACATGATCAAAAACGAAGCCCAGAAGTTGGTGTTCTTTCTAAATGTGTTGAAGCAGTCCTCTAGGACCTGGAAATTGGCAGAAAAGTCGTTGAACTCCATAACCTCGCGATTGGTCGATTACAACATCGACATCAACTCCATAGACGATTACGAGGTGAGAATCAAGGTGGAGGCCGAAAATGCCGATTTAAGACTAGATTCCAGCACGAACACCATCAATTCTGTCGTGAGCACCGACCACAAACTCCCTTCAAATCACTCGTTGTCGAGCTTAATGAACCCGAACACCAGTGGCATGGAACCCGAGAATATCGGCATCGGATCTAGATCTCACTCCGTGTCTGAAACTCATCAACCAGGCGTTGGCCTCGGAGATGTGGGAACCAACGGTGTTGTAGTTGGGGAAAATACCCTAGAGTTCTTCGGTGGTCCCCCGGTGTTGATGACCTCCGACCTTTTCAATCAGGATTGGGAGAGTCTATTCCCGGACTACATTTTTAATGACAAGAATCACGAAAATAGCTGACGAATTATGAATATACACTTCCTTCTGGTTCAGTACACCTTAAGATAGCTTCCTGATTCAATCAAAGCATACCCCCCTCGTTAATTGGCCGAGAAGATCCGAAACATCCGAAAATACCCGAAATTTCTCAGAGAAGAGCTAAATGACAATAAATATCTATAAGTATCACTAATTTAATTTTGATAAGATAGCATCAGTAAATTCGGTGGTTGAAGCAGTACCACCAATATCCTTGGTGGTGGATTTACCCTCGGCAATAACATCGTAGGTGGCTTTGGAAATGTTATCAGCGTGCTCGTTCAATCCCAAGTGTCTCAACATCATGGAGGCGGACAAGATCATGGCAGTTGGGTTGGCGGAGTTTTGGCCTTTGATGTCTAAACCGACGTGTCTGCACCCGGGTTCGAACACGGCATATTCTCTACCGAAATTGGCACCTGGCACCAAACCGGGACCTCCGATCAATGCGGCACCGATATTGGATAAAATGGAACCGTACAAGTTAGGAGTCACCAAAACGTCAAATTGCTGAGGTTTGGCAACCGCTTGCATAGAGGCATTGTCGACGATCAAATCGTTGACCTCAATACCTGGGTAATCCTGAGCAACGTCTTTAACGGTTTGTCTGAATAAACCATCACCCAATTTCATGATGTTGGCTTTATGGATGGCAGTGACCAAGTTTCTGTTGTTTTTTTTGGCGAAATCAAAGGCAAATTTGGCGATTCTTTCCGATTTGAATCTGGTCATAATTTTCAACGATTCGACCACTCCTGGGTAAGATTGATGCTCTAAACCGGAGTATTCACCTTCGGTATTTTCTCTGACCAAGGCAAAGTCGATACCTTCCAATCTACCTTTCACACCTGGGATATTTTTGATCAACACCAAAGAAGCGTAGATGTCCAATTCCTTTCTCAAGGCGACATTTAACGATCTGGAGGATTTGCTGGTGGAGGTATACATAATACCCTTCAAACCGACCTTGTTTCTCTTTAAACTTTCCACAGCTTCAGTGACCCCGTGGCCATCATCTTCTAAACCACTGACATTGACGGTTTCAAAGTCAATAGGAACTCTTTGGTCTTTGAAGATGGTTTGAACGGAGTCGGTGATTTCCTTCCCGATACCATCACCAGGGATCAAAGTAACAGTATATTTACCGCCGTATTTTTTGGGCAACACCGATTCAGGGGATGAAAAGGAAGCTAATTGTCTTATGGAGTTTCTTTGAATTGATCTTAACATTTTGGAGGTTTCAAAATTGACTATAATTGAGATTAAAGATCGAGAGTAAAATTTTCAATCGGAGTTGATTTGGTGATGATTCTCATTGGACATTGAGTCTGGTTATTCACGACTTTTCGCGCATCGGCAGCGCGGTAGCGCGGATTGTCGCCAGAGCCACCGAGCTAGTGCGATCTCGGGGCCGCAGTTGGGGGATCCCTGCGACACCGCGACACCGCGACTGGATAATCCCTGGATACATCCCAGAAGACGTTATGTACAAGAAAATACTCACAGAGTTGAGGGTCATAGCGACCAAATCACACACCCTCCACTCCAAGTCCGACATCAAGAAACAAAAAGCGTTATTGGAGTACCAGAAATACCATCTTCTCAAACAAGGAAAGCAAGTGGCAGACATCACCGCTCAAATTGAAAATCTAACCAGTGATGCCAAACCGTCGGCCAAGTTTGAAAAGATCTTCAAGGACTTGTATACAGAACAGAAACAACAGCAAGGAATACCTAAAATCAAGCAGCAGAACTTCAGCAATGTTTATACGTTTTTGAGTAGCCAGAGAGTATATCAGGAATTGATCGAGAGGTATAATCCGGGAATAAACTTCGACCAGACGGAGAATATCGAAGCTTCCGCCAATAGAGTGGGATTGAAGGTCCCAGAATAAGTTTTGGCGGCAACCGAGAAGCCACAGAGGTTCTTTGAATAGAATTTCCCTATAACTCCAATTTCCTTTGTAGATAGAACTCCATCGTTATAGCAGTATTCTAGCTTCGACTAAAAAAACCTAATATTGTATATTTTCAGTACCTTAATCTCTTTTCACCATACCCATCGTCGTCCCTAGAACGTTTGCCCAGCTTGTTATCGTACAAAACGCACGAGCCGTTCTTTATCTCGTTGTTTTCCGTGTAGAACTTCTTCAAGTTCTCCAAAATCAATAAATCATCGTAATAATTCATGTTGAAGTCGAAGTTCATCCTATAATGCAAATAATTGATCGAATTATTCAAATTGTAATTGTATGCGTCCATGAGGTAACTTATCAACAAGGCATTGGAGAAATTCTCGTTATGCTCCCCCAAAATCAAAATGTCAATGGAGTTGTTCATGATTTTGAACAAGTTGATCAACCTCGTCAACTTAAACAAGTTATTCTTCAAATTTCCCGACAAGATTGGGTTGGCCAAGTTCAAGTTCAAATTGTCTGGTAACTTGTTGATCAACTTATCGATGTTTTCGTTACAGTTGATGAAATAGTTGACAAAATTTTGCAACACTTTGTTGAACTTCAAGTTGAAATTGTTCAACAATTCCTTTTCGTCCTCGGTATAACTGTTGATATCGAAGCTTAAATCCAACGACAACACCAACATGTCGGTGGAAATGGCGATGTTGCAGGCATCCAAGTGTTTAAGAAACTTGTAGGTGGGCAAGCAGTTCACTATAATCTTGAAATTGTAGTGCTTGAACACCTCTTGTCTCAAACAGTTGGTGTTGCCATAATAAATAGTGGGGCAAATATTGACCAAGTCATTTTCTATCTTCTGCTGGTACAAGTTTTTAGGTAAAAGTTGGGCTACGGGGTAATTTTCAATCATGTCACTGTACATCGGAATGCTTTCAACGGAGGTTCCTTAATAATACAAAAAAATACACGTCTAGAATACACGTCTAATATACAAAGGGTTGAGCCTTAGTGTAGGTGGTCAGCGCAGATATCGTTTTAAATATTGCACCCTGTGAGTCTCAGCAGGAAAAGCAGCCTAAATAGTTGCAAAATCGACTTTGGTACCGATGTCCGAAATTGAGGCAGTGGAGAGGTACAATAAATTCCGAATCAAACCCTTCTAACCAGTCGATAAAAACGATAGTCTTGGTCAAAAAAATCACTAAATTTTACCGACTATTGTGGAAAAACAGGAAAATAGCTTTTTTATATATCATCACAAATACAGGAATGGAAATTCTACTGAGGATGTCTTAGGCCAACTTGTCTTGATGTCTGCATAGTGCCTGGGCCAAAATTCACCCTGCAAAATGGCGGAGAGACGACCTTTTGCCTTGCGCATCTTTGGTGTACGGGACACCCCCTTTGGGCAGCTACAGTCGTGTGAGGAATGCGAGTTGCCGCGGATGAGGCCTTGCGGCCCCACACGACCCCGTACAGCTCGTACACCCACACCCGTACACCTGGATTTCCACGTGATGGCCCTCGGGGTACGACAGTCGCAAAAGTCTGCGGAGAACCCTGAACCACCTGCAATGTTTAGAATCTATTTGACCAAATTAAGAATCCCCAAGTTCAATTTTAAGCCTTACAAGTTGGCATTCTTGCCATTGGTGAAGCCCATTTACAATGACTCCTTCAAGACGGCCAATTCTCCCAACATTGGCCAAACGGTGGACGCAGCAAGAGTCGGAGTGTTAAATGCACCATTAAGTGAAAGAAAGAAAATGTACAACGAATTGACCATTGGATCCATTACGGGGTTATTTTTGGGTGTGATCATCGGCAAGTTCAGCTCTTTGATCATTACTTTGACTTTATCTACTTACTTGTTGTTGCAATTCTTGGAATCTCGGAATTTGATTACCATTCCATGGAACTACTTCTTCAAATTCAATAGTCAGGATTTCGATATCAAGAACTTGGTGTTTGACAATTTCAACTTCAAGATAAGTTTTGTGTCGTCATTCTTGATTGCCTGCTACAATATTTAGTGCTCAATATCTAGTGCTACATATTTAGTGCTACTCAAAATTTAGTTGCTGCTCAACATTTGCCTTTTTTACTGCCATGGTAGCAATAAGAGAACGAAATCATAGTAAATATACAATCATGCTATAATTAGTTTATTTTGGTCAACAAATCAAATGTACCCGTACCAACATTTGATAATTTACCCATGACGATTTTGGCCGATGGGGACTCTAATCTTTCGACATCTCCGTCCAACACAGCTTTGGTAATGAATTGACAGGTGGTTTCATAAGACATCTTCATGAATGATGAGGTAGATGTGTCGATTCCTTGTCTGTTGAAAGCCAAATAGGTACCTTCTCTTGTCATCATATCACCGATCAAATCCAAATGTCTGGATGAGACATTAATGGCGTAACGTTCGAAAACGTTGTTGATCTCCCTAACAATGGTGTTTCTAGCAGCTTCCACCCCGTAGGTCTTTAACACTTGATAAATGTCATTAGATGTGATGTTGTTAACATTGATGAATTCTTCTTGATCCCACATTGCCTTGAAATTCACCCCCTCGGTCGTCAAATGTCTTTCACCAGAAGGATGTAAACATCTTCCAATCTTTGGAACCTCTCTTACCACAACCTTTCTACTCAATTCTTCAATGATATTGACCATCAACAATTTCTCAAAGCTACCAACCAACTTGATTTCAAATTCACACCACTCACCATTATCGTCGTCAAAGTTGAATTTGGTAATGAAATTGTGATTAGTGATAACTTCCAATTGTCTGTCTTTAGCCTCCTTTGATAAAGCCTTGGTTTGTTTGATTCCTTTCGCTTGACTCTTGCTTACAGAATCAGAATCACTTCCACTGTCACTATCGCTGTCGGAATCGGAATCGGAATCGGAGTCTGAATCTGCCATCTCTTCATCACTGGTTTCTTCAGCTCTCTTCATTGTTTCTATTTCTTCGTCATCAGGACCATCATAGGAAACAGCCTGTTTTCCCTTACCGCTTTCTTCGTCGTCGTCACTATTTATCTCGTCGTCATCTTCGTCGATATCGTTGTCATTGCCGTTTTTAGCAGGTTTAGAAATATTCTCTGTGACCTTAGAAGCTTTACCCACACTGGGTAATTCGATTTTCTTCTGTTTCTTGATTTCCTTAGTGATGGTGGTTTCCAACTCGCTTAAAAATTTGGTTTTGACGATTTTCTCTAAATACTCTTGGTCGACATCATATTCCTTTTCATATTCTTCTTTGCTAAAGAAATTTAATTTGATATTGTACGATCTGGAACTATCTCCATCAGCAGTTATCGAGGTAGTTTCAACCACTTCTACGTTGACCAAGAACTCACTGAAAACGACCTTGGTGACATTCTTGCAGAATATTTCCGCTAATTCATCAGTAACTTCATTTTTCAATGGCAAGGTCATTTGAGGAGTTGAAATCGATGACGAAGCAGTCATGATGATTTCCCTCATACGAGGAATACCCAAGGTGACATTGGCAGCACCGTGGCCCGCAAAATGGAATGTGTTCAACGTCATTTGAGTCGAGGGTTCCCCAATGGACTGCGAAGCAATGATACCCACAGACTCTCCGGGGTTGACCAAAGATCTCATGTATTTCAATTGCATCAATGCCTTGAACTTTTTGTCGTTGATCTGGCTATTTTTGAAAATGTCTTTGTTATCGCTGATGAACTTCTCCAATTTGTTCTGGAATTGTTCAGAAACAGAACCCAAATACTTGGAAGGATTCAAGGTGGAAATCACAGGATCGTATTTCAAAGCTTCTTGGTAGTGAGGCACATCTACTTGTTTCTTCAAGGACTTTTTGTACTTCTTCACGTAGTTGTTAGCAGTGTCGGCATCAATGAAATCGATGAGATCTGGTTGGTATTTTTTCAATAACGAATCATAGTTCTCTAAGCAGAATTTGAATTCGTTCATGTGCAGTTGTTTGGTGGTATCGATGGAGTCTCCACCGTACAAGAATTGAATCAAGGAACCGTCACCGTCACGAACACTATTATCATAACTTACATGAACCCCTTCCAATTGTTTGGTCAAACATCTTTGTAAGTAACCAGATCTCGATGTTTTGACTGCAGTATCAATTAAACCTTCTCTACCAGCCATACAATGGAAGTAGTATTCCTGAGGCCTGATACCGGAGTAAAAACGCTGTTTGATATACCCACCGGCCCTGGCATCAGTCTCAAACGGTTTAAAACTTGGTAATGTCTTACCTGACACCATAACAGGTACCCTTCTACCTTCTAATGCTTGTTGACCTAACAAACACATAATTTGGGAAACATTAACATTGGAACCTTTGGCCCCCGATAACGCCATCGCTTGCATGGAATTGTAAGGAAACTTCTTCATAGTACCTCCGGGAACACATTGATTGACCACTTGGGAGGTGATAGCATTGACCTTGGACTGGGTAATGGCGTCCAAAATACCCAACTTGTTATCATCTCTCAAAATCTCTTCTAATCTCTTCAACAACTCCTTATCGTCGACCTTGGTGTCTTGCGATAAATTGGTGACTTCGTTGGCAGCTATTCTACCAATGTCAATGGATTGTTTCAATATGTCATTTCTCCAAGTATTGCCTTCTTCAGTCAATCTCAAATCATCCATACCACAGGTAAACGCTGTCATCATGATGTAATTTGTGAATAGTCTACCCAAGATAGATAACGCCTTACCGGCAATGGTGGGACCGTACACTTCGTGTAAGGAATGGACAATACCAAATTGGGAGGCCCCATATTGAGACTTGTCCAAAATACCGCAGATCAAATGACCGTTTTTGAATATAACGTCGTTCTCTTGTGAATGAGGACTCCAGTAGTCGTTCTTGATTTTATTCTTGGACTTCAAATTGATTCCGGGAACGTTATCGGGCTTGATATTCAAAAGAATTGTGGATATAACCTGTTTCCCAGTCCACAATGGTTGAGGTTTGAGGATCGTTGGTGGTAAGGTTTTGATTCTATTGTGCGTTATGTGGCCATCTTCGGGTCTAATGCACCCGTAGATCAATTGCTGGTAGGTTTCTCTGTTGAAAAAACTGTCTTGACTGGTTAACCATACTCCGGCACTAATATGATCTTGAATTAATCCTCTTAAAGGAGAACCAGAAGTAGGAGTTAAGTACTGACTGTCAGTGTTGGCCAAGTTCAAAGCTTCAGCCTTAGCATTCTCGTTTTGTGGGAAATGCATGTTCATTTCATCACCATCAAAATCAGCATTATATGCCCCAGTGTTTGCATAATGCAATCTTAAAGTTTTTTCCCCGGGTAACACTCTCACTTGGTGACCCATCATGGATGCCTTATGCAATGTAGGTTGACGATTCATGATAACTACATCTTTATTTTTGATGTGCCTGTAAACCTTTTTATTTATCACACCCCCGGCGTTATCGGAGTTGGAAGGGGTTAATAATTGGTCTGCAATAGTTTTACGCTGTTCCAAATTCATTCCAACCAAGGATACCAAAGAACCGTCTTCGTTTTGAACTTGCACTGCACCTGGCCATTCATCAGGGCCGTTAATGACAGCCTTCCTTAACTCATTAACATTGTACGCAGTAACTGGTTCGGGGTAAGTCAATTTTTTGGCAAACACAGGTGGAACCCCAATTTCATTAGTTTCCAACATTGGATCGGGAGAAATGACAGATCTGGCAGCGTAGTTGACTCTTTTACCCATCATGTGCTTTCTGAATAACCCTTCTTTCTTTTCCAAGGCCTGTTTGACCCCCGGGTTGGGTAATTTACCTGCTTGAGCATTCTGGTTCTTGGTGGAGTCAATAAAGGCATTGACGTCATTTTGAATAGTGACGAACGAGTTCATCAATCGGTTGAATAACATTTTCTTTTCCTCCACAGTGATTTTGTCTTTAGTAGCATTGGAAATCTGGTCGTTCAAATCCCTGACTAACAAACAAGTCTTCAATATGTTTGATAACAATTCGTTTTGAGCGTTTTCGTGGATATCATCGCCCAACTTGGAGGGCAATCTGAATCTGGTGGGTGGCACAACTATAGAACTCAAAAAAAACCAGTCGGCTGTGACTTTCTTGGTAGGGTTAGGTTTGGAATTGAACACTTTGTTGAGCACATCTTGTTCGTTTTTGAACACTGCATTCAAGATGTTCTTGATCTCAGTGGATAATATATACTTGGAGCCTCCCTTGTGTTTGATATTAGGCATGGTATCGCTTTTATTAGACCCGATTCTCAACATATCAGGACGCTTCAACCCTTTGACTCTGTTGTTGGTAATCTGCTTGTCTCTCAAGGAGTTTTCGAACAACTTGACAAAGCCGTCTTTTCTGAAACTGGGGGAGTACATCCCACAATTGTCACACCTGGGTCTGGCTAGTAATTTTTTGTAGAATTCGTGAATAGTTAGTTTTCTTTCCTCGCCGATGGAGGCAGTATTAACCCCCAGCTCGCTGGTTCTTCCTTCACTCAAGGCTTTAGCAATAGCCTCATCTACAAAAAGCTCCCTTCTTTCCATCAAGTCTCTCTTTAATTTGGGATCGATAGAGTTCTTCTGAAAGTTCCCGTCATCTTCCTCGGCTTCGTCGTTTAGTTCATCGGTACTGCCCCTCACTAGCATGTTATCCAACTCATTGCATTCTAGTAATAATCCATACTGGATCAACTTCAATTTGCAGCTGAATCTATGAATCTCTAAAGCATTCAACTTGAAATGGTGACAGTAGAGACATGAAGATCTGATGTACAAAAACAATTGGTTGAAAAACAACGGATTGTAAACGGCAATGGGTAATTCAATGTGTCCCTGATGCCCTGGACAAAACCTATCGTCTAATCCACAGGTGGTGCACAAATTTCTTAAGAAGGCGCCTAATGCTAGGTCGTAAAGGCCTCCGCTGATTGGATGGCCCAAATTGTCAAAAACAATAGGATTGGTGATCTGTTTGGCAGAAAGATTTCTAATCTCCTTATCCAGTAGTACACCAAACTCCACTGATGTAATTTCAGATCCTACGGGCTTGGAGATATCCATATTGGTTGTGAGGACTAAAGATGAGATTTGAAAATTTTTTGCGAAGCTCATCTTCAGGTCGATTTGACATCACGTGACTGATGATGTTGGCTGCCGACGAAGGTGACGGGAGAAGGGATGAGTAATAGGAGATAAAGCTGGGGAGAGGGGAGAGCGTAAGAGATAATTGTACATAGTGGTTTGGTATACACTTTTCAGAACTAATGCTTGCCGAAGATGCCCTTAACACCTCCGGTAATCCCCTTAACACCTCCACCGACAACATTGGCTCCAAGGCCGATACCTTTACCAACCCCTTTTCCAACCCCCTTTCCGACATTACCTGCGACACCGAAAGCGTCACCGATTTGGGTTTCTGAGGCCGGTTTACATGAAATAATAAATTCTGGTTTGAAAGACATCTTCAAGAACACCGTTCCACCGTCGCCCTCAGTCTCTGTGAACAAAGGAACTTCGATTTCTTCATCTGAGTTGTCAAAATCCACATCCGACAAGTGAATGTAACCTGTGGCTAGTAAATCATCTTGCTCTGGACCGATATCCCAATCATAGGCGTCGATTCTAAGGAACGAATCGTATTTATTGACAACGTCAGTGGTGGCCGATTCGTTCCACACTGGGTCCAACGTTTTCTTGTTCTTCTTGGTCTTTATGAAAGAATCCTTGTCGGTATTCAAGAAAATTTCCACATAAGGATCGGACTTTCCATTTCTGTCACCAGCAATGAAATTGGTTCCTCTCAACACATCAACAGTCAACTTACCACAGTTGTTGATAGAATCCTGTGGTGGTAACCCAGTTTCATAGATGAGAGGAATCCATTGGAATTGCACTTGTATGTCGACTTTACCACCGTCTCCTTGTAGCGACACATTCATAGGAGCCTCGTACCCATTTTTAACCAACTGCAAGGTAGGAATAGTGGTTTCAGCAATGCATTTCTCCAATCTGTTGTCTTCCCTATTCTTCACAAACCTGAAAGTCACCTGAGAGTACTCTAATTCTTTTACTGTTGCATCACCCGAGCTTGCCACATTAACCTTCCCGGACTTCAATTTTTGGGAAGCAAAGTCGTAATGAGAGTGATTATCAAAAAATACCTGCAAGAATCCATCCTTGGACACACTTCCGTCAAGCAATTCAAACACCAAAACCCCACTTTTGTACTCCATCAATTCTTCCAACGATATTTGGAGTCTCACGGTTTTTTCCTGCTTCTTATCCTTACCTTCTTTCTTATCTAGCTCGGCTTTCTTGGCGGCTTCTTTGGCCTCTTTCTCCTTTTGTTCTTTGGATTTGGCAGCTTCTGCTTCAGCCTCTTCTTCAGCCTTTTTCTTATCTTGCTCTTCCTTATCCTTGATTTCATTAAGTGGGATGATTGGTAATACAGGATAGAACGCTAACGAGTAGGTGACCAATCCCTTGGGTCCATGCTTTTTCGTGATTAGTTTGGACTGTCTTTTTTCAGTATCAACATGCTCGATATACTTGTTCATTTCATTTTTGCTGATGATCTCGTTCAATCTGACGTCAAAAGACCCCAAGGTTCTGTCATTGGAGCGCTTCTCCACATCCATCACCTCGATGGTCAACAATTGATTTGGCGACGATACAGAACAGTAGAATACCTCATTCCATGTAGGGTTCAACGTGGAGTCGGCAGCAATTGTTCTAGCCTTCTGGACTCTATTGACAAATACCCTAGCATAAGGATCGATCTTCCCAATTCTCTCCAAATTTTTCAAGTCTTCTGCACCTTCAATGCTGACTCTTACAACCCCTATTGGAGGAGTGAATCCGGTAGCATCCTTCATGGAGGCTTGTAATCTTACTGGTTTCCAGAATGCATTCACTCTAATTTCACCACCAGTGGATAAACCAAACCAGGTTTGGTCCACCTGCGAAGCATCGATCAACTCGTTCAAAGAGGCAGTAACCGACCCCAAAAAGTCGCCGCTTTTACTCTTGATGATGAATCTAACCTTGGCCTTGGCACGGTTATACACGATCTTCTCGTAAATCAAACCATATGATGGGTTGTTGTTTTTACCCACGACGTCCGAGGTCATGGCCTTCTCACCGTTGTAGTAAATTTCGGCATAAGTAGCTATAGGCTTCTTTTCGTCGCTGTTAAAGTTACGAGCCTCGGCGATTTCAATTCTAGCAATTCCGGTATTCAAGTCGGGTGGAGGATTTATGGCCCCATCAGGCAGTCTGGTTGATTCCAAGGTGGGTGTAAACAGCAAATCGAACTCCAACTCACCCACAGGCTTATTGTTTCTGATAAAAGGACTAGTGATATCCCTTTGCTTAGGATTATCTCTCAAGGTTTCTAAATCGAACTGAACTGAACCCAAATGTCTATCCTTTCTCTTACCGTTCCAATCGTAAAGATCAATACTCAAAGGCTCTGAGAACGACTTCACAGTGATATAAGTGGTCTCTTTCCACACCGGCTCGCTGGTATCTTCAATATGCTTGGTTTGGCCCGCAACTTTACCATTGAAGCCGTAAGTTAAGTAAGGGTCCAAGGTATTACCAATAGTAGTGAACCCTTTGATCTTCCTACCTCGTTTGGCAGTGATAGCCAACACTCCAATGGAGGTGTCCATTGGAAATCCTGCAACCAATTGCTGGACGTTCAACTGGAATGATAAGGGGGAATAAACCATGGAACCCACGTATTTTTTAACCATCTCGTTGATGAAAGGAAACAAGCCAGGGATGTTCAACACCTCCCAGTTGAAGATGGTGTCTCCCAATAATCGGGAACTGAAATCAAACTGGATAGGCTCTAATAACGACACGTTCACGGTTTCTATATGGGGAAAAGAGCTCATCATCCTCAATCTCACCCTGAGCATAGCTCTATACGACACATCACTGACAGAGACTGGAATGGTCAAGCCGAACAAACTGGCCTTGACCACAATCTTCTGGTTGACGTTGTTCTTCAACTGTTTGGAATTGGAATCGGCCAAAGCATTAGGAATGAACGAGGTATCCCAATCCATCACCACAATATCATCATTGGTCCCGGGTAACGTCTTGACGGCGTTGATTCTGGGGGGTTTGGTCCCCGCAGTGAAGCTATCGATCCACAAGGATTTGATGAAGGCGGGGGCGGGAGAAGTGGCCAAAATCGGGTTTACTTGATCACACACAATCTGCGACACAGAGGGCTCGAGATAGTACCAAAACTTCTCCAAAAACACATTGCACCAATCCATGGTCTCGTAGTCACTTTCAATGGACTTGATGGAGAATTCTCTTTGTGCCTGTTGTCTGACAACCGTCCTGTACCGTCTTATGGACGTACGATACAAAATGGTGAAAATAACCATGATGAAGAACATAGGGGCCAAAGAGAACCGCAACCACCCCACAAACCACGATAACACCGCCCCCGCGATCAAATACCCCGCATTGTGGTACCAGTCGCCGTAAGCGGCCGCGGGTAAGTACTGATCGAAAATAGACGATTTCGACAACAAATCGGTGATTTCGTCGTCTTCCGTCAACGCATCGTCCGCTTCCCAGCCCCCTACTTCCTTCCACCCCCTGAAGGTGGGCTCAAGTGGTTCTCTGGGCGGCGGTTTCAAGTCCTTGACCTTGGAGAGGTCATAATCGGCACTAGGGACCAATTCAATCGAAGAAACACTGCTGTTAACATTGGATTGCGTCTTTGTGGGGACCCTGGAACCGGCCTTGGACTGGCTCACAGAGCCCTTCTTGGGCCCAGGAGCCTTATTTCCATTGCTTTTGTTCAACGCCTCCTTCCCAATGGGAGGCGGTTGGCGTGGAGCATCTACAACCGGTGGAGGCTGTAATATTTCGTTGGGCTGGCGGTTAGTATAGGTTTCAAGGAGAAATAACCGGGGCGGTTTGAGGCACCAAACGCCACCACCACGCATGTGCAATGGTGGGTACCGAATTGAGGCTTTGGCACCTTCCCGCCGGCCACACTACGTACATTTTCTGACATATCCCACTAATTATGTCCAGACAAAGTTCGTTGCTTAGAAAATTTCAGGTACCGCAATCGATGTGAAATGGGAGAGTTCGGTACACCAGGGATCCGGGTTAGAGGCACTGCGAAAGAAGGGTTGATGAATACTTTGCCATTAATCTAAGGTTACGGGGTCTTCCCAGCTGCCGGAGCCGTGGTAAGGGGTTTTGGAGGACACATCATGGCCCAGGTGTTTTTTGGCAGAATTTTCGGAGGTTCTAGTGGCATCTCGAGTAGAAAATACCCCCGGAGGTGGAGGCACATTCCCGTAGTCCTCGTCCTCGGTTTCGTCGTCCAGAAACCCCGGAATTCGACTATCGCCGATCAGATCCATCAACTGGTCGATTCGGGGCAAGCTGGTGAGGTTATTGCTCTCCGTATCCGCAAACCCTCTTAGAAGTGGTAATGTCGTCAAATGGCGGGGGGACGCAGCAAAAGGTGCGTGCGGTGCGGGAGGCGCCCCAGGCCCCGTTTTCTGGTTGTCATTGTCTGTTTCGTTATCGCTTTCGTTCGCATGTTCGATATGGCTGTCTTTTTTGTCATTGGCATTTTCGTCATTGCCGTTCTGTTTGTGGCCGTCTTCGTCCTCTTTGGTGCCGTTCTCGGGCCCTTCTTCGTCGGAATCAAGCAGCACAACCTCATGAACCCCCTTCTTTTTTTTCGGCTTCGGAGCGTTGTCCACAATCCTGTAATTTGCCATATCTATCAACTCGATTCTGTCGATATCCATCGGAGTGGTCTTGATGAAGTAGTTGAAGATATCCGAAATGAACAACTGGCTCAATTCGAAGCCGTTGTTACACACAGGACACTTGTAGGTGGGGTAGGTGGCGGCGATGGTTTTGAAATCGTTGATACTGGGATTATAGATGAAATTCTTCGTGAGCTGCACAATACTCATAGGATTGAAATCCTTGCCTGTACTCTGAAGGAACTTATCTCTCTTCTTCAAATCATATGACTTGCGGATCAAATCCTTCTTCAATACGTTTTTGATCCCCAGGGGCAATTTGTTGAAGAGACAGAAATTTTCAAAGTCGAAGCACTCGAAATGACTGCAGCAGATGGATTTCACCGGCAATCGTATTTTTGTGGCGCTTAAAGGGTCTCTGAGAGTGAAAATGATGCGATCGATCATTTCCAAGTCCTCTTTGCTGTCGCCCAAAAGCCCAAACTCTCTTTTGAGCACGATGGTCAAGTTGGGGGGGATATTTCTGTATCCTGGTTGGATGGAGGTTTCGGGAATTTCCTGCTTGATGGTATCGTGGTTGACAATTCCGGTTTCCTTTTTGATTGGCTGGGCCTTTGGTTGGTCGGGGCTATCGGCCTGCGTGGGTGGGGTCAGTTGTGGTGCTGTTGGATACATGCTGCTTTGGGACGCCCCTGTCAGCGATAATGCGGCGACACGCGGCTTAGTAGGGCTGTAATTCAAAGTAACATTCAAGCTCGCACTATGGCCCGTCTCCTTTGTGGTTTGGGGGGGCGAGCTGCCGATATCAGGCTCGGTCAACACTTGATTCAACTCATCTTCTAGCGACGAAAGGTCGGAAGTATCGTCGATCCGCGATAGTATGTGGTTCGGTATGCGGATTTTGACATGGATGTGCCTATTGTGTTGTTGCGGCGACTCCACGGACGTCACCGACACCCTGCTGCCCTTCGGGTTCTTGAATTTCACTACTAGTGGCATTTGGCAAAATTCTTTCGCAACGATAAGAGATGTAGGGTTCGCGCGGAGGGGGCGGGGTGGTGCGAGAGCTGGTGCGAGAGCTGGTGCGAGAGCTGGTGCGAGAGCTGGTGGGACGTATTAATTCGGTAACTGCAACTCTATAGAGTCATTATACAATTGAGACAACTCGTGGGACAACAATTCCGACAACTTTCCGTTATCCCTTAACGATGCCCACTTTCCATCGATCAAGTCGTACCGATTGGGGCCGGTAACGGGCGAACTGATCCAGATTTGCTTATTTGGGGGCTGTCTGTTGATTACATAAGTGCCGGCTTTTGTGTTCAAAGTCAACACTCCCTGGGACAAATCGAAGTCCATGTCGTCGTGGCGCTCGGAGACCAAGTCTAGTTCGTCTCCCAACTCCTCTAAGTAGTGATTGGAGATCTGGTTGTACTCCAAATCGGTAATGTGATCGATCTTCCCGTCGATGTTGTGTCCCATTCGATCAGCAGCGTAGTTTCGTACCGGGATCCAATTGATGGCTGCCGTTCGGAATGTTGGAGATTTTTGGCCGTTCAATAACCTCGTGCTGCTGTTTCTGGCCCCCGCGACAATGGGGGATGCCAATTTCACCTTCAATACTCCCTTGAACCTCCTCATGGTGATGGTGATTTTCGCAGAAAAACTCATTGGAGGATGTTTTTCACTATTTTGTTGTTTGCGGTCATTATGGTGGGGGTGATCCTTTACATGCCCTACGCCGCCAAACTCGCCACCTACAAGTACGAGAAACAGGTGAAGAAAGCTCGGGCTGCCGAAAAACCTCAACCCAAGAACGAATATTACGGCTACCAGGCCCCAGATCACGTATTGCAGCACCAGGAAGAATCGGTAGCCAAGTCCAGTGGCATTAAAAACATCACCATCGACGACATTCCATTAAAAATGAAAGTAAATCACCCCACGTTGAAAAAGCGGTCGGAAAAATTGGACACCGACAGAAACCCCAATAACTACGATTACGACTTGGATGAGATCATTAACGAGAGAGAACATCCCGAGGAGCCTCGGGATTTCGGCAGAGAAACCGTGTAGTCGTGATTCGTTATTCTATGTACTGTAAATATCACACAATAAGTTGTACTTTGCGTAGTTGCCTTCGTTGATATGGTGGAAATCTGCTATAGTAGACTGTTTCTTGGAATTAGCGAGATTCTGGAGTAAATAGTCGAGCCGGGGGTCATTGTAGTGGTGATTAACGAGTCTCATGAGTTTGGCGGACAATTTGACGAGGTTTCCGGAGTATGACCGGTTCTTCGGCTTGCTGCCTGCAACAAAATCGAAGTCGGTGATATAGCTGGTCTCGAACGAGCGTATGAGCTTGCCCATGGCGAAATGCAACTGACTAGCCGTCAATTCCGCCAGAAATAGCTTCAAGAACACCTCGGTGGTCAACGGGACGTTATGCTGTTCCATGACGTCCACCATCGCCAAAATGTCTTCGGCTTTCGAGTACGCTTTGATAAACGGCTGGAAAGTGGCCATGTTCGGGACTATGTCGATAGGTTCCATCTCAATCAATGAGCTTAGCTTGTCGTAGTAATGGAGATATAAATGGTGGTCTTGGAGATCCTGAGGCTCTGCCGGCTTGAAAAGCTTGAGGTACTCTAAGGCCTCTGAAATATGTCCAAAATGCACCAAGCCCTTGATAATTTCGTTGACTATTGTTATGTCCATCACCAAGTCGATGGAGTTGATCGTCTGGTGGAAGTTTCGCTCATCGTTGAAGCTACGGTATCCCTTGAGCAACAATTTGGTGGTATCTCGATTAGGGTTACTCAACTTTGCCAAAACGTCGTTGAAAACCCTCTCATTCCGGTGCATAATACTAATGTCCAAAATATTGTTGAGCGAATTGGTATCACGCAAGTGCAAGCTTCGGTAGAAATCCCAGGTGAATTCAGTATCAGTGCACTTATAGTCGATCAACTGCAATGATTTTTTGACGACTTGGATGACATCGGGATGGTCTTTGTAGAAAATATGGTACAAAATGAGGTTTTGCTCGTGGTTGCAAATTGGCAAGCCATGGGCCTTGAAGTCGTCCACGAGCCTCCTTAACATGTCTATAGTGAACGACCGTTTCTTCTGCTGCTTCAAGTAACCAAAAGCGGTGTTGCGGCTCACGGGGGATTCCAAATTGACGATTTTCACCGGTCGTTTGAGATTGTATGGGTTGATCAATATGTCCATGATCTTGTTCAAATGCCGGGCCTCGATGGCCTCGATTCCCACTTTACAGTACGCGTTGAAGACCTTTCTCCTATAGGGTAGATTTAGGATCGGCAATGCATTGATATTGGCGGCGGTGGCCGGATATAAAGCCCTGAGCACTGTATTAGGCGTGGTGATGTCTGATGTTGATAGAAGGGTTTCTCTTTCGGCTTGTACCGCCTGCTGGTCGTTGTAACTGTCATTCAATCTCCTCCAAATATCACTGTGCTGTACGTCGAGTGCCTTGGATATGCGGACCTGGTGCACGTCTATGGCCGTCCTAACATTTGCAACTAGTCTCATGGCAGTTTTTGCAGTCGCACTGAAAAATTTTCAGGAACGACATGAAGATTCAAAACCACACTCAGAAAGTTATCGAGAGAACCTCGGCGTTCTTGAAGTCGGGGGTGATAAAACAGAAGCCGGCGTGGTACGACGTGGTGATATCGCATCCGCCATCCACAGACTTGACGAAGAAAGCCAAAATCTTGCACTATTCCAAATACCACGATCCAGCAGAAACCCAGAGTAAAAACCAGACCAGATTGAAACATAACAAGCTTGACAGCTCGAAAATCCACTCCATCCCCAAAATAAAGCTATTTGAAGACCAACTAAGGAACTACTTCTATCAAAAACACCCCTGGGAGTTGACGAGACCCAAAATATTGGTCGAGAACGAGGGAGACGAGAACACTAAATGTGATTGGAGCCACCTTTTGCAGTTGTCCAAGCCATTGGATGGAGAAAGTGTAGTACAAAGGACCTTATGGTTAATGAAAAACCGCGATTCACCCTTGAACGAAGCTTATGACCAGGCCAGATACGAATTCTACAACGTCAGAATGAGCGAGGAATTAAGATCTTTGACAGCCAAGGAGGAAAGCTCAATGTACGGAGCGATGTTTGGCGGAGACCATTTGTCGAAAGGAGTGGAAATAGAACAGCAATTTGTCGACGACTGGGCCAAGTTGGCCAGCGAACAAACTCAAATCTATCACACCACCAGGTCCACCAACAAATACTCCGATTCCGAGGGTAACGAACCCAGCAAATCGTTGTTCGAATCCAACAGCGACATCGAGTACGGTGAATCTAAATAACCTTGTAAATAGAGTAATCAACGAAATGCAGTATACATTATCTATGACACGAGTGGTTGACTCTGATGGGGTTCACTATTTATAGTACATTAATGGTGATCGTGAGGTTTCTTGGTTAAGTTTTCATATCCTAAATAGATCAAGAAAGCGCCCAAACCTATGCCGAAGCCGGGAAAGGCGTTTTTGTATCTGTTGAATCTGGTGAATTGACCTTGGTACCTCCAAGCGTCTCTTTTTGCCCAAGGGTTACTGCTCATAATGGATATTGGTTTTGTGAATGGTTTTATTGGTTGAAGAATTTTTCGCTGCGACTGAGTTGTGCTGAGATGATGGCGGGCGGGCGTTGGCGGGTGTGGTGCGGATCGTGCTGCCCTGGCGCGGGTGTTTTGGCGCGGGTGTTCTGGCGCGGGTGTACGGGTGTGGTAATGTGGCGTGGGTGTTCTACCGCAGATGTAGCCAAATCAGGCACATGAAAAGAGCTGTAAGTCGTCACTTAACCCCAGAGGCGAAGTCGGGTTGTCGCAATCGGTGGTTGCGTCCCCCTTGGTTGGCCAGCCCCGTCATCGCTCAGCCTCGCATTGTTCTCCGGGTTAAAGTTCGCATTGGGTAATGCCGAAATTTCAGCTGAAGTTCATTCCTCAATAATAAATGGCTCACTCCCACTAATATGTCTGTACTGATGGACCAAGGCTCATCTAGAGACTCCATGAGAAACGACATGGACCAATCAAATCAAACTTTAGAAAACGATGACGGGGAAAGAATCGAGTTGACCGATAGCGAGGACGAAGACGAGTTTATTAGAAAGTTTGGCGATGTGCAATTTCAATACATCAAGAGGCCCAAAGACGCTGTTTGGTTTATCAGGCCGCACGCATTGAACTATTTCAAAGATGGGGTGCTTTACCGCACCAAAGGAGAGCGAAGCTCCACCAAGACCGAGTTGTTCTTGGATTTGATGTATGTGGGGATAATTGCCAATTTGGCAGGCAACGCCACCGAACACGCCGGATGGGGAGCTTTATTGCAGTACATTTTGATATTTGTCGCGGTGTGGACGGTGTGGTGTGACATTAAGGATTTCACCAACTACTACTACAACGAAGACTTATCGCAAAAGACATATATCCTCTGGATTTTGATATTGTTGACGATTTTGTGTAACAACAACTCGGAGGTGCTTGAAAGTCGATCGGGGGCGGAATTTGTGGTTGTTCCGTACATTTTGTGTCGGTTTTCGTTGTGTTTGAGTGTGTTTGCCTACACATTTTGGGTTCCAGAGCATAGGGCTCAACAACGATTATACGCAGCCACCTTGTTGGTAACCTGCAGTCTTTGGATTATTGTGATTTTTGTGGGAACGAGAGCGAAGATCGGGTTGAGTGTCGGGACTTTGGCCTTGGAACAAGTCTTCTTCATAGCTTGTTTCCATCCTCGGACCAAAAAAATTATGCGTTTGACAACCCTGACGGCTTTAAATATCGAACACGAGGTTGAAAGGTTCTCTGTTTTCGTCACAATTGCCATTGGAGAATTCTTGTACAAGGTGGTGGCCGGAAGTCCCCTTGGACTGGAATTCCAGGACCATTTGTGGAGGGGGATCCTTTTACTAGTGATCGCATACGTGCTTTTCTGGATTTATAACTATGGCTCAATGTCGAAAAAGGCCACCCATGCGCTCCGGCACTCGGGACTTAGAGCTGTCACCTGGATCTACGCCCATCTTCCCTTAGTGGCCTCCATCGTGCTCGCGGCTGATGCTGCGGGTGAATTGTGTATCTACGAGGAGCCGCATCTTGAGGCGCGGGCCGAGGGCGAGGAAGCCGAGGGGCACGAAGAAGAACCCTCGTTGACCGCGGTGAAATTCTTCTTCTCGGGGGGTATATTCATCGCTCTTTCGTCCCTCGCCGTCTTGGGCCTTCTCGACGACCCCAAAGACCCCAAAGACCTCCATGTCGTGTCTCGGTTCTGGAGAGTCATCTTCCGGCTCCCTGCGGGTATTATCATACTATGCTTGCCGTTTTCGGACATATCTGTGACCCTTTTACTCGGATTGACCACTATCATACTAATAGTGTTATTGGTGTGGGAAAGTGTGACCTCGACCCCCAGAGAGTCCTTGATCGGGCGCAAACGGAGTGTTGCTGTTGCTTAGACTCCTAAAACCCAATCTTGTGCTTGTAGCTCGCTGGTCACGCTGGTTCATACGGTGTATTATACTTAATGTAACTCCTTTTTTAGTCACACGACTTTCACATGACTCTCACGCGACTCGCACGTGTAGCCCCCATTTGTTCCGCATCGCCAAACGTTGCTGAAACTTTCATACAGACTAATATCCTTTATAGTTACATCTATTTTATTTTTCAAACTACATTATCACTTCACTATATGAGCAAAAAACTATCGTCACCGAGAAATGTCAATTCAATAACAGGAGGCTTGAGTAGATTTATACTTTTATTTAGCTACCTCCCCAAGCTAATCACGGCGTTACCGGTGATGATCAAAGACCGATCAGTGCACCATGTAAAGAGCAAGCTGAAGGAGCCGATGTCGACCGAAGAGTTGGTGTTTGAGCTTATCGTATGTGGTGTTTTGGTGCTACTTGGAGGCTGTTTTGCAGGTTTGACCATCGGGTTGATGGGACAAGATGAGGTGTATTTGAAGGTTTTGGCCACTTCTGGGGATAAAAAGGAGAGAATACACTCCAGAAAGGTTCTCAAGTTGATCAGCAGAGGTAAACATTGGGTGTTAATCACATTGTTGTTGTCGAATGTCATCACTAACGAAACTTTACCGATTGTTTTGGACCGTTGTCTTGGCGGAGGGTGGCCTGCAGTTGTGGCTTCGACGGCGTTGATTGTGATTTTCGGAGAAATCATTCCCCAGAGTATATGTGTGCGTTACGGTTTGGAGGTCGGAAGTTACTGTTCGCCTTTTGTTTTGGCTCTCATGTACGTCATGTACCCCATCGCATACCCAATTGCATTGTTATTAGACAAAATCTTGGGAGAAGACCACGGCACCGTCTACAAGAAATCGGGCCTCAAAACCTTGGTTACTTTGCACAGAACTATGGGAGTTGAAAGATTAAATCAAGACGAAGTCACGATAATATCAGCGGTTTTGGACTTGAAGGAGAAATCTGTGAGTTCTATCATGACACCAATAGATAGAGTGTTCACCATGAGTGCCGACACGATTTTGGACGAGAAAACCGTGGAGGATATCTTTAATGCCGGATTTTCACGGATTCCTATTCATTTACCCGGAGAACCCATGAATTTCATAGGGATGTTGCTTGTTAGAGTGTTGATTAGTTATGACCCCGAAGACGCTTTACCGGTTGCCTCTTTTCCCCTTGCGACCTTGCCTGAGACGGGGTTGGACACTTCCTGCTTGAATATCTTAAATTATTTCCAAGAAGGTAAATCGCATATGATTGTGGTTAGTGAGAATCCTGGGGAGCCTTTTGGAGCCCTTGGAGTGTTAACGCTAGAAGACGTTATCGAGGAGTTAATTGGTGAGGAAATTGTCGACGAATCCGATGTTTACGTGGATATAAACAACAACATCAAACGTACTCATCCAGGCCCGTTATCCAAGAGAAATTTGACTGGCTATTTGCATAATTTGTACCAGAGATCGGCCTCAGCCTCCAAAAGAACCTCTATGGACAACCAGGAACCTCCATATCGCGATAAACCAGGATTGAGCTCGCCAAAGGGCAACATACTAG
The DNA here is from genome assembly GCA_030579195.1 of Yamadazyma diospyri. NCBI lineage: Eukaryota > Fungi > Ascomycota > Pichiomycetes > Serinales > Debaryomycetaceae > Yamadazyma > Yamadazyma diospyri. Next base: position 368,365 of record JAKUAE010000002.1, on the reverse strand, counting down.
CAGATACCAACAAAAGTTGGAAACCGATCAACCCGGCTGATAACCCAATTGAAACCTCGAAGAGTTTCGTTACCATCAAGCGTCCGGACATCGCTGGCGTTAAGAACTTGGTGGCCAAGGACAAAACTCACAGTGCCACTCCAATCGAAGTCCACGCCACGGAACAAGGAGCTGTCAACCAAGCTATTCAGGATAATTCCGACGACAAGGATTTGGTCGATATCGACGTTAATGAAGTCAACGGCCACAAATCACGCCAAGGATCGTCGTCTCTGGACCATAAGTTCTTATTGCCGAACGAAAGAGAGGCCGATATCAGTGATATCAATGGTATCTCTCAAGTCCCCAAAAACGGTCATGTTTCCGAAGTGAGATCTTACCGTACCGGAGGAATTGTGGAACTGATTGTCAACGTCCAAGGGGTTCATAAAACCATCATTGAAAACGTCAGTGACGATGAGGCATTCGAAGTTGATGAGGAAGAACATCTTTTGAATTCTCCCAGGGAGAGTTTGAAAGATAAGTTCAAGCGAAGATTGTCTCGATAGGTGTTTAGGGAATAGTTATATTTGTTTTACTCTCGCCCTGGTCTGGCTTACGAGCCTCTCGTCCCCGGTAATGACTAATTTCGATTGCGAAAGGCTAGTTCGGCTATATGGCTGCAAATTGACGGAAAATCTATTTGGTAGCTGAACTCGCTTCGGAGCCAACGGCCACATCCCAAACCATGCCAGGTACCGTGTTATAGGCGTCGCAAGCTATTCCGCGCGAATCCGCCCCACATTACCGCCAAACTCCTCGCTCCCGATCCCAAACAGCTTTTCCGATGCGGCAAGGATACCCGTGCGGCATAAATCATCACCATCACTACCGCGCGTCCAGCAACTGGAACATTCGTACATATGAAAGAAGACAAGAAATTTGGAATGTTCAGCGATGATAATTCCGACAAACTGTATCGGTTCTTCTTGAGGAAGCGAGATAGCCATAATTCGTCCAGCAGCTCGTTGGTCTCCAGCGTGGCGTCGAACAATAGTGCTGAAGGAGGCCTTGAAGAGAAGAAAAAGCACCACAAAAGAAGCCACTTATCGTTGACAAGGTTCTTGAAGAAGTTCAAGCACGAGGAGAAGGAAGAGAAGAAGCGAATGCACTTTTTGCCCCCTCATAGCTCGGAGTTGTACCGAAAATATACCAAAGGAAAGCTAATCGGCACGGGAGCAAGTGGATCAGTCAATTTAGTGCACTTGAAAACCGACCCTACGAAGATTTATGCAGTGAAAAAATTCCGTAGTAAATTGCCCAACGAATCGGAAAACGACTACAAAATCAAGGTCAACAATGAGTTCAAAATTGGAGAGATATTAAGTCACGAAAATTTGATTCACACTATAGAGTTGGTGCGAGAGAACGGTATGCTAAGTAGCATTGAATATTACATCATCATGGAATATTGCAAATACGACTTCTTCAATCTTGTCATGAGCGGACTTATGGCCCAGGAGGAAATCGACTGTTACTTCAAACAAATCGTCAATGGTGTAGAATATTTACATTCCATTGGCTTGGCCCACCGGGATTTGAAACTAGACAATTGTGTGGTCAATGAGCATGGAATTCTCAAGCTCATTGATTTCGGGTCGGCGGTTCAGTTTCGAAAGCTGCCCACCGACGAGGACTTGCCTGAAGATGAGATGATTGTGGTGGGGCCATCGAAATATAAATTAATCCTTGCCAACGGCATTGTGGGCAGTGACCCATATTTGGCTCCTGAGGTGTTTGACAGTGAAGTGGGCTACGACGGAAGAAAAGTCGACGTTTGGTCCATCGCCATAATATATTGCTGCATGATATTGAGAAGATTCCCCTGGAAATTACCCAAAACAAGCGACAGCTCCTACAAACTGTTTGTAGACAATAAGCAGAAGTTGCTTAATTTGATGCCTGGCAATAGCAGATCCATTATCGGTAAAATGCTAGATGTCAAGCAAAATAGAGTGTTGTTAGACTACGTCAAAGACGACGAATTTGTCACATCCATCAAACACTGCACCACCGGACACCCGGTTCACGAGCATAATTTGGTTACTGAGGAACAGTTGGAGCAGATAAACAAGGAAAAGGAAGTAATTAAGAAGCTAAAAAATACCGGAATGGCATAAATAGAGGCTCTAGATCTATGACAATTTACATTACCCCACTCTCCCTAAAACGATGGGTTTACGTCGCCTTTGCCGCAAACCTGTAGATCCTGGATGTTTCTGTGCATGTGAGATGTGCGACGTAAATTTAGCAAAGGCAATGGTGGAAAATATTGGCCGGATCCTAACCATTGAATGAAGCAATGTCCCAAAAAGAAGCCAGCGAAGTATCCTACTGCAATAATCGGTAAAACTGTTGACATCACTTGAAGCCCTTGGGCGACCCACCAAAGGCGTGCGGTAAGAAAATTTTCTTTCCGTCACTTCCCACGCCTGTGCGGCCGGAGGTAGCGCATTTTGTTCGTCCGCTAAAAACCACGGTTTCACGAGTGATAGTGATGATGGCTGGCCCCACTTCCAGCCCCGGCATCTGCAGCAACTATACCATGGAAACAATCCACCACCCATTCGAATAGCCACAATGGAAGCCATCGATTTCCATAATGGAGATACCGGAGCTAACACAAACCTTAAAGAATCTCCGGCAAAAGAAAATTAGCAATTATTGCCAGTGTCTCCGGTATCAAAAATTTCATGGTACCTCAAGACATTAGGGCGTAGATTGCTGAGAATCAGCTTGTGTTCACCGTTTTCTGTGAACTAAGAATACCCTGAAGCTTGTAAACACCCTGCAGCTTGTAGCCTCTACAGCCTGGGATGGATGAGGTGTCACCTCCCCACTCACTAGACGAAAATGCGCAACCCATTTCCCAATGCGGTTAATTAAAACAAAGATTTAAGGGGGTCTTTGCGAACAAAGTAAGACTTAATTGTTCAATGTCTCTTATTTCCTAAAAAACTACTAGACTTTTGAGTAATTCCATAAAAGTCTCACAAATCTCCCAAAAGAATAATTTGGAATTTAATCATAAATAGTCAATCGGGCCCATTTCTACGCCATAATTTCGCTATCTGCTGTTTGTAACACCTCACTTACGGTATTTCACATTATAGATTATCTTCTAGACAACATTCCTCGTCTGTTTTAAATCTTTATTTCCATTCCTTGAGTGAAACATCCCATAATATACACGAAGTTCCCCCTAATACCTAAGCTGGCCATATACATAGCAGGGATTTCGGCCTTTCCACCCAAACTCAACACAACATGATTAAGACCTTCGACAAGCTACTGATAAATACTAATTTATCCCGCAACAAGCTGATACAATCCACTAAATCAGCAACGTCTATAAGTTCACTCAAGTCGTTCAAGTCGTCGTCGTCGATATCGTCGACCTCGTCCAATGTTTCCACAAAATCGTCGGTGGATTACAAGATCCAAGCCTCCGGCAAATACTTGAGTCCCATCGAAAACAGCCCGTTAGTTCCTAATTACGGCAAGTTCAAATTCTTAATCGTGGATGACAACTTAATCAACTTGAAGATACTATACAGAATCTTATCAAAGATATTTCCCAATGCTAAGATAGTCAAGTTATCCAATAGCTCCACCGTGCTTAAATTATTGAACGAAGAGAGATTTGACTTGGTATTTCTCGATATCGAAATGCCCCCCATCAGTGGAATCGATATTAGTAAGAGGATCAGAGCTGATAAGAAGTTTAAGAAATTGGGACTTATTGCTGTCACCACTAGGTCCAATGAGAAGGATTTAAAGGTATACAAAAAGATTGGTATAGACTACACTTTCAAGAAACCTTTGAATTACGGTCTCAATATAATGTTAAACCACATAGAATTGGTTATCAACTATAGAAAAAACAAATAGACCCAGACATCAGGCCACATTGCCCCATGCAAGCCCAGACCTATGTGACGGGGATGCAATGAAGTCCACAAGTTCCGGAATGGAACATAATGAGTTACGAAGTATTTTAATGTATTATATAAGCAGACCTCTGTGACCAAGATGTCGTCTGGGGATGCGTCGGCACCGGAACGAGCACCCTCCGATCAAGGCGGGCTGCTCAATCTGGGCACTGAAACCCCTGTCACAAATGGAAAGTTTTTTTACGCCTCCAAACCCCACTCCACCCTAGTAATGACCCTGCTTCTGAGCAAGGAATTTGCTTATTTTTCTAGCGTGGAGCAAAATGTCACCTAGTCGAGAACAACAATAAAGTCGAGAACAACCATTTCCAGAATCGCGACATCCATATTGTGCAGGTCTAATTCACAGCCAATCTTACGTGTATCTGCCTAACGCGTCGCATTCTGGACAATTCAAACTCGAAACACCAGCGCAGGCCCCAGTCGGTTTCCGACCAGTGGCGGGGTGTGTCATTGATGGTGGAATTAGGCAGCAACACAAGCAGCTGAAAGTTGGCAGAGTTTATTTCAAGGCGGGAGCAATATTATTTGCGACATCCTCTATTTCTATTGTAGTCTAATCGACTCGCTGGAGTCATTGAAATTTTTTGCACTATACGCACTAGTATTGCCTTGATTTTAAGAGGAGGCGTCTGAGCGGGGGAACTTCAGCAGCGATTTTGGGGCCCAGTACTAAGCCAGCTAGATGTTCCGTGACTGTTCAAATACGATTTGGAGATTATGCCTTGGGTGTACGGGTGTGCCCACCGTGGGCCGTTTTGGTTCAATTTTGCACCAAATCGCTCAGGATTTCTGCAATGACATCTCTGTCTCCTAAAGTATCTCTCTGGTGATTTACAGCTTTTTACTCCCCAAAAAACGGCAAATGGTGACCCCCAAATTAGCCTGGGGTAAGTGACCTGCATATAACGGCGCACCACTGCCGAAGCCTGCTGCCCGTGCGACCGCTCCAATCTTTGCGCCAGCCCAGCTAAATAATAGGTGTACAGGTGTGCTTGATAAACTTTTCGTATCTGCACCGATCGAAAATTCCAAAGATAAGGAGAGATCTATTGATAAGCCAATCAACAACCTTATCAGCTATCGCCGTCACCCGCAATAGGCCACGAATCAAGATAGGTGATAACAGTTTTCTAACCTGCTGGATTTCAAGTAAGCTACCACGTTCTCTGTTCTTTACATCTTCGACTTAAACCTTGGCCCATCACGTGCCCACACCCAATATTTCTTCGCCCCTTCTCCATAGTTCGCACTATGATCCTCAAGGTAAAGACTTCTGAACCCAGAGATGCTTTGCAACTGGAGAGGACCTGTTTATCCATAATCCGATTTGCCACCACATTGTTCATCACCTCTTTCGGAATATTGATGAATTTCAAACTCGACTCGAATTCTTCCAGTCCACTTCAGGGGAATTTTCTCAATTCCATTTACACCAAAGTTCTATCGTACTTGTTGATAGCAATCAGCATATTGTTGTTGATTGGCAGCTGCTTAAGTTACCTCATCACTATAAAACGATACAAATTGGGGAAAATCGATAATTTTGGGTTGAATAATGTGTATCACGGAGTCCTATTGGGAATATTGATTTGTGTCTTGATATTTGTTAATGTATCTTTAATGATTGATAGTTACGGTCTGTCGTCATCCATAGAGGACAATTGACGAGAAAATCCAGAGAAGCACACAGACTGGAGATTTGAACGAAATTTCGGTATTCGGATCTGGCACAGACTGATGTAACGAACTCATGAAATGAACTGATACAATGAACTGATGGCATGAACTAATATAGTGAACTGATGGCATGAAATGATAGCATGATCTTAATCACTGGTTGTTGGCAGCCCCTAACGTCAAGCCCCTGATCCACGCACTCATCAGACAGCAATTTTCGTATACTTAGTAATACGGCCATAACTGCCCCGGTATAGGCATAATTACTAATGCACGGACATTCTACGTTAAATCCGACCTGACTAATCACCCAGCACATGTCCACTTTATCTCCTTTCTTCGTCACGTTCTCTCGCCATATTGTCTTTCATTCGCCCATTTCGCTCGATCGTCCGCAACACGATCATTTTACTTAAATCCGTCGCATATCGTCAGGTTATTCTCAATTTCCCCGAATTACCCAACTATCAAATAAGCTGTTTTCATTATGGTTCTGACTAAAGAAGTATTGCCAACCTTAACCTCGGCCCCAATTGCAACTCCAGTGTTCTACATCAACATCAAAGCCAAAAGCGTGGAACCAGTCTCCAACCGTCCATCCAAAGGCTCGGTTTTAGTGTTTGCTGTTATAGAAGACGGAGAATTGGTCACCATCCCGAATTCCAAGAACTTGAAGGTCGCTTGTAACGGAATCACTGGAACTGACAAGATTTCCGTAGACTTGAGTCACAAGACAAGAAGATTGGACTGTAACTTGTTTGGTAAATCACCCAATGGCTCCACCATCGAAATCTATTACACTGGTTTAATGTTGGAAAACCAGAAATTATTGGATTTCGAGAATGGCAAGTCCAACGTTGCGGATTTCAATGATTACAGCCACTTCAATTACCCTCAGTTCAAATTGGGCGATGGCATTGAAGACGAATACAAATGGTTGGCAGAGAACTCATTTATCGGCCAAGGTAGATTCATCAAGGATGACCAAGGGGTTTATGTCCAATATGTTGTGTCTGTTATCAACAACCCGCAATAGATTGCTGTCTGGAGTTCTGGAATCGTATGTTGTGCTTTCAATATATGTAGATGCATTCTTCTCTTTTCCCCCTTCGGAGGTCTCGTATGAATCGGCCATATAATTTAAGTTTGGGGCTGTAATCGATTTCATGGGATATTGGCACCTACCTTGACCTTGATGGTATTGGCGTTGCTAGTCAATGCAATGGCTCTGTCGTTGTCGACATTAAATTTGTTTTTGTTGGGATAACCCGAGGGCAAGTAGTTGATCAAGTTGATTCCACACAATTTGAATTGACGCTGCAAAAACTGGATGATGGCCTCATGATTTGAACCTCATAATCCATACGATTCTGCTAGCCTCTAGCCATTGATAGAAGTAAATACATCAAGAATCTCAGTTAAGCCCCATAACCGCATACTATCAATTAGGAGATGCTCAAATTGTTTCTAATGTGCGGCTGAAAATTAAAACGGCACAGAGATTGACAGATTCTAATTCCACAGTATCAGGGGGAAGAGCCATTTTATATCAAGAAATGTGTTTTCCACTGTAATGTGGTTTCAACTGAGAATCAATACTACAGGGCGAACGGACTCGAATACTCTCCAATCTTAAAAAAAATGTCCTTAGAGCGTGTGGAGTGTCTGGCAAGCACGAATCCACTGTTTTCCGTTTTCCGTCGTATTTAACCTCTTTTTTTATTGGATTAAACGAAATTTGCTTGTTTCAGAACCCAATAGACGAATTTGCGGTACAATACAAGAAAGCCAGTTTGGTCAATCGTTAGGTCAACTTCTGAGAACTGATGTGTACACTCAAATGATCTGTAAAGCCGAACTACATCAGGAATCCCCTATTCTGCACATCAAGGCGCTGTTCCGCTATTTATCCCAAAATCGATGAATTCCGCAAAACATTCTCATTTGGTTCTGGCAAAATTCCAGTATTTCATGTTCAAATACGGTTTTGCGCTTTTCAACTGCCGAATGGTTGGTCCGCATAATAACAGTCAACTGCGTCTTCTGGTCACAAGAATGCAACAATGAGAGCTGGCCAATTACCATTATACAATTTCGAGAAACCTTTCTCTGCTGAACAATCCTTCACATTTCTCCACCTCACAATCCTCTACCAACAATTCTCCGCTTCACTTGGTCATTATTCTTGGAGAAAATAATTGAACCATATATTTTAGTGGCAAGGCCAAAAATTTCATTGAAATATCTCAGAATATGCAGCGACGGAATAATCAATAATTGTTCAAATTCAAGTTTTCGCATATAAGAGACCGCCAGTGCAGCATTCCGGCTGGTTTTGCCATTGCCAGTACACTCATTGGCTACAAACTACCCGAAGAATGGTCGTGTGCGAAGTTGGCCCAAGGAGGGGCCGAGCGTTATTTATTTTTTGACGAATGCGGCATCGGCTATTGACAACCGAGACCAACTGGTTTGCAGCTATGCGCTATAAATGGAAATTCATAGCAGCAGCCTATAAGCGCGATTGCAAAAGTAATCCCCTAAAATTCAAAGGGGATTAATCCGGGAAGTAGTTTCCTTGGAGGGCCAATAGCCTTCCGTGGTTAAGACCGCCTCTTTCAAACGCCATTGAATCGTCAGTAGCCAGAATTTGTAGTGTAGAGCATAAAACCTGCATGTCGTATAATATAGGGAAGGAAATAAACACTATTATTCATTAATCATAAGAAAAAGTCGTTATACAAGAATTTGTTACTGCCCATCATCTGTGTTGGGTTGGATAAGGCAAATTCGTTGAGAATCTGGCAATCATCATACTGCGGTTTGAGGTTGGACAAGTTCAAGTAGTCGTGCTGTCTAAAATTAAAGCACATCTTTGCCTTTTGTGACACTGGTGAAAGATTAGGGGTGGCAATTTCCTCCTCATTTTCCGTGTCGATGGAGGTGACGGAAGGTATTGACGAGATTGAGGCCTTAGACTCAAATAAGTCGTTCTCGTCCGAGTATGTGTTCACGGTTTGCTCTGGGCAGATGGATAATGCGTCGGTGTTGTACACAGGCGTTGGATCCAATGGGTCTATAGGCACATCGTTCTCTTTCAATGGCATGAATTGGTCCACGATCTGGTTTTTTGGCTCTGGATTGAAGTTCACCGACTTGAAAAATGGCACTTGAGGCCGGGTTGGTTCATTATCATTATGTTCGTTATCGTTGTCGTCGTCTTCGCTTTCACTTTCGCTCTCACTCTCGCTATAATCCATGGGGAATTTCATGAATGAATTATTGGATTGATTCATCAACCGAACCAAGTTGTCGTTCAATATCTTTGTGAAATTGATATTGATTGATTGGTTTATGCCCTCATTTATGTCGTCGAATTCATCTTCTTTGTACAGGTTATTTTCGAAATCGTCGTTTAGGTAGTATTCGTCGTTGGAATTGAGTAATAGCAACTTCTCCACTGGATCTAATTTGTCGTCAGGTTTGAACCTCTTCAACTCCTTTTGGGGCTGTTCAACGGGTCCAAACGCTCTCTTCATGTTGTAAATGTAAATAAATTAATAGAAGTCGTATATATGAATTAAAGAAAAAAAGGAAACCAATACCCAATTAAATGCTAACCACAGTAGTTTATGCTGACCACTGATGGAGAAACCCAAAATAAATGAAGAAATTCAACAGTCTAGTAAATAAAAAACCTAGTGAAATATTTAAGGATCAATCGATTTATTTATATGCCAAAAATTTTTCATTTAAAAAATTTTTCGCCGCTCGAGGACATTTCGCGACATCTAGACATTTGCACGGGACACGCCCTGGTTTCTTTTTTTTTCTCTTAAAGCTGCTCCAAAGAGTGGGCTCCAATCTCCGCAGGCTTGAGGAGCAAGAGTTTCGAGCGAGTGACCACGATTTGGATGTAGGGCGGGGACCATATAAACCTATGATGCAATAGAACCATGTAAGCTAAAAACCAATGAATTCTGTCGGATTAACTGCGGAATAAATCGACAGAGGCAAATTGCGCTTCCATGGGAATAACTTGTTGGTGCTATTGTTATAGACTTTCTGTCTATGCAATTTATGGGCCCGACTATTCAGCAGATCAAATTTCATGTTCCGCCCCTTAAAAAGCCCATGATATCACTTTCGGACACATGTTGGTATCTGTAGGAGATGCTAAATTTGCAACTCTGGTGCTTATCTCACTTATTGTTACATTCTGCTTGTGAATTACCCACAGGGGGCAGCAAGAACAATTGGGCAGCAAGAACGATTACAGTGCTTTGACCTTCCTCTGATTCACTGTTAGGTGTTGCTATTCCTTACTTGTCGATCTGGCGCCCATGAGAGGTTAGGAAACAATTTTCGGGCTTAAGAACGTTTCATGTAGAGCAAAAGTCCCATATCTCCTCTTTAATCAGCAGAAATTTCTCTATCGTTCGGTATATAGTTATACCATGCATGGTTTTTGCCCTTTTTGTACGATAGGGGGTATGTTTGCTTTGAATGCAGATAGTGTCAGAGGTGTATCAACTGATTATGGATATCTAACTCTGATAAGAGCAATCGTCAAAAAGGAGCGTTATCGTAGTAATAGTGCCAGTTTTCCGAGATGTTTCCCCTCACCTATCCACAATCTCAATTCCACATTTCCATGATTTGCTGTTTTTCCAATTTCAGCCCTTTTATCCCCAGTCTACACAGGTGGCTGATTACGTATAGTGCACCTCGTGTTGCGAATATTGGCAGTCCGCCCCGTGTTTTAGGGTTTCACTCATTTCGTGGCCTACCAGCTGGTTCACAAACGTGGTTTACCTGCTCCTAGCACCCTACGTCGCCACCAGTCATCGGAAGACACTACCGGAAGACACTCACCGGAAGAATGAAAAACTCGTGGGTGTACGGGTGTGCTCACGGATACGAAATGCTGCTGGTGCGACAGGTGAAGCCAACATGAAGGTGAGGCTCATTCTTTCGTTTTGGTTGGTGGCAGCGGCCATTGCCTCTGTTGGAGACAACTTGCCCGAGTTCCAGGAATGTGTGAAGTTGTGCGGCAGCTACAAATGCCAGCGCAAAACCATCCACTCGCAGTTGACTGATGAATTCAACCGTCATAACGTTCCTTTCCCGTTCAATTATCTTTTCCATTGGGACTGCCAGAGTGATTGTGACTATAAGTGTCAGCAGATAGTGACAACGATCCGAAGCCACAATCATCAGCCGATGGTCAAATTTCACGGAAAGTGGCCCTTCACAAGGATCTTGGGGATCACTGAGATAGCATCCACGATCTTTTCAATGCTTAACTTCCATGTCAATTTGGTCAATTTCAAGAAGGTCAACCAGCAATACAAGAAGCACAATAATAAGATGTATTTGCAGTATTTGTACTTGCTTGGGATCAGTATGGTAGGATGGATATTTTCAACCATATTTCATATCAGAGATAACCGTGCCACCGAGATCTTGGACTACTACGGGGCTTCTATGATCATATTCACCAACTTGTACGTGATTTTGACCCGGTATTTTGAGATTTACAAATCGCCGAAATTGATGGTGTTTCAAATAGTCATCGTATTGTCATATTTATGTCATGTAGCCAAAATGACTCACTATTGGGACTATCATTACAATTTGGTGTTCCATATGATCATTGGAATAACAGGCATGATATTTTGGGTTTTGCATTCGTTGAAGGTGAATCAAAAGTATCAGGAGAACCGAAGAGTGCTCAACAACTCCATAACACTACTTCCGTTTGAAACCAAAATCTTGACCAAGTTGAACTTTTTGGAGGTTTCCAAGAGTAAATATATTCCACTACTCCCGATATTTCTCAATTTATGGATTATATTGGTGATGGGGTTTGAAATCGGCGAATTCAAGCCCTGGTTCAAGTTGATAGACAGCCATTCATTGTGGCATTTAGGGAGCTGGGTGCCGCAGTTGATATGGTACGATTGGAATATATGGGATGTGGAGATGGACAGGATTCTTAGGTGAGACCGTCGATGGACTATTTGGGACGTGGAGATGATCTTCGTGTGTGAGCGGTCAAAAAGGTGTGTATATAGATTAAGAATCCACCACGAGCCTCACCACCCCTCCCATAGCCACCCATAGCCACCCCTTCCTAGCTACCAGCGGGAAAACCTAATAAATATATATTAAATGATATCATGAACGAATCTATAACCAAACGAAATACCAACCGTTAACAGCCGTTAACTATGCCAAAAAATGTTAATGCTAACTCGAATACGGGACATTTCCCTAATTTATACCAACGATACGTCGTTTTTCTTTCTGGGAGACTTTCGTCTGTAAGCTATCACCAAACCTACAACCACCACTAGCGTTAAAAAATATACCCAGTTATACTCGATGGTTTCTTTCGCCGTGTCGTCATAGTTGAATTTTAACAAATTTCTAAGATTCCCGTTCTCGTAAAAGTCATGTTCAGCCATGATAGTGCTATCTAAACTGGCGGCCGTCATATCTTGTGTGATGTGTTGATATGATCTTCTCTAAGCAAAATTTTTTAGGTTTAACGTTGCGACTAAATGGTTTTATATGTAGAACTAAAAATAAATTCCTTTATTGGGATTTGTATACAAACAATCAGGGGAGCTGTTTTGAGTTGAGTCAGTGGCACGAGAGCACTGGAATTTGTCGTAGGGGATAGTATGATAGAGAAATTGGCAGAGAGTGGTTATGGCAAAGATAATGGCAGAGATGAATGTTATGGCAGAGTAGATGAGTAAATAGTAGAATGCTCGTCAATGCCAGCCGGAATTTCAATCTTGGTATCGTCTCAAGACTGTGGCGGGAATTCCTTGGTATAAATACTCTGGTTGTTAAGTGCAGATCAGTATGTGAAGAGACAGTACCACTGAGTGGTATTGATGTCCTCGTGTTCAGATGGGTTCTGTTGTGGTCTGAAAATTTCCTATTTCGTCAAATGAAACGCATCGTATCGGATGCTTATGTCAGCAGACGTCCATGTGTCACTATGGTTCTCTGGATGTTATTGGTGATACTAGATGCCTACCAGCTGTGAAACCTACCAGCTGGCCACAAACCAGACGACACTCAACCGTAGCGACGTACTGCAAGAAATGGAATTTAAAATAACCTTTAACGTCGTAAACTCTATTTGTTGCCTATGGCCAGCGCAAAGGACAGCAGCGCACCAAATCGGGATTTTCCGTCGGGAGCGGCAGAGAATGGGTCGAAAATAAGAAGAAAAATAACTGTTTTTAATACCAGGGCTGCCTAGACTCCAGACTGCTTACGGATTAAAGAACCATGTAATCGGTCAGCGTCAGCGCATCCACATTAGCAGTCAGCCAAACCTCCACCTTCTAGGCACATCTCTAGGAGGCTTTCTCACCACGACCTTTATTTTCAGCCTTGTACCAATTCGCCTCAAGGTGGTCGCAGGAGACTGCCACCAAAAGACTGCCACCAAAAGAATGCCCCAAAAGACTGCCGCCCAAGAAATTTCCGCCCGAAAGAATCAAGTGCGGCGCCAAGATTCTATTATCTTCGCACTCGCACCGCTACCCTCCCACCGCCATCTCTGGAGTCACGTCGCACCAGCTTCTTGGTCGCACCCAAGCATTGCCTTCTATCTCGTAACAGTTCTTTTCGCGATAGCGATTAACGCCAGACATGGGTAATTGTGATGTTAAAATCGAGATCGACCGCAGTGATACTGATGGCGTTTTCACCAACCACGACATTATCCAAGGTACAGTGACGTTGATCGTCACCAACACCATTTCTTTGAACTATATTCAAGTCAAATTGGAGGGCATCTCCAAAACCCAATTGACTATTCCGAGAGATCCCACCAAGCGGGAGAAAAGAGATAAGATCATCCACGATGTCCATAAGGTATTGTACGACACCGTAATTGTATTTCCTCCAGAAAACATTCGCAAGGTGTCCAACGCCAAGGAGTTCACCTTGACTCCTGGCAACTACAGCTATCCGTTCCAGTTCAAAATCCCCTTGAACAATTCTTGCATAAAGTTGTCTGGCATAACCAACAAGATAACTTTCAACAAGAAAAATGCCAATTTCTCCATCAATAACGGTAATTTCAACCGATCTTCATTGAAAAACATCGCCGGTCAATACATTTCCAATTTCACCAATGACACTCCTGCCAAACCCGCCCCCGTTCAAGCCTATCATGTGACCAACCAGCTACCCCCTTCATTGAGTGGCATGGGGGATTTTGCATCCATAAAGTACTTCGTCAAGGTTACGTGCAAGAGATCGTCGTTTTTGAAGACCAATCTTCGATCGTTTGATCCATTTATTTTCCTACCCATTGATTTGGATAGCTCCAACAAGCCATTATTCAATTCCGGGGATTATGTGGAGTACAGAGAGGTCTTCATACGTAAAGATATCATTTTTAAGAACCGAATTCCCGAGATTATTGGTATGAAAGTTGAGAAGGAAAATAAGCAGCTACCCCAGATTCCGTATAATTTCCAAAAGAAGGGTTTTTTCGCAAAATTCTTCGATTCCTCGCCATCTCCAAGTCCCACTCCTTCTTCCAGCAGAAAATCGAGTACTGCGTCACTACCCGCAGTTCCGGTACTGGAAGTTCCGTTCTCGTTTGAGATAAGGTTTCGTTATCCAGCATTTCTCATTCCGTCCAAAGCCCCCACATTCAAATTATATTTAGTGTCGACATTAAAACCGGATATCTATTCCCTTGCGGAATTTGGAAAGCCTGAAGAAAGTAGTGGTTTGGGAGTAGTTTATTTACAACGATTAATCATTGAGTTGACTGCTACAACTGTAATTTCTGTGCTTGAAAACGATGGTGTCAGCTCGGAAATCCACAAATCAAGACACGATGAAACAATCCCGGTGGCTAATAACACCTATCAAAATTTGAAGTTTGATCTTATCAATTGCAAAAAGCTGAAAAGCTCCAGCTCGACATCAACCAAGAACCTCAAATCCGATATTTATGAGCTTGAAATCCCCAAGAAGTACTTTTCTAATTGTATCCTTCCGGTTCATATGAGCCCTTCGTTCAGGACTTGCAATATTCAAAGAAAATACAAGCTTACTGTAGTGGGTGGGTTTTCCAGTGAAAGGATTCAGGACTTCAACAACCAACAAGAACTCACGAAGAAAATAAGGTACGTTGACCTACAACTCAATGATATTGACATTCTATCCGGGCTTGGAATGACACCCACATTGCTTTCAAATTCAACTAAGCCGGCTCCCCTGGTTCCTCATGCTCCTCCGCCCTCCCAGGCTCCTCGGCTACCAAGAAGAAGCTCCACGGCGAAAGCCTCAAGTGCATCGCCATCTTCAAGTACCAATGCACCCAATTCACACAATGTTCTGTCGGATACGAAATTCTCCGAATTTACCCCTCCAGATCCGCATTACGACTCGGCTTCGAATTCAAATGACAGCTTGCCTTTACCCACTTATGAAGACGTAATAAAAGAATCGAGCTTCCAGGACAATTCTGAGCATTTTCGTGCCAGAAGACGGTACCAGCAACACCAATCGTATTATGAAAATCTAGAATAATTTATGTGACTAATCGTCTCTTCCAATTAACCTTATTGCCAAATCCCGATCAATTTCCGACTACAAAATCACTTATCAGTTTAACAATCTAAGCTTTGAATCGCTTATGAACCACAGCTAGTCCCTTGCACCGCTCTCGCGCCATCCGCACTATTTCTCGCACCTGCTCTCGCTATTCTTTTCGGTTTGCGGTCGTGTTCACAACAACGAAACTGTGAGAAAATTTTTAACGAGCCAGTGAAAAGGTTGAAAAATCACAACTACACAATGTCCGTAGAGAATTCTTTCTTTCAAAGGAATAGAACATTAATCGCCATTGCCGCTGTGGCCGGTGTATCAGTAGTCGGAGCATCATTGTACTACTATTCTAACCCATCCATAGAAAGTGGGGACAAAAAGAAGAAAAAACTGAAGAAGGCAAAAAAGGAAGACCGAGTTGTCAAGGAAACAATTTATCCCGTTGATTCTCAAGGATTACCAAGTTTATCGGAAGAGGTTATCAAAGGTTTGAATGAAGAAGATAAAGAGAAATGGTCGTTAGCATTGAAAGAAGATGGTAATGCCAAATTCAAAAACAAACAATTCAAAGAAGCAATTCAGTTTTATACCGCCGCTTTACAATTGAAAGAAGATCCTGTATTTTACTCCAATAGATCCGCTTGTTATGTATCATTAGAAGACCACGAAAACGTTATCAAAGACACCACTGCGGCTATCAAGTTGAAACCAGATTATTCCAAATGTATATTGAGAAGATCCCAAGCATACGAAGCCGTTGAAAACTACGTTGATGCCATGATGGACTTAACTGCCTTGTCGATCTATGGTGGGTTCAGCAATAAATCTGTCGAAGGATTATTGGATAAAACCTTGAAGAAATTTGCCCTTAAGATAGT
The DNA here is from genome assembly GCA_030579195.1 of Yamadazyma diospyri. Taxonomy (NCBI): domain Eukaryota; kingdom Fungi; phylum Ascomycota; class Pichiomycetes; order Serinales; family Debaryomycetaceae; genus Yamadazyma; species Yamadazyma diospyri. The sequence continues at coordinate 352,218 of JAKUAE010000002.1, read as the reverse complement.
CGAAGAAAAACTTAAAGATCAAACTCCAGAATTACCATCGGCATCCGCAATTGGATCTTTCTTTGGTGCTTTCAAATTAGAACCAAACCCAGAGGGTATAGATGAAAAATCCGAAGGTGCTGACAAATTCTTGTACGAAGCCATTCAAAAGATCAAAGAGAACACTATCGAAGGATATGATGAAGCCGACAAATTAATTACTCAGGCCTGTGAAGCTTATGAGGTGTTAACCATTTCTAAAGATAATGCCAATGCTGCCAAGGCCACCGTCGCTTTGGAATACGCATCTTTGTTTAAATTCTTGAAAACATTACCAATTGAAGCTTCCGGTGATTTAGCTAAAGCTTTCAACTTGAAACCAACTGCCAGAACTTATGTCATCAGAGCCATCATCAAGGCTGATCAGAACAACTTCAATGATGCTCAAAATGACTTCAAACAAGCCATCAAATTGGACAACGAAAACGGTGACGCCTATTATCATGCTGGTCAAATTTACTATTTGAGTGGTGATTTGGAAACCGCTTTGGAGTATTACGAAAAGGCTAAAATCTACAATCCTTTGAACATTTTTGCATTCATCCAAAGTGCTTGTATTGTTTATAAATTGGGTAAAATCAAAGAGTCAGAAGATAAATTCACTGAAGCCAAATTGAAGTTCCCCACTTCCCCAGAAATTCCAAATTATTATGGTGAATTGTTGTCTGATAGAGGGGATATTCCTGCCGCTTTGAAACAGTTTGAAACTGCCGAAAGATTACAAAAGGCTTTACCAAACTTCTCCGTTGGTGCCTTACCGTTGATCAATCAAGCTGCTTTAATCTCCCGCGATAACTTAGAGAGGTTTGATGAAGCCGAGGCTTTATTGAGACAGGCTTGTAACATTGATCCTAAATCAGAATTGGCCAGAATCTCCTTAGCACAAGTTGTATTACAGAAGGAAAGCTTAGATGAAGCCATAGAATTGTTTGAAGAATCAGCCAAATTGACCAAAAATTTCGACGAGAAAGTCCAAGCCACTCAATTTGCCGAGGCCACAAAGATCCAGAAGAGAATCAGAGCCGATCCAGTCTTAACTGCAAAGATCGCTCAAGTTATGAGACAGCAAATGGTTGGAATCAACCCATAAGCCTCCCCTTCATCCCCCTCAACCCTGCTCCACCACTATCCTTGTACTAGTGTTGTTCCACGTGGGTACCCAAGTGATGCTCATGCCGGTCGACGTCCATGAAACCTAGATATGTCGATTCTGATGAAAATTGTATATAATAAATACTCCGAATTCATTTGTCGCGATTATGTTTTCTTTCGTTCGATCCATAGTAGCGGCCCCAAAGAATTCTTACAAGCACACCGACACCAACACCACATTCGATCTCGCCTATGTGACTCCGCGTATTATCGTATCCTCTGGTCCTACCAACAGCTTTGTGAAATTCTATAGGTACCCCATAGGCGATTTGGTAACCATACTAGCTGCCAACCATGGAGATCATTGGCAAATATGGAATCTCAGAGGGGAAGGTATGGGATACGAGGTGGATGACGTCTACGGGTCGGTAAAGTACTTTCCTTTTCCCGACCACCAGCCTCCCAGTATGCTAATTCTTGTAGAAATCGTCAAAAGCATCGATCGATACTTATCACAAGATGATAAAAATGTGGCATTGATACACTGCAAAGCAGGCAAAGGTAGGTCAGGCACTATATGTTGTGCTTATATGATCTACCAATCTCGCAAGACCCATATTCTATCTGTAGACGAAGTATGCCAGACGTATAGCCAGAAGAGAATGAGACTTGGTAACGGAGTTACCATAAAAAGCCAGCTACGATACCTCGAGTACTACAACAATTACTTGACTCACTCGATGTACTCTGAGCTAAATTTCAGTGTTAGACCCACTGTTGATCTCGATATCACCTTACAAAACGCATTAACCAATACTCAGCAAATCGGTAATTTACGACTTTCCGTTGATGTACAAGGGTACCAGCCACGGCCAAATGTCAAATACGGAGTAGATCAGGTGACTTTCCATAGCTTGACCCCAAATCATGGCATGCACGCCAAAGGTGCCGACCTAGTATTGGACACAATCACCGTGCAAGCTCAAGACATCAGAATCTGTATCAACAAGTTCATATACTGCTGGTTCAACGTGTATTTCGAGCATGGAAAATTCGTCTGTCTGTTCGATTCCATGGATGGGTACAAGGGCACAAGTAGCCTCGGAATCAAGTTTTTCGATCAGTTGATTGTGTCGTACAAAAATGTATAACTTCGCGATCTGTTCGCGCAAACGGTTTCATGCAAGAGGAACTGATAACATTTGATAGACTAGAAGATCAGTTGATCGATCATCCGGATGCGTCTACCAAACGAGACTTGAGTGACTCGTCGCTAGATGAAACATTTCAGAAGAAATTGAACGAGCGAGCGGAGCAAATTTCCAACCAGGCAGACGATTTCCTGTTTCTAGTGCTGAAACCGGAGTTGGTCTACGACTATGAAGACTACGGCCCTCTGATGAAAGAAATCAACGATTGGTTCTGCTTTCACGATTTTAAAGTCATTGGCCTTAAGGAATTGCCCCAGAGGTACAAAGAAAGATTGGGAGATACAGATGAAATCGAGTATGTCAAACAGTGTATATCATCAATATCGTCGGAATCACTCGACTCGTTGACCTACTACATTTTTGGGAAGTTTGAGGATGTAGAGGCTGAACTGGAGCAACTCGATCGCATTAGAAGTAACTGTAAAGTTGTCTTAAGCTTCGGTTTGTTCGAAATGATTATTAAGTTTTTGCAACAAGTTTTACCTGGTGAGGTTGATGACGGAGATTACTTGAGAGGTTTGACAATTTTCTACTTTCTAATCAATTTTGGTATCCATAACGTGGATAGCCCTTATTATGTTCAAATGAGAGAAGTGCTCAAAGAAACTAGAGTAATTAACGATGTTATTGCTGCTATTGAATCATGGAAAATACAACCTAAACTGAGCTCCCGAATACGATATTTGATATTGATTTTGTGGAAATTATTATTGCTAGAATTGGGAGACACTAAAATGATAAACAGTTGTAAGGAATTCCTCAACAGCCATCATAAAGTTGAAAGAAACAACACAAAAAAGACATTTCCATTGGATTATTTTTCGTTCCGTCAAGATCTCATCGATAAGTACCCATTATTCACAAATTCCTTCGTCAAGGATCCCTATAGTTTCAAGCAATTCGGAAAGACTCTTGATGAGGAAGCTGGCATTTCACGTTCTAGATCATCTTCAGTGTCAGACTATGATTTTTTCATGGCAGTTAACGAGCAGAATTCCCTTTCCAAATATTTATCCACACCCAGACCAAACAAAGCACACTCGGTCCATAGTCAATTGCCGGTGCCCACAATTCATTTGTCAACCCCTGTACCGTCCCCTCCCTCCACTCCCAGTGAGTTTATGTCAGGAGGGGAGAAAATCAGGAAATCGTATCAAGTCAATCAAAGCATGCCCCTCATCTATCCCAACCTAGACGGTGGAATTCCGTACGCAGTTCAGGAAGCAGAAGAGATTTTGAAATGTTCGGTATATGATAGTGTCTCCAGCAAGCAGTTGTGGGAGGAGCGACAAAGATTCATGGCCCAAGAAAGAGGTTACGTAAATGAATATGGTCATCGTGAAGGCAATTTCGATTATGATGAGAAGTTGATCGAACAGTACCCTCAGAAATCACTTGAAATCAAATCGATCAGCAGAGTTGAATCTTTGTATGGAGACAACGTCGACAAGTTTGATTCCCTCGTTTCGGTGTTTGTTGAAACCTTGAAATTGAACAAGTTCGACAAGTTGGAGTTTATTGAGAGCCTGTTAAACGGGGAGTTGCAATTCGAGAACATCGACAGTTCGTCCATCCTGTCCGTCAACAAAGTATTAGTTATGCAGTTGGAGGTGTTGAAAATTAGGGAAATCACTCAAATGGCCTGCTCCGGTATTCTTATACTTCTTTTAAAGTGGTTCAAGATCAACCATGTTTTGAAATATTACTATTTTAGCCTGATCCTTTTCGATCATCAAATATGTGGTGCCATCATGGAGGTGTTAAACAGCAGCTTCAACAATGTTAATTTGACTTCCGGCAAGGATGATTATGAAAAGATTTTGTACCAAAATAGGCTCATGAACCCTGTTATTACACTAAAAAATCTCGAATTCTTCAATAATTGCACAAATAGAACCATCAAAGTCGTGAAATACGAGTTGGTGAATAAGAAGAAGATCAGCGATTTTGCCGTGCTGGAAAATGGCGTAAACAAGCTTAGAATTACGAAGTACAATTCCAACTTTGCCTTTATTTTGACCAACCTTCTCGATGTGTTGAACAAAGTGCTATTGAAGAATTTCACTCAAAGACTTTTGACTCTCAACGAGCTCAAACCCACAGAAATATTCAAAATGGTCATAACAAAATATGATTGCGCCCCAATCTCCAAGCCAATCTTCAAGATTTTGAAGAAATTAGTGCCTTATCAGGGAAGAAAGTGGAAAAGTATGAATATGAGTTTGATTTCGCAGATTTACCTCAATTGTAATTTACACATGCGAGACAATTGGTTAAGCGGTAAAGACCTAGAAAGTGAATTCAGTAATTCTTTCGATCAAGAGATCAGTGTCAGGGGATTAATACAGTTTTACAATTTGAGAAAGTATAACGCCAAAATGGTCAATTTGGGTTATGAAATCAAGGAGATATTCAATTTAGACGACGAGTTTGAGTACTTATAGCCCAATGCATAATCTGATTATTCGACATCAATGACTTTAGTTTCACGTGGTCACGTGACAAACACTAAAACTTAGGTTTTACCACCAGCAAACCCCTCGACCTCACAATCGCTCCGCATGATACTCTTGGTCTATTCATGACACAGCATCTCCATTCATCTGTGATCTCAACTGAACCTTCGCCACACAGCACCTGTTTGATTGATGTGTCGTGCAAGATTCAGCACAAAACTCGCACTGATAAAATTTTTCAATTATTGCTAAGATGGTTAAATTGACACAAATTGATGAATCCAAAGAGCCCGAATTGAAGGAGGTATACACTGACAGTGACAGTGAGAGTGAAGTTGAAGACGACTTCAATGAAGATGAAACTTTATACGAAAGAATCGTTGCCTTAAGAGACATCATTCCCCCTGAACAAAGATCCAAAATTTCAGCCTTGACCTCAAATCTTGGACAAACTGCCAGCTGGGGGGTGTCCAAAACTGGTAACTTGTTATGGGTGTTAACCTCAAGTATTTTATTGTTAGGAGTTCCTTTAAGTTTGGCTATTATTTCCGAAACTCAATTACAAGAAATGGAAAACAACCTCAACTTACAAGATGGAAAGGAAATCTTGACTGGTGAAGAAAAGAAGTAGATACTTGTATATAAATGTACTCATTCATGATTTGAAGAAGCTTTATGGAATATGATCCTGTTTCTATATTTCGGCAGAGATAACCCCCAATAATCTGAAGATGTGCATGAAATCTTCGACATGTATGGCAAGGAGGGCATTTCTATAGCAAGCTCTATCTATTTCTCATAAAATTCTCCGTGAAATATTTACTCCTTCTTATGCTTGATCGATAAAGCATAAATATCCAAATAGGTGGTGATCTCGTAAATAATCTCATTTATGAACATTGCATGAATCCCCAAAGTGACCCCAAAACCGGCCCACGCAATAGAATATATAGTATCAAAGTAGTCGTACCCGAAAACCTTGGTGAGGACCGTGGTACTGACAAATTGCAATAATGGAACGAACATGGGGAATTGAATGAATGGGAAGGATTGCAAGGTCAAATGAGCCAAAATGATTCTTCCTACGGAGAAAGCAATGGATAATCCAATGGATAAAGTCAAAGGAATGGCGAATTGGCTCAAAAATTCCGGATATGTTGTCGTCAATGACAAGATCGTAACATAGTAAGCCACAAATGGCAAAAGGCCCTGGTAAGCTTCAGATATCTTTTCAGGGGCCCCGATCTTCTTGTAGTGTTTAGCGACATTTCCAAAAGCTTGGGCAATATTGAAATAAAGAGAAGCAAGACCCAAAAGTGAAGCAGCGGTTTTGACGTCGATATCATAAGAACTGATGGTCATGAGTCTGTACAGAAACATTTCGGCACCCAAAACCCCTGTAAGTAAATAAACGGCAATGATCATCAATATTCCTTCAACGGGGCCTGAAAATTGAGACAAATACAAAGTATGAGTGTGATACTCCTCCCAAGTGGACATGTAAAAGTTGGAGACGGAGGCAAATTGGGCCAACAAGAAAAGATAACTATAACCAAATTGAAAAACCGATGAAAACACTATGGTAGCCAAAGTGGTGTTTATAGCGTCGATGGAATGATCGAACAATTCTCCTAAAGGACCACTCTGACCGGTATTTCTTGCATGGCAACCATCACAGCCGTCAAACGTTTGATACATGAAAAGCCCAAAGGCGTAAACAAAATAGCACCAACCAGGGGACGCTGAATTCAAGTAAGGGTCATAGTAAAACACCAAAGCCAAATTAACAATAATAAAACCAAGTCCCAATAATGTTATGACATTAGGGGCCATTGACTGGGGGAAAATGGTGACAAAAAAATTCCACCATCTTTTGAGAAAGAATTTGGAGATGAAGGAATGATCTTCACTCTGGTATTTGTATAGCTTCAAATTTTGCAATTTGTTCAGTGGTATAAAGTAACCCATCGCACCGCAGTTTTCATCGCACCGCAGTTTCGTAGGTTTCGCAGGTTTCGCACCGCAACGCATCAGCAGCTGATTGCGCCGTGCCGCACCGCAATTGGACGATCTGGTTAATTTATCAACGTGAGCTGAGCAATCGAGATAGGCGAGATTGAAATCCACTTGACGATGCGATCGACCGATGCGATCGACTCGACGATACGGAGTTGACTCTGGAGCAGGCACGAGCTCTAGAGTCGCCTGTTTCAAAGCCGTCGTGTGTATCTCCCCCCAATTACTCAGCCTTGAAAGATCTCTTGACGCGTGGGGGGTTTTCGCTATCAGAGCCAGTCGTCGGTCTGGTGCTTTCCTTATCTTCTCTCGATTATTTGTGCGGTGAAACCATGCACTAGTCACGCTAAAGTACATCTATGACGTACCAGAAAAACATGAATCACAAGGAATGTCCATATTCCTCCAATTCTGCTCACCGTTTTACCAATGGCTCCAGAGGCATGTTGAACCGAAATCTAGCGCCAAATCCGACGTACATGACAGATATCGTCGCAAATGCGCGGGGCTGTGACTGGATGAATCTACCACTGGTGGAGTGTGTATAAAAGATTTACAGTGTCACTTATTTCGTTCCCCATTCTCATGACGTCGTATAATCGTTGCTGACCAAGTATAAATGGAGAAAAGAACGATCAGTGTGATAGACCACGGCCAAAAACTTCCCGTGGTGAATAGCGCCCGTGCGGTCATTGGCGTCGGCTTTTAATTGGTGGCTCAAAACGGCTATACAAAATACGAGTTCCCAATGCGGAAAGACGAGGCTGCAACACCCAAAATGAATGATTGATTTTGAATGGGGCTGAAATTGAGCTTTAATTGCGACCAATGAGAGTCGCCCGCCCAGAAAGGGCTTGCGTATTGTTGGAGGTTACGAGAAACATGCATAACCCTTCCCTTATCAATTAATACCGATCTCTAGTATTCAAAACGGCCAAAGACCCCGTAATATAAATATCAGGGGATGTCGCAAAAAACAATAAATCAAACAATGTTGGAAGAAGTAGATAAATACACTATTAGCAAGGAACCCGAACACGTCAAGCCAGAAATGGTGGTGAAGGATTTCGCCAAAACCTATCCTGTTCCTGAACCAAACACTTATCAATCGATCGTGTCCAATTGTGGTAACATCTTTGGTTTTTTCGGTACGTTTTGCATTTGCTCCAATCCCTATAAGACGGTTGACCAAGGTGAGGTGGGTTTAATTCAGACTTTTGGTGCGTTATCGAGAACGGTGGAGCCAGGGTTGACCTACGTCAACACCTGGAGTGAAAAATTGTACAAGGTGTCAATCAAGGTCAATATCAGAGATATTCCCGCTCAATCCTGTTTCACCAGAGATAATGTTTCGGTCACCATCACATCTGTGGTATACTATAACATCATTGATCCCCAAAAGGCCATTTATTCCATCACAAACATCCACGACGCCATTGTGGAAAGAACTCAAACCACGTTGAGAGATGTCATTGGTAATAGGATTCTACAAGATGTGGTGGAAAAGAGAGAAGAGATTGCCGAATCGATTTCCCATATCATTTCCAAGACCGCCTTCGACTGGGGGGTCAATATCGAGAGCATTTTGATCAAAGACTTGCAATTGCCCGAAAAGGTCAAAGCCTCGTTATCCATGGCCGCAGAAGCAAAGAGAATCGGGGAAGGTAAGATTATCAATGCCAAAGCGGAAGTGGAAAGTGCTAAATTGATGAGAAAAGCTGCTGACATCTTGGCTTCCAAGCCTGCCATGCAAATAAGGTACTTGGATGCCATGCAAAACATGGCCAAATCGCCCGGTTCCAGAGTCATATTCATGCCTTCTTCTCAGGAGATCGAGAGAATGGCAGGCTCCAACGTCACCAATGAAACCTCGACCTATGTGCCCGAGGAATTATCCCCTCATGGAACAGGTATGGATCCACAATCAATCGCAAACAACGTTGCTTTACAAGAAGCCATGAGAGATTAGTTGGTCCTGTCGGACAGTTCGGTGTTCCATCGCCTCCTTGGTTTAGTGTATGTTTCTTATGTGATATTATGTAATGTTATCATTTGTCTCTGCATGTTATCTGCCTCTACGTGTTATCTGCCTCTACATGTTATCTGCCTACACCCACAGCTCCCCACTGATCTCCCACCACCGCGCGAATTTCTCGCGGCCTACCGTGTTCGTAAGTCGCAGATATCGATATCAATATGAACGGATTCGACTGGTTGAATTTACCGGTGAACGAATCGTCCACCCCCGCTCCCAATGTCTCGTTCTTGTCGGATCTGAACCTACCCCAATCCCAACCGCCGGCTCCGCAATCTCAGCCCATCCCCCAATCGCTTTCACAATCAACCATAAATTCCGTCCAGCATTCGAATTCCGATTCAAACTACATCATGCAGCAATCCACCGGCAACACAGGGCTCTACAGGCAACGCAGCCAGCTGCAGAACGATATTGATACCATTCCGTTGTCCCTCACCACCCAGGACTTGACCTTACAAGAGCTGAAAACCTATATCAGATGGTACACCAACATTCTCTCCCGTACCAACACCAGAACCATCCACCTCCTGGACGTGTTCAACTTCCTTTCGAATTTCAAGATCCCCAAATTGATAAAAGACGAGATAGATAAGCTTTTCCGCAATAAGAGTATCAATATAGGGGAGTTTTTTGCATTGTTGAGATTGATATCGCATGGATTGCACGGGCAGTCGATCAGCCGGTCGTTGGTGAAGCGCATCGCCCCTGTGCCCACGCCTCCGTCGATTCTTTCCAAAAAACGCCAGAATGAAGACGAAGATGAGGAAAAAGAGCCCCTCCCACCGCCGGTAAAAGACCCTCGACTCGATCTCGACTCGTTTACCACGTTCATGTTGACGGGAGAAAGACCTACCACCAAAAGGCGAAAGAACAAGTCGGTCAAGTTCATCGACGACGTTGTTTCAGACGTTCACGAGTCGGCTCCGGAAGTCATAGACTATTCGTTGCCGATGGATCAGATCCTCAAGCTCCAAAACCACCAGCGCAGCCCTCAGCCTGATGAAGAAGAGGTTCTAAAAGACATGGATGATCAGTTGGGACACTTTCAGAATCTTCATGCTGTGGACACGGTATCCATCGGTGGCAGAAATGCTAATATTCATTTAAGTGGCAGCAACACCGGCAGTTTAAATGGGAGCACCGAGGAACTCTTAAAACCAAATATGACCGGACCGGCACAAATGTCTCAACTTTTCGGTCACATGGGCCAGGTTCCACAGCCAGAATCACAGGAGTTGTTGAAACCCAATAGAACCGGCCCCTACGACATGATGAGGATGTTTTCCCCAGATACTGAAGAGACATTACAGGAGGCTGGCGGACCCACGCCGAAGATCTCGCTCTCGGCATTCACCGATCAAATGACAGGAACGGGAGCGAACACCGTGAATAACATCCAACCCCCTCAAAGCCCTTTGAATGCTGCTGCTCCTCCTACAATCGCACAAACTCCAAACGGGTTTCAGAATAACCCACCTCCGCCTCCCAGCAGACGTCGCTCGCAATCGTCACCCACACCACCGAGCGATTACTCCGCGTTACTCAACCTCAAAAGCCAAATCGATGGCAGATCGTCACCCAAGCCCCCTCCTCCGCCACCACGACGCAGAGGTGCAAGCTTCTCCCCTGCATTGCCTCCTAAGGTTCCTGTAGCTCATCAGTCGTTTTCCCCGCCGCAGCTGCATGTTTCGCCAGTTCCAGCATCACAATTCTATCCAGACTCGGCAAACCTTTCCCAAATCCTGCCTCCGAACCAAGGGGTCGCCAGGCAAGATACAAACGAGATTCTAGATGATTTAAAAGCATTACAAGCTGAAGTTGATAGAATTAGAGATATGACCGGTGGGTTCTAATATATCTGCGTTACTTCCACTTCATTTTTAAGTTCTTCCCTCTCCTGCCCACCCCGTCACCCAAAAAACCAGACACCTCAACCTCCCAAGACCCCAAACACCCTTCTGTAACTGGTGTACGGTACTTTTCATCGAAGTCGCATAGATCTGTTTGTGAATGTTTACAACGCGACCGTATGATATGATTAAGCGGCCTTTACTTGAAGATGACACATTTCTACCACCTGCGTTGTCGTCATATAGTATAGCTTTGTTGAACGAGAAGTCACCGCCCAAGAACCAGTCTGACTCTCCGGATCCCGAGCTCAACAATGAAAAGGATAATCACACCTCAAATAATTTACGACAAAAACTATCAGTTCACTTCAAACTGTTTGAAAGCCTATTAGAGAACCACGATGATGTTAAGCCTGAAACCCTTGACACCAATTCGATATCGCATTCTAATAACACCAACCCCAACTCCGTTCACTCAACTTTCAGCACCAAATTCACCAATTCACATAGCAGTCAAGATCTGTCTTTCAAAGTCGACAATGCGGAATCCAAGTTTGTTGTCAAGAGATTACGAGGGAGAAGATTCGGGAAGGTTTTGGGGCCCCCCTCCAGAACCCCAAAGGACTTGAAAGACCAGGAAAACTCATCTGTGAGTCGAGAACACCCAAAAGATAACGAAAGAAGACCATTGGTGGAGCTATCAACGAACACAGCCAATTCTCCCAACAAAAACTTAAAATTCAATTCTGCTTCAGGTGATTTTCAACATGCAAGTGCCAAACTAGAACCCAATCTTAGAAACCACCTCAATTACAATAACTATTCAAATATTTCAAATACTAATAATGTCAGTTCGAGCGCCATTCGCCCAAATAACGGCATCAGCTCAGATTCTGTTATAGTTACCAATTCGAACTCAAACGGCAATTCAAGCACCAGTAACAATCCCAATAAAATTGTCAACCCCATTCACAACTCGAGCCTCAGTTCAAACAGCAATAACGGTTTCAATCCAAGTATGAATGATTTCCGAAAACCCAAGATCCCTAAATTATTTCCAATAGTGTCCCCCATCAATTCCGTGCCAAAAAAGACAATAGATGAAATGATCTTGGAAAGGCAGCAGCAGAGACAACAGCAACGGCAAAAGGAAAAGGAATTTGAAGAACGAGAAAGGAAATGGGAACAGGAAAGAGAACAAAGGGAAATCCAACTGAGGAGCTCCTCCGCGTCGTCAGCGTCATCTGCCATAGAACTACCCCCGGCAGTTGTTCACTCGATTCAAAAACGGCATTTGCAAATACCTAAAGATAAACTCCGCAAACCCATAAGTATCAATGGCGTACAGTACGAAAGACTCGAACTATTGGGCAGAGGTGGTACCTCAAAAGTGTACAAGGTAAAATCGTTGTCCAATAACAAAATATATGCTGTTAAGAAAGTCACATTTGACTCATTCGATGAAAGCTGTATCGCAGGCTTCCGAGGTGAGATCGATCTATTGTTGAAACTCAAAAACGTCAGTCGAGTAGTTCAGTTGATAGACTATGAAATTAACGAAGGCTCGATTTGTCTCGTTATGGAGTGCGGTGAAATCGACCTCGCCCATGTGTTGCATAATCGATTGAACATGATTGATATCAACTTCATCAGATATCACGCCATAGAGTTATTCAAATGCGTCCAAGCAGTGCACGAATCAGGAATCGTTCACTCCGATCTCAAGCCTGCAAATTTCATCTTTGTCAAGGGAATCTTGAAAATTATAGACTTTGGCATTGCTGACGCGGTGCCCGATAACACTTTGAATATCTATAGAAAGTCGCAAATTGGAACCCCAAATTATATGGCACCTGAAGCATTGATCGAACACAATGCTAGCCTGAAGCCAAATAACTCAATTTGGAAAGTTGGAAGGCCCTCGGATGTTTGGTCTTGTGGTTGTATCATATATCAAATGATCTATGGAAAGCCTCCATACAACAGCTATTCAGGGCATCAGCGATTTATGGCCATTGTCAATCCTCAGGTGAAGATATCTTACCCTGAAACCGTTCATGGACAAGTGGTGCCAAAATCTGCCATCGAGCTAATGAAAAACTGCTTTAGCCGTGATCCCTCGGACAGATGGACTGTTGCTCAATGTTTGAATAGTGAATTTTTGAACCCTAGAGTTGTAAGTGAAGGTTACATAAGGGATTTAGTCCACCTGGCGGTCAATTTCGGGTACAATCAGAGGGTTGGCGGCAGTGGATTAACCATTGATGTTTATGACAACCTTGTCGAAACGGTTTTGAAACAAATCAGTGAACTTAATTTATGATTATGACATTTAATATAATAGACTGTATGTCTTAATCTTGAGCGCATGAGAGGTTACCAGAGTCGACTTCCACGTAAAGAAACAGGAATCAGTAGTTCTATTTGTACTTTTGCATATGGACGAGTCTCAACGACGAGGACCCAATTTTTCCAACACTCTTGGACCTTGTTCCTCCCATTCTTGCCTAGAAATCCACATGTGGTCTTTATCGGCCATAATATTTGCTAAAACCGCCCCACCGATGAAAACCATGTGTCTTCTTCTGGGAGGGTCTTCAATTTTAACCTTGAACTTGTCTAATCTTGTAGCATCGCCGTTCAACACTTTAGTGAGCCATAATTGTTTCAATTCCTTTTCCAATCTCGAGGGTAACCCAGGATACATTGATGACCCGCCTGACAAAACAATGGCTTTGAATAACGACGACCTGACATCCACATCGGCCGATTGAATTGTGTTGAACAAGCATTCACCGACTCCCGGTTGTTCAACATCGACTAAATGAGGCTGGAATAAACACTCAGGGGCCTCAAATCTCTCGCTGCCGACTTTTATCACTCTACCATCCGGCAATTCGTAGTTTTCAACCAAAGTCGTGGTTTCCTGTGACAATTTGGAGTCCAATTGTAAGTCGTAGCTGACGTAACACAACTTTTCTTTGATTTGTCTCACGGTTTCGAAATCTGCCGTTCTATTAAAGGCATATCCACGACGCAACAACAAGTTGATCAAATTACGAGTGACATCTCTACCAGCAACGTCCAACCTCTTGGTCAAATGGTTCAACACAACCGACTCGTACACTGGCACAATATGAGTAACACCATCTCCGGAATCCACCACCACTCCTGAGGATAATCCTTGAGCGTATAACGCCAATACAGCTTGGATTGCCACGTAAACCCCCCCAAAATTGTACTTTTCGAACATCACCTGGCACATTATTTCCCTATTCTTCAATGGATTCATTGGTGGCTCAGTTAACAAGATTTTCTTATCGTTGGTGTCCAACTTCATTCTCTCGTAGAAGGCGTAATCCCACAAATGCTCCATGTCCTCCCAATTCTTGATGATCCCGTTTTCCATGGGATAACTGATCTGTAACATCGACCTAACCTCACTGGCCTCGCTTCCACACATGATATCTTTGATCTCAATATCACTGGGCAATAGCGAGTTTCGCTCCTCGGCACGTAAAATCGGTCTTCCTACGATGGAAGGAAACGTATGGTCGGGGAAATTGGTCCCGGCTCTACCAATCTTTACAAAACCAGTACCTTGGTCAAGAACTATACCGTTAGTAATGTCGGGATTACAGACCATCTGGGGGGCCAGCTGCCGAAACTGTTGATGATGGTTCATCCATAGCACTCCAATGGCTCACACAGGCCGTTGTGGTCTCCAGTAGCGTGGTTTGTACATACCAATTGGTGCTTCACTCATATTAATCTTATCTCGAGATTTGAATGATTTGAGGGTGAGAATTTTGACTAGCGTGGTAGGCGCACTACCTTTAAGTATTCACTATGTAGAGCTATTTACCTACGCTGTGGGGCGGCGAGCAAAGATGGTCTGTTGGCTGGATGCTAGGGACTTTGAATGCAAATGTCAAGTATGAGGTGTGAGTTTTGATCTCCGATTCGAGCTTGGTGACGTCCTTCCACGTATAATTCACATCACCTTCTTTGACTCTTTCGCCTCTTCCAAAGGGATTGAATCCTCTAGGGATGTCGGTTTCCTCGATTTCAATGTCTCCCTCTAGCTTGACTCTTTTCCTGCTTTCGATCCCGTGGTTGCGTCTGCTATGAATGTCCTTAAGCCTTTTTACCACGTCATTGACGTCTCGAACCATTTCCTTCCGTGCTTCCCACCGTTTGCCCCTGCATTCGACCATCTCGATGTCTACCCATCCGTTGGCTTGCAAGGACTCCACGGTTTTGTGTACCTGCTCAATACAGGGCGAGAAGCAGCAAACACCCACTTTCATCTTCGGATCCACTACTGTATCCAAATTGTTGATGGCAATCCAAGGAGAAGGCAAGTCCAAGAATACAGCCTGGGCGTTTATTTTGTCGTCGCCATCCTGGAATTCCGGCGGCACCACAACATCGAATCCATCTTGACAAACATCTCTGTGGGTTATCAAAGTGTTGACATTTATCCCGTGGGCTTCGATTTCCCTTTTGGCCTCCTCATAACGAGGTTTATGGAACTCATAGGTGAATACCCTGCCTTCTAGCCCCACGGTTCTCGAGAATGAATGAGTAAACGAGCCAGACCCTGTACCTGCTTCAATCACTCTTGATCCACTGCACACTCCCAATCGTTGCATTATATACGAGGAATCGTGGGTATAGACAATCTGTGTTCTATGAGGAAGTGACAATGTCCACATTTCAGGGGTGGGGTGGAGCAAATGAACGAATCCGTAGCCCTTGGCCCCCGGCATTTGTTTCCCATAGGGTAATCCTACCATGTCATTGTGGGGGAAATTGCCGTATCTGGTATTTAGTATGGCATTCTTGGTGACTGTGACGGGTTTGATGTCGTTACGACTAATAAAAGCAAGAACTAGATCTCCTTCTTCAATGATATCTTTGTATTGGAAAAATGACATGAGATGAGCCGAATTTGAGATTCTCATCGCATCGATTTTGTGGTGTAGTGGCTTTTTGGCCGAGAGTGGGAGAATAAAGAGACGGGAGAGTCACGAGGGTGGCTATCGCCTACTTGTGTGAGATTTTTGTCCCACGACCCCCAAATTGGCGTTGTTAGTTCAAATCTGCTGCTTATCGGTGGTGTTTTGTCCCAATGTTGTCTTGTTATCGACACTGATGAGGCTTTGTCCGCTTACCTCACGATATCAAGAGGTATGTTTAGGTGCGGTGTCCCCAAATCGCCTCCCTGGCTAATTTTCATCCTCCCAGTGCCAACAGCATATGTTCTCTCCTTTCTTCTGTGGGTTTAAAGTGCGCTCGACATTCTCAAAATTTTCAACGATGTCAGAAACCGATAGTAATGTTGAAGATTTGTATTTAGAATCTTACGCTTTTACAACGGCCGCTGCGATTGTAGGGTCTGTAGACAGAAAGATATTCGTGTTGTTAAGAGACGGCAGAAACTTGTTCGGGGTTTTGAGAACCTTTGATCAATTTGCAAATCTAGTTTTACAGGACGCTGTGGAAAGGATATATCTCGGTTCCGAACAAACCCAGGATTTGACCAAACCCGAAAGGTTCGGAGAAGTTTATAGGGGTGTTTTCATGGTGAGAGGTGAAAATGTTGTTATGTTGGGAGAAGTTGACATCGATCATGAAGACGACCATATGGAAGCTTTGAAACAAATACCTTTTGAAATCGCCGAAAACGAATTGAAATCCATTCATAAACACAAAATGAAAGTTGAAAAGGAAAAAACTAAAAAATTGTTATCCAGGGGTCTTGTTAATGATTTTGCCAAATCCGATTTATATTAGTACTTTAACGATTAATGAATGTTCTATAGAAGAATAAAATAAGGAGTTCGTTCTCTCATCGGATGTTGTTTATTTCGTACTTACTAAGGCAGTCGGCAATTGACTGTCGGTGTACAGTACCAGCGCACACTAGCTTTACAACTTCGAAAGCTCTTGAGAACGGATGTCTTGATTTACAACTTTGAAAGCTCTTGAAAGCGGATGTCTTGATTTTCAAAGAACTTGTCGACCAAAGGGAACTTCTTAGACTCGTTACGACCCAACTGGTTCAAATGAGCTTCGTCAGGACCATCGGCAATCCGAAGAGTTCTGGCATGAGCATACATTTTAGCCAATTCGGTGTCCTGGCTAACACCTTGAGCCCCGAACATTTGAATGCACCAGTCCAAAATTGCAAGGATGGTTCTTGGAGTTTCAATCTTGGCCATGGCGATATCTTTCATGGCAGATCTGGCGTCGGAAATATCAATTTTATGAGCCGCATTCAAAACCAACAATCTACACTTCTGAATATCGATTTTGTGCTGAGCTAGACTGTTGGTGAAGCTTTCTCGTTGGTTCATTGGCTTGTTGAATATAATTCTCTCGTTGGCTCTATGGACGGTTCTCAAAAGAGCAAATTCCCCAACTCCTATCAACCTCATGCAATGATGAATTCTACCTGGTCCTAGTCTCGATTGGATAATTTCAAAACCCCTACCCTCAGCAGCTAATATGGTGTTTTTTCTGTCCTCTTGAGGTATTTCATAGTTGTCGAACTGGATTTCCATATGACCGTGGGGAGCATCATCATATCCAAACACAGATAAAGGTCTGATGACTTGAGCTTTTCCGGAAGCAAGGGCCTTCTTAGCATCGAGAACTAAAACACTGTGATTCCTGTACACAGCTTTGGAATTGTCGTCGGTTTTGCACATAACGAGCCAAACTGCACATCTAGGATCGCCTGCACCTGAGGCAAACCACTTAACTCCATTCAAAACATAATTCCCAGCTTCGTTTTCTTCGGCTGTGCAACTAATGTTCAAAGCATTAGATGAGGAGGTGCCTTTTTCAGTCATCAAGAAAGCCGATCTAATGTCTCCGTTCAATAATGGCTTTAGCCATTTTTCTTTGTGGTATGGATTACCGTATTTCGCCAAAATTTCCATATTTCCGGTATCGGGAGCACCGGTATTGGTAGCTTCTGGAGCAACAAATGATCTGCCAAGATACTGAGCCATCAATCCATACTCTAAATTGGTGAAACCCGAGCCTTCGGCATAATGCTTGGATAAGAACATATTCCATAACCCTAACTGTTTAGCTTTGGCCTTCAACTTCTCGGTAATGTCAGGAGTCAGTTCCCATCTCCCTTTACCCTCCTTGATCTGTGATAAGTAAATCCTGTCCGCAGGCAAACAATAGTTATCAACAAAATCCTTACACTTCTGAATGGTCTCAAGGCCCTTAGGGCTCAACTTGTCCAAAAACACCGCTGGGATGTCTTCTGTAACGCTCATACTCTCGGTGATTAAGTCTATTGGTAAACTGTCAACGAAATTGCGGTTTATTCTCCACTTCTATAGTTCAATTGATTATCAGATGTTTTTTGAACAATGAAGAAATTAGCGACGGTTAAATCAAATATCTCCACATTCTGAGATATGTCGCAAATTTAAAAAGCCGATGTCAACTACGACATCGCTCGCAGTGTCGCAAGAGTTGAAGAAATCCGCGCATTTTGCCATCAACACTTGATAGAGAACTGCCATGGAATACGATTCAGACATTCCTCATATTCCGGATTATAGATTGCTGGAAAAGCAATTCCTTTTGAACACTGTTAAGGATAACGTGGGAAGGACCAAGATATTTAATGAATTGATCCAGGAAATTACCAAAGAGAACTTGGCACCGTACTATAAGTATTTGAGCCAAGAGTACTCTGACTTCCCCTACGACGAAAAATTGTATCAAAGGATAGCCGCAGTCAACGAGAAACACATTGAAGAGTTGAAAGCCAAAGTGAAAGAAGCCGAAGGTGAAGAAGAAACAGAACTTGATCCAGTTGTTACCAACACCAAATTAGCAGAATACTACACTCAGATTATAGACAAAAAGAATGCTGTTGAAACGTATAAGAAAACCTTGGAATTGGGGCAACTGACAGGGGCAAAAATCGATATTTTGTTAACGTTGACCAGATTGGAATTTTTCTTCAACAATCATTTCGAAGCTTCCAGATACTTGGAGCAAACTAAAGCATTGAGCGATAAAGGTGGTGATTGGGAAAGAAGAAACCGTTTCAAGACCTACAATGGTATTTACTTGATGGCCACAAGGAATTTCAGCGAAGCCTCAAAGTTATTGATTGATTCATTATCAACGTTCACATCAAACGAGTTATGTAGCTATGAACAGATTGCTCAATATTCCATCATAACTGGGGCCCTTTCCTTGGATAGAGTTGATTTAAAACAAAAAATCATTGACTCTCCAGAAATATTATCGATTTATTCTTCCGCCAAACATTTAGAACCCTTGATTAACTTAACAAATTGCTTGTACACTTGCCAATATAACTATTTATTGCAATATTTATTGGAAACCAATGACACTTTGTTGGTCCCTAATAAATATTTGAGCCAGCATGCCAACTATTTTTTGAGGGAAATGAGATGTAAAGCTTACAGTCAATTATTGGAAAGCTACAAGTCATTATCCTTGAAATCGATGGCCCAAAGTTTCAATATCTCGGAGGAGTTTTTGGATAATGATTTGTGTAAATTTATTCCCAACAAAAAGTTAAATTGCACAATTGACAAGGTAAATGGAATCATCGAAACAAATAGACCCGATAACAAGAATAGTCAGTACCATTTGTTGATTAAACAGGGGGATAATTTATTGACCAAGTTGCAGAAATATGGTGCTGCAGTCAAATTGAGTGGGGCAGAAAGAGTCTAACTAATTAATGTACATGTCCCCGAAGTCTCTTCTCTCCCCTATGTGTGCTTAGTGATGTGGTTAAGATGGAAGTTAAAAATTGAACCTAAAAATAATGAAGGAAGCGAGGTTCGAACTCGCGCGGACAATCGCCCAACAGATCTTAAGTCTGCCGCCTTAGACCACTCGGCCATCCCTCCAATTATAATTGATTCATACTGTAGATCATTTATGAAGCTTCATGTACTTGCTCGTTTCTTCTGTGTTTCAAATACTTGGTGCCTATACATCGTCTCTTTGAACGGATCCCGCAGTAATTCATAAAAATCATTAGTCTTTCACGAGATAGTACAGGACCGTCGAAAGGCTCGAAAGGAGTTGAATGTTTCGTCTTAACGCTATATACTGAGAAAGATCGCTCAAAGCATTTCGTCTCGTGGCTGTCCTTCCGCTGAATTGACACTGAAAAGGTGCAACCACCCCATAAAAGTCAACTTCCAAATATTTCGTCAAGAAGACATATACACCACGTAACTTTCTGATATTGGCCCATAATAAACAAGTATAGAAATAATGAGAGGTCGATAGAAAGCCTTCTTGTGGACACGTACCATCTTGTAGAAGAGTTGAATCAAGTATAACCGTTTACATTTCGTCTGCAAAATATCGACATCCAAGTACACGTAGAGGGAGAAGGCTGAAACAGATATGAAATTCACTCAAGTTCACAGCCATCAGACGAAGAGCAGAAAGGAACTTCACCTCCAGACATTATGATCTACAGACATTATGCAGGCACAAGTGGACTCGAGTAAGTACGCGAAACTGGCACGTGATCATAACTAAATCTACTCAATTTTTGTATCAGAGTAAGTAACAGTCGTAATGTCAGAAGAGGAACAACCCAAAATGAAGTCCAGAGAAGAGCTCAAGGACATGTTTCGCAATGATGTACTTGAATTAATTGCATTGACAATTGAGCTTGACGGATACGATGAAGTCTTAGAGTACTCTCAAGATATGGAGAATATGCCCCAAGAATTGTCGTTTATATTACCCGAAAAGGTCAAGTATCATCTTACCATCAAGTACAAAGTCACCAAACCATTGAAAGATTTGGTTTACCATCAGGTGGTGAAGAAAGGAGGGTTTGTTTTCAAACAGAGAAAAGATCAAATGGCCGAACTAGCAGAGGTAAATGACGAATCAAATCCCTACCACGAATGCAAACTTGCCGTGGACAACATACCTGGAGGTTCTATCGTTAGAGGGGTATTTCCTGCCACCTCGAACTTTTATTCCGAAGGCGAGTTGATTCTTTCTGCCAACTGGAGTATCAGGATTGCTACAAAAGATACAACTCCTGCGATTGGCCTCTAGTGGACAAATCAACGGCATTTCACATAGCCGTTTTAATATTTTTGTATCTATGAACGGGTTGTTGGGATATCTCCAGGCTCCTTCTCGTTCTCTGATGCCTCACTCTCACTCTATGCCTGGTTTGTCTAGTTTGTGCCGCAGACATAAAAAATCGTTTCGATAATGTCGTACGACCTTATCCGAACTCGATCAGCCAAAAAAGAGCGACAGATTAATCCCTTAAGATAAAATGAGTTCCCCTAAAAGACGTATGGAAAAGGATGTCATGGATTTGATGATGAGCGACCACGACGTCCAGCTTATCAATGATTCCATTCAGGAAATGTTCGTTTTGTTCCACGGCCCAAAAGATACCGCTTACGAAGGAGGGACATGGAAAATAAGGGTCGAATTACCTGATCAATATCCTCTCAAGTCTCCTTCAATTGGGTTCATAAACAAAATATACCACCCAAATATCGATGAGAGCTCGGGCTCGGTGTGTCTCGATGTTATAAATCAAACCTGGTCGCCTATGTTTGGTCTTTTGAACGTTTTTGAAAACTTCTTACCACATTTGTTGAGGTACGCCAACCCAAGTGATCCGTTAAATACCGAAGCCTCCAACCTCATGGCCAAGGATGAAAAACTTTACAACGATAAGGTTAGACAATACGTCAACCAGTATGCACAGAATATCACAAATGACCATGACGACGACGATGATGAGAACAAGAATGACGACGACGATGACGAGTTGAGTGATGTCGGGAGCTTGTCCAGTGAGGACGACGAAGAAGTGACAGGAGATATTGACATCTAGGATACGGGTTTGGGAATTGCAGGTAAAGGAGAGGCGGGAGAGCCTCTGTTGCATATTGTTTACGTATAATATATATTAGAATGAAGAAATACCTATTATGGCATAAGGTTAAGAACTGAAGACTGTTTGTGACCTCTCCATGGGCCATTTCAGTCGCTGTGGGCGTCGTCCGGCAGCGAAAGAGAAGAATCCAGCTACATCAGAAGGGGGGATCTTCGATGTGTTACTCTTCTAGGATTTTCGAAAGTTTCACGGGTGCAAGCCTTTTGTCTGCTGACGCCAGGCGGTACAAATCCCGTCGATACAAGCCTTTTTGGTGTAATTTTTGTCTCAAACCTTGCGTGTCAATACGGCTGGCACTCAGGAAAGCTCTTCGATGTCGGACTGCAGGTTCCTCACAATAGGTTTGAGATTCATTAATGCTTGAGCGGTTTAGTCGTTTAAGACGGGGCATGCTTTCGAATGAGTCGTTGGAGTGGGGATGGGGGAAATCTAAGGCTATATCAAAATTAAAAGTGGACATTGGATATGACTTTGATGAGATGTGTTATTTTTGGATGTAACCCAGCTCAATGTCTCACATCAACGAGTTCCCGTGGTATTTATATAAGAGGCTGATCCGACACTGTGTTCTTAACATTTGATCTAAGAACATTCTGCTGCGATTTTGCAGCCGATAAGCGGCCTTCATTAGAATAATCTTTGGCGTTCCAAGACTGCGGAAACCCCACAATGAAAAGCGGAAGCGGGCGCAATGTGCAGTTACTACGAAATACCTCGGGCTTTACTCCAGATTTCTGAATTCGACAGGTGGTATCGACAGTGGGATTAATCGTGAGATGGTTCTTATCGTGAAATGTTCTGATAGTGAGATTGTTTGACCGGTTGGTCTTATGGACAGATTGTGGATTGAATAGTGAGATGACCTGCTCTTGTATGTTGCTGAATCTGTCTATCCTTCGGTACTTTTTGTTGTCCCGAGCCATCTTTCATTGCTCCAGCTCCACTAGTTTTCAGTGGAGCAATAATTTTCACTCAGCCCAATCCGCCGCAATTTATGCGGGTATCAGATTCCTACAAACCTTTTCCACAACTCCATGATGCTAGCCACAAAAACCTTCAAAAGAGGTTTGACTGATGCCTCTTTGGTTATCAAGAACTTGAAGAACCCAAAACTCTTCCAAACCAAGGGCTATATCAACGGACAATGGGTCAGCAGTGAAAATAGCAGTACCATTCAAGTCAGTAATCCCGCAGTATATCCCAACGCTCAATCACTCGTTGCTGAGGTAGAAGCTATGACCACCAATCAGTACAACCAGGCTATTGAAAGTGCTCATATTGCATTCCAGCTGTTCAAGAAAACCACTGGGGATTACAGATCGGACCTCCTAAGAAATTTGTACTACTTGATGATGGAGAATGCAGACGACTTGGCGAAGATAATTGTTCTTGAGAACGGTAAACCCTACGCCGACGCTTTAGGAGAGGTGAAGTATGCTGCTTCCTTTTTCAAGTGGTATGCTGACGTTGCAACCACCACCACGGGCAATATAATCAAATCGGCATCACCTGATAAAAGAATATTGTCTATCAAACAGCCCATTGGAGTTTGTGGGATCTTGACCCCTTGGAATTTTCCAGCAGCGATGATAACAAGAAAAGTGGGGGCTTATGTGGCTGCTGGGTGTACGGGAATCATCAAGCCAGCTTCCGAAACTCCCCTCTCGGCCTTGGCTTTAGCTCACCTTCAACAAGAAGCGGGGTTTCCTGCAGGGGTAATCAATGTTTTGCCTTCTGAGAGTGCTGCCGAAGCCGGAGAATTGATTTGTACCCACCCACACGTCAAGAAGGTTTCGTTCACCGGATCAACCAACGTAGGAAAAATATTAATGAAGCAGTCAGCCTCGACTTTGAAGAAGCTCTCGTTTGAATTGGGAGGAAATGCTCCTTTCATCGCTTTCGATGACGTTGATGTGGATTCTGCCGTTGCTGGCGCCATTGCCTCGAAGTTCAGAAGCAGTGGACAAACTTGCGTGTGTGCCAACAGAATATTTGTTCACGAATCAATATATGATCAATTTGCAGAGAAATTGACCAAGAAATTGGGAGAGACTGTAGTGTTGGGAGACGGTTTAGAAAAAGGGGTAACCCATGGTCCGCTCATCCATGATAGATCCATGAATAAAGTCAGAAGCCATATTGAAGATGCCCAATCTAAAGGGGCAAAGGTCCTATTAGGAGGTAATGCCCGTCCTGACTTGGGCGAGAACTTCCATGAATTGACAGTTTTGGGTGATGTCACTCCAGACATGTTGATCTATCAAGAAGAGACCTTTGGGCCTGTATGTCCACTCATTAAATTCAGCACAGAGGAGGAAGTTCTCACCATGGCCAACGATACTGATGTTGGGTTGGCAGGCTATTTTTACTCCAAAGATATCAGCAGAATCTTCCGGGTAGCAGAGGAATTAGAAGTGGGTATGATGGGGGTTAACACTGGTGCTTTATCAGAAGCCGCATTGCCATTTGGTGGTGTCAAAGAATCTGGATTTGGTAGAGAGGGCTCGATTTATGGTATCGATGATTACATGATTATCAAATCAGTTGTACTTGCTGTTTAATTATAATATACAGATTTTTACCTTCAATGAATCACTCACTCATTTGAATATCTTGAGAAAATGCTGAGGGATCAGTACTTGTTATGAAACTGGTGCTGGCAGAAGTATCCACGAGCTCCGATGGCAACGACAATAAAGGAGTGTTCAAATAAGGCGTCTCATCCAAGTTTTCCACCTCCAGTATCTCATTGACATCTCCAATTTTCCGACTCCCGAGAGAATAGGGTGGGGGATTTATGAATAATTTGCCATCGCTTTCTTTCTCATAGGCATCAATTAAACTTTGGACGTGGCTTGTTAAATCCTGTCTAGATGCTAGCATTTCGTTTAGATTTGAATTGACGGCAGTAACTTCGTCACTTGTTTTGGTTATACTGACAACTCTTTGATCTTCTTTTCTCAAGGTGTCTAATTCATTTTTCAATTCGGTTATTGCCGCTTCACCGCCCAATTTCTTGTCGGTAATTATACTTGGCTTCATTTCATCATTTATCAATACGTCTCTCATTAGCTCAAGGTTTTCAGCATACTTCGTGTATGCGATAGATTTGAACGTCAAGTCCTTCAACCCTCCTTCGGTCGATAATCCGGCATTCACGGATGATTGAGGGTAGTTGAATTTTTCTTTTGGTTCAGTATAGGTGGTCGTTGGGGTTGGAATAGTAGGGTTCGACTCCTTGTACTTTTTACTATAGCTTAACATGACAAATTCTTGTTTCTCAAAGAAAACGCGCGCTCAAAGATTATCAAGGCTGCAAAACTTCTTTTATATTCTAACAAATTATACAACATCATGATATTAAGTTGGTGATTTGACCACTAACGACATTAGGTCATTACATTGGAGCCAATATTCTTGGACTAAACTGTTGAACAGAATCATTTGCTGGTATCCATCAAGGATTCCTCAATTCCATCAATGAGGTTATCAATTTCATCTATCTTAAGTCCACAACTTAAACTAATAAGTTTCCTATATTTATACATTTTTTCATCAATACCATAATTTTTGATTTTATCCGTCAAGTCTGATAACAAATTAGACCTTTCAACCTGCAAGGTTGTTAGCTCGATTGCCAAGGTCCAATTACTATCCTCATCAGCGAGTTTGTCAATGTTCTCTTCATTTCGAGAAACGAGATTAGCCAATTGAAATGCTTGGGACTTTTCTAATAGGCTCATTAAATCTAGCTCCTTTCCTTTAACAAATGAATCTTGCACGTCAATAAAATCTCCCAAATGAACAAGTGCCTCTGTCAAGGAACTGAATGAATCAATGCCCCATTTCGATAAATCCAAAATTGTCTTGTTGGTCAACCTCTCATTCAAATTATCGTTGTCGCTGAGTGTCTTTTTGGTTCTTTCGATGTCATTTACCAAGGCTTTGATTTCTTTCTTATAATTGCGGGTTAACGACGAAGTTAAATTGCTAATGATCAGATCTATGTCATTCAAAGGAGCCCCAAAGTCTTCTTTTTCATCCTTATTCTCTATGATCTTACCATTGCCATCCATTCTTGGTGGGACGAAATGCAAGTTGCCGTTAATTTGAGACTTGGTTACCTTCCATTTATCATCTTTTGTGTCAGAAATGTGATTGACCAATTTAGAGCTATCGTAACTGCTCGAAATTCCCTTCAGTTTGTCATCAAACTCATTGATTGGAGTACTTTCATGTGTTCTTTCCGAGATGACCGCTAGGGGCTGTGGATTGGTAGCTGCAAAAAAACTATTGGATTTGGTTGCTTGGATCGGGGTGGACATCATATCAAATGATTTCATTGAGTCAAGGAATATATTTTCTTTGTTATCCTCACTAACGCCACTGGCGTTCTTTAACAATTGATTGATTTGTTCTTTATTGACTCTCTCATTGTCGGCATCTTCGTCTTCCTCTTGAACAGTTGTTCTTTGAGTATCAGGAGTTTCTTGAGCATTGAAATTGGGCTGTTTAGGGGTTTCCAAATGTCTGGAATGTTGAGATGATACTGCAAGCTGAGAATTGGAAGTTCTTTGTTGTGACTGAGGACTAGTGGGGTTACCTATGTCTCGTGGTTGATGTACCATTTGTGACGGTTGTAACTGATTTTGTTCGGGTACCACTTCGGGTTCATTGGAATCTTTCAACAAATTGTCTTTCATGATCAAGAACTCGGCAGTTTCATGACTGATGTTGATCAAATCGTCCCTGGCATTGAAACTAAGCAAGTATTTAACCAACCTTGAACATTGAGCTTTTGCAGCCAAATGAAGGCAGGTATCACCGTTAACGTCTTGGTGGTCAATGACATTTTTTATTAGATTTATTGATTTATTGCTGGAGTTCTGATTAGTCAAAATGGAAAGTTTATTTAAAATAGTCTCCAAATAGTATTTCAAGCTATCAAACTTTGATCTGACTTTAGAAAACTGACACAAGTAGTGCAAAGGAGTTCTTCCATTGATATCCGTATTAATCAAACAAATTTCCAAATCGTCCAAAACTTTCAGAAAGTTTTGCAATTCGTAACAGTTATTGAATGAAATTAATTTTGATAAGGGGTTAAGCCCATAATTGTTTACCACTAGAGGATTAGCCCCTTTCAAAGTCAACAAATGAATCATATTATAATTACCAATAGACGCTGCCCAATGCAATGGTGTATGACCTTCATCATCTATAGCTTCGTTGATATTGAAATCGTAAGGAGGATTGGTGATGAAGTATGGAATCGGGGCATTGTCATCACTGAAGAATTTAAGTAACTGTGAGGAGTAAGACTCCTTGGTATCGCTAACATTATTGGTTCCTGTTGAGTTGGCTTTGAGTTTCATCTCTTCATTAGACGATAACGATGTGTCTGACTCTTTATGTTCATCTTGTGACCAATTTTCATTAGTTGATTGCGAAGATGTTCCTTTGGAGTGTTGAAATTGTCCCATGATATGAGGATGAGCTATTGGTTGTTGAGGTTGTTGGAATCCATAATTATATGATTGTTGGTTCGGTTGTGGTTGTTGCAGCTGTTGCATTTGCAATTGCATTTGGTAGTTGTAGTCAGTGACCGGCTGCTGCTGGGAAGTTTGAAATGTTGGTAGGTTATGGTTGGGTATACCGTAGTCAGTCTGTGTGAATGAATTTTGACTGTAAGGCAAGCTCGAACCGTTGGAGTACTGAGAAAGCTGTGAAGGCATTCTGGATGCTCCGTTGAATGAGTCTGTAGGGTTGAAATCGTAACCC
Organism: Yamadazyma diospyri; assembly: GCA_030579195.1. Classification (NCBI taxonomy): domain Eukaryota; kingdom Fungi; phylum Ascomycota; class Pichiomycetes; order Serinales; family Debaryomycetaceae; genus Yamadazyma; species Yamadazyma diospyri. The sequence goes on along the minus strand of JAKUAE010000002.1, from coordinate 324,763 downwards.
TGAGACAGTTGAAGCTGCTGTTGTTGTTGGAGGTATGCTTGGCCATCTTCCATTTTCATCTTTTTTGGCGTAACTCCATCAGGTTTCTTTTTCTTGACGTATTTCCTCTTAACAGGAGTGCCATCCTTATTGACTTCCTTAGTTTTCTTGTGAAACTCGAATCCCGGGTTGGAAGCGTCAAAAAACAAAACTGGAGCCATTTCGGGAGTCACCCCGTAAGTGTGGGCTAACCTCTGAGCATCAGGCAAGGGTATCCAAGTACCTTGAAATCTACCATACCCGCCTTGGATTTTTTCATGTAACCCTTGCTGGACGCCTTTCTCCAAAATCTTTGTTCTTTTGGCTTTAGGGAAATTGCAGCACTTTAAAATTTGAGTGGCATTAACCCAGTCGTCCTTGCACCTCCTCATAAGAGGACAGTCGTTTATAACGGACTCATAAACATCTGTCTATAGAATAGGGTTAGTAATGAGTGGATATATAGGGCAATTGGCAGTAACGCTGCTCCAGCACGGGACGCGTTAAATATTAATGACAGGGATTGCCCAAATTCGAATAAGAACGTACACTTGAATAGGTAGCTAGGAACACCTTGGGTGGTTCACTTGACATGCTGTGGTCTGGTCTTGTTATTTGGCTGGCGAAATGTTGCAAATCTCTAAATATAATTCAAAAGGAATATAGAAGTGAATAACTTTTTGACGATTTGAGAAACTCTTGAAAATTTTACGCGTAGACAGGCCCTACGGGGAGGGTGAAAAGTAAAAAACCGGCATTTCGAGAGATCATCACATATTTAAGAATAGCGATCGACGGTGAGGTCATTCACATGAATGAATTTGGCTGAGATGACCAGATGCCGTCGACTGTCAACAGCTCTACTCACAACATAAATGAATACTCCGCCTCGGAGTTTCGCAATTGCAGCCATTTTGTCTCGACCGAGAGTTCGTGGTGAGCTCAGACAGGCTGGCGCTCTTGCTTTCTAGTTTCCTACACGGTGCGGCCCTTAGGAAATACTGAATTGGAAGAGATACCCACCTCTTTCGGAAATTTTGTGAATCAGGTCATGTTGAAAATCCACACCACTTGAACTCGCAAAGCACGTAGTCCGAATACTCTTTGAAGATTTGGTCCTAAATACTGGAATTTCGACTAGAATCTGGATACTTAAATCTGGATACTGTTCTTGACACAATCGCAGGTCTGTTAGGTTGCACCAGAGCCCTTTCCAGTTGTCACAGTCCAGTGTCGAAAGGTGAATGAGCAATAGTTTAGGTAGATAAGTGTTATTTTGATAATTGGAGCGGAGAAGAAACGAGAATTGCTGCCAGATGTTTCTTCTTCAATTCCCTCTATCCAACTGACTACTAATTTTTTTGGCCATTATTTCTTTTATTTTATTTTGAGTGAAACTCACCTCGTTACATTTGAATTTCGCAGCCGTTGCAATTTTCATGAATTTTCTTAATTTTTTATTGCCTTTGTTTAAAAATCGTGCAAAAATTGAATCTTCATCCCATACGTTGGCTTAGCAGCAAACATTCCAACAACAGAGTTTACCTGGTTGTTTGGTTGAAATAAACAAGATTTAAAATTTTGGGTTGTACAACAATTCACGACAAAAAATAATGCGAGACCCTTGAAGCTGTGTATACCTGACAACCACGTAAATATTACTGTTTACGAGAATGCCCCCGCAAACCTGATCAACAAGAAACGCATTTTGCCACATATCAAAGAGATCAATCCAAAAGTAATATACGACCACTTGTCTTATGATTGAACGACTGAAAAATCAAGGAAACTGGCACAAAAGGCATAAAAGTCTGTTTGTTGCTCTGTACCTATCATCGGGGTTGCATAAGGGAATTAGAGAAGTATTAAATTCGAGAAACCAGATTTCCCCACGTAAGCAATTACTATCGAATATCGCATTTATTTACATTCCGCGCAGTACATGAGCATCAACATAGAGAATATTGACTATATCATAACGCGTAGGTACCTTGGAGTTTTTGGATTCTCACGTAACACTCAATAAGGTCCTAAATCATGTCTCCGGCGAATTTGGGCATCAAACAACCGAAGAGGAAGAATGTAACCGGAACCATCATCATGATGGAGAGCGATGAAGCTTCTGTTAGATCTACCCCAGGAAACTCCAATTTCAACTCATTAGCATCCAAAAAATCCAGCAAGGGTATCATATTGCATCCACAACCACACGACAACCCCAATGATCCCTTGAACTGGCCCATTTGGCGCCGAGATTTATGTTTGATGATTGTCGGTTTCCAAACTTTTTTGGGAGGTGGCCAGTCCCCTCTTTTGGCTGCCGGAATGAAACAGCTTAGTGCAGAATTTGACAAGCCTTTAACATTGATTTCCTATTTAGTGGGCGTGTTCATGCTATCGCTAGGTCTCGGGTCAGTTTTTGCCTCTCCTACAGCAGTTTTGTATGGAAAAAGACTTGTGTACCTTTTGGGGATATTTTTATTTTTGATTGGGTCCATAGTTGCTGCTACGGCTACAAATTTCGGGACTTTGATGGGCGGAAGAATTATAACCGGGTTTGGTGCTTCTCCTACTGAATCTTTACCCTCAGCCACTATTGCCGAAATATATTTTGCCCACGAGAGAGCCTACCGAATAGGTATCTACACTATGTTGTTATTGGGAGGCAAGAATATCATACCATTACTTTCGGGTTTGGTTTTTCAGTATTTGGACCGACACTGGTTGTTTTGGATCTTGGCCATCATGTTAGGGGCGAACTTGATTCTAACCTTCTTATTTGTGCCGGAGACTTTTTGGGATAGGTCTCCTATCCCTAGCAAGAGGTCAGTAGAGGAGACAGAGGCTGCCAAGACAGTAAAGAATTACAGGCCCCCATTAGAAGGGCCGAAAGCGTTTGCATGGAGGAGCAGTAACAATGTGCACCCCAGTTTATCTTCTTCAGGAGAAAACACTTATATTAGCGACACCAATTCTGAAATACCCGTTGGTATAACGGAAGAGGATAATAACACGGAAAGTATCCGTGAGTCGCCTCGATCATTCGTTAGCAGATTGGCTATTTTTTCGGGTCGACACACGATCGACAGCTGGTGGATGGTGGCATTAAGGCCCTTCGTGCTATACTCATATCCATCGATTTTATTCGGTTCTATGATATACTCCTTTGCAGTTATATGGCTCATTGTCATTTCAGAGACAATTTCGGAAATATTTCAGGGTGAAGGCTACGGGTATACTCAAAAATCCATTGGGCTATTCTATATCTCACCCTTCGTGGGAAGCGTGTTGGGTTCGATGTTTGCTGGTCTTACATCCGATAGGTTGACACGATTATTTGTATCCCGCAATAATGGTGTTTACGAACCTGAATTCAGATTGGTCATGATAATTCCTGCAACGTTTTTCATGGTGATTGGATTACTTGGTTTTGGCTGGTCCGCTCAAGTAAAGGACATGTGGGCTGCGCCAATAATATTCTTCGGAAGCCTTTCGTTTGGTTGCTCCATAGCTAGCACTACTGCTATAACCTATACTGTTGATTCGTACAAAGTGTTTGCTTCTGAATCATTAGTTTGTTTGAACTTCTGTAAGAACTTCCTTGGGTTTGTTTTTTCATTATTTAACAATTCGTTTATGAATTCCAGGGGGAGCAAGATCAGTTTTGCCACATACGGAATCATTCAATTGTTTTTGTCTGCCTTTGCTATACCGTTGTACATTTACGGGAAGAAGTGTAGATCCTGGACTGATGAAAAAGAGACATTGAAGTTCTTATACAATGAGGCCAATGTGGACAAGGTTGTTGCTAGCACAGAGAGCGACCAAGACGCAGATAAAGAAGAGGCGGACACAGGTGAAGCAGGCAAAGTTGAAAAGGACGAAGTTGAAAAGGACAAAGTTAAAAAGGACAAAGTTGATAAGGACAAAGTTGAAAAGGACAAAGTTGAAAAGGACAAATTTGAAAAGGACAAGGTGGAAACAGAGTAACATTAACAGTAACAAACAATGCCACGATAGGAAATAATCATTCATGACTAATAGATTAGAATCATATCTCTTCACGTCGTATCCACTCTATCTTGGTTTCGTCTATATGCATATTGTATTTTCCCAAATAATAATTGAGCCTCTCGTTTAAGCTTTTTCCATTCCACATCTCACCTGTCTTTCGGGGCATGGCCAATTTCTCAATGATGCAACCACTAGCTAAATTCCCCATGATTCCAGCGATGATAATATCTTCAGATAAAACATAGCCCATCATGAAACCACCGCAGAAAGAGTTTCCCCCTCCAGTAACATCGACGACCTTGCTTTGGTCTTCGTGGTATGCCGGAAGGTGTCGAATCATACGTGGAGACGCCACTACACATCCTACCGGCCCACATCTAAGCACAAATGTCTTACAGCCCAAGTCCATATACTTTTGAGCAATGTCCTCCATATGATCGACAGACGTAGGTTCATCAATACCAAGAAATCGACAAGCTTCGTTCAAATTCGGAGTCAAAATATCCACGACGGGCAAAATCCGGGTCATTTTCTGATAATTCTCCGGAGTACAATCATCGGGCAATGGTTCATAGATGAACATTGCATCAGGATTGTATCTTCTGATTCCTTTGACCAACTCTGCGCATCGGTCAATAGAACAGATCAAGTGGAAAGACCTGGAATTTACTAAACTCGAGTCTATCACATCCTTCAATTCTATTCTCTTCTTGTCTGTCAAGTATTCAAACTGTCTGACGTTGTCTTCGCCGTAAATATTGCGCCCCCTGGTAGTCAATCTGGTTTGATCACTGCGGAATAAAACTCCTGTATCCCAATCTAATATTTCCAGTTCGATAGATGAGGGGAAATCACGTCCTTTATCAATTATCCCCGACACCTGTGTCCCATATTTCTTACCCCCCACGATTCTTGCACCAACAATAGAATACGCCCCTGCCCCCCCAGTGACGTCGTGCTCTGATGCTCTATTCCAACTCTCGGGATAAACGTTATCGTCGATGATGAACATTCCCAACGAGGTGAAAATTGGAGGCTCCTCGTGTGGCATCGTGTCTTTTAGATCGCTTGTTTTTACGACGGGGCTGAATTTGAGGGGGACAGATTTGGGCGGAGCGAGCACGACTATTTATCTATTCTCAGTTTTCAGACTCCGTTGTTCTGTAAGTTTCAATCCATATGGTTCTTACAAGTGCGGTCGCCGGAATTGTTGCTGGGCGAAACCCCTTGGAATATTCTCCCACGTCTCCTTATACCCTTTTTTTGTTCCAAATTGTGTTTATATTATGTTTTTGTCTGATATTACATTATCCTTTAAAATTAATCCAACAACCCAAAGTCATAGCTGAGGTTATAACTGGGATTTTGTTGGGTCCTAGTGTTATGGGACGGATCCATAACTTCACCAATACCTGTTTTCCTGCTGCTTCCATCCCAGGCTTGACTTTGTTGGCCAATATTGGAATCATTCTCTTCTTGTTTATTGTTGGTCTAGAAGTTGATATTGCCTACATCAAGAAAAATCTTAGAGCTGCTATAACTGTGGGGTTGATCAACATGGCTATCCCATTTGGTCTTGGCTGTGCTATTTCTGTGGGTATATATAACGAATATGCCCTTGAAAGAGAAGGAGGTCCAATATCGTTCACCACGTATATGGTTTTCATCGCTGTCGCCATGTGCATAACGGCTTTCCCCGTGTTGGCGAGAATATTAACCGAGTTGAATTTGATAGGTGACAGGGTTGGTACCATCGTGCTAGCTGCTGGTATTACCAATGATTTGACAGGTTGGATTCTATTAGCCTTGACGGTTACTTTGGCCAACGCTTCCAAACCGGTCAATGTAGTTTATATCCTTCTTTTGACTGTGGGCTGGTTCCTTGTCTTGCTATTCCCTATGAAAATGGGTCTTAGGTTGTATTTGACCAGATTCACCAATAATTTAGTCACTGGTGAACCATCCCAATTTCTGATATTATTGATTATTGTATTGGTCTTCATTTCTGCGTTTTTCACTGACATAATCGGTGTCCATCCGATTTTCGGGGCTTTCATGGTTGGTATAATTGTTCCAAGAGACAATGGATTTGTCATTAGACTTACAGAAAAGTTGGAAGATCTTGTTCACATCATTTTAATTCCAATTTATTTCGCCCTCGCTGGTCTTAATGTGAATTTGGGTCTTTTGAATTCGGGTACTGACTGGGGATATACCATTGGTATCATTACTTTGGCGATGGTTGGTAAAATAGTCGGGGGTTTCATCGCTGCCAAGCTCAATAAATTGTTTTGGCGTGAATCTCTAGCCGTCGGTGTTTTGATGTCATGTAAAGGTATTGTTGAGATTGTTGTTTTGAATGTTGGTCTTAATGCTCAGATCATCAGCCAAAAAGTGTACTCGATGTTTATCGTCATGGCTTTGATTACGACATTCTTGACTACTCCTTTGGCTTTAAGAGTTTACCCCGTAAGCTATCGTGAAAAGGTCTCCAGAGTGTTGAAGGGCGAGATTAATTGGGACGACACTCCAGTTGAAACTTCCTTTACAGATTTGAGCTTGAAAAGGGCGGATGACAGTCCTATCGAGAACTTGAAAACAATGAAGTTCACTCAAACTATCATGTTGTTGAAAGATGTGGATTCATTATCTTCGTTGATGACGTTTATTGAGACCTATTTCAGCGTGAACGATAGTTTTAAAGCTATTCATTTGAGAGAATTCAGTTCCAGAACCTCCCATTTGTTGGAAGCCAGTAACGAACTGGCTGAAAAGGAGTATATCAATTCAACTTCGTTATTGAGCATTGTCAAAGTATTCTCAGAGATCTTAGGAATCAAAATTATCTTGAAGTCAGTACTTTCGACCTTCAAAAATCATATTTTAACTATCAATGATTCAATCAATGATGAAAATGACTTTCTTATTACTAGCAACAAAATATCAAATCTTTTCGACAATAATGGAGAAATCGGTGGTGAGTCGGACCATGCTTTGTATAAAAGCTTGTTTCAGAATTGTAAGAGTAATCTAGGAGTGTTGTTAAGTCCAAACAAGGGGGAGAATGATACCGTGGTGGAGGATGAGGAAACTGGAACCTTGTTGGAACAATCTAAAACTGTCCACTTGATCATCAATCATGATAACTTTTTGAGTTCTTCAGACATACTTTCACTTCGTGTTACTCACAAATTGTCAGATAAGGCAATTAATGTTAAAATATTCATTCGCTCTTCTTCAAATGCTGGTTTTGCTGACGATATCGAACATTTATTTGATACCAGCAATGTTACACTCATATTTTTGAAGAACGGATTGGACGAAATTCCTTTCTCGAGAAACCAATTATTTATTGTTTCGAATAACGTCAGTAAGGACGAAGACACCCTATTCACTAAGGATGTAAATGAGTTGATTGAATTGAGTCAAATCGAAGGTTTTAACGTTTTGGTCGTCAAATCTCCCTTTGCTTAAGTAATGATTTATGTAATTGAACATGTGTTTTACTGGTATTTTCTCCGCCCTCTGAGCCCTGTAAATAAACTGAGGCGAAAAGTGGGACAACCTGCCGATATCTATTTGACATATGTGAGGTGCAGGATTTAACTCCACGCTCCAAGAAGTGCGGGATATAGAAATCCGGATCAGAACTTTCTGGGTCTGGGAGATAGGAGCTGGTCATTAGGTTTGAAGGCTCTGACCCGGAATGCTCCAGGGTAGCCATGCCCCTTCCTGTCGAGTTTGTCAGAATTGGGGTTAAAACTTGAGTTCGATTGTTTGCACAAGGTCATTTTTAAGTAGCCTAGTCCTTGGGTGAATATTGATGAGACATACAGTACGCGTTTGAGTTTTCGAAGCCCGCTCTGGTCTAGCCAACAAACTTGTTGACTCAGTATCCTTCGATTTCGTTGTCTCTCCTGCACAAGCCGCATGCTCGAATTGGTAATTTTCCACCGCAATTGAACCTTTGTTGGCCTTTGTATCAAGATAGTCAAAGTAGGTGCCATTGGATGCCGGATACATAAGGGAATCAAATGAGATTGATAACTCTCTTTTTTCTGTGCATCCTATTCACAATTCAATCAATTATTCAATAAGTTCTTTAATACGCTACTCGTATTTGGGGGCTTGTCGCACAAAGACAACTACAACGTTACATTTCATAAAGAAAACACAATCTCGTTTCCTCGATCACACCCAAAAGGACAAATATGACAACTGCATCATCATGCGGTCTTCACAACGCCGGCCGATATGCAGACTAGATGTTATTGCTCACATTGCCAAATTTGTCTTTAAACCCGGTTTTTAGCGGAGTAGGCATCCAAATTGAGAAGGATATTACTCATGCACTCCGGAAATAGTCGCATTTAAGCAGCAAATTTAATGGAGATCAGTGGTGATACAGCCGTCTGCTGCTGAGTAATACTGAAGGGACGCCTTTTTTTGGATTGCCACAGTCGACTGTGTCGATCCCGGGGATTTCAAAAACCATAAAAGGCTCTGCAATTCTCTCTTTTCTCTATATCATTTCAGAATGGCTATATTCAGTTTCACAAAATTGTTCAAACGAAGTAAAAAGGAGGCTAAAACCCCCGAACCACCTCACAATTCAATAAAGACCCACCCCGGTACCACCAAGACGCAACTAAGACAGCATAATCAGTCGAAGCATCAAGTGAACTTGCATAGTCAAGGTCCAGGACCTTTGGGTAACTCGTTTCCAGCCTCAAGGTTATGAGGTGAATATTTCGGTGCAATGTATTCAGTCCGTTATTCATCAAACTGCAGAACAACGACCAAGAAACTGGCCGTTACAAACTGCATGTCGAGTGGGCACTATGCTAATATATAGCACATCAATGCACATGGTAATCTATTCATTTCTTTATCTTCTATCATATGTAATTATTCTACGGTCAATTGATGTGAGTGAATCAACAGTTCAATTGAAAAGTTAACAGTATGCTTTCTCCACTCGTGGATAAATATACCTTGCAAAAACAAAAATCGTGGATTTGGCGGTTGATAAGTTTCTTCATGTGTAATTCGCCAATAACTAGGTTGTATAGTGTAGTGGTTATCACTGTCGGTTTTGATTGTTCAAAACTTCCGACCAACCCCGGTTCGAATCCGGGTACGACCTTTTTTTGGGTTTTGCCACAACATCAACCCCTTTGACACTAATCTTGACCTTCATGCCTCTACGAGAGGAATTTGGCCTTTCTTTTCGAATCTGGTACATGGAAATAGTCTCTGTTGTGTTTGTGTTTTCTCATCGAGTGAGTGCGAGTTCAACTCTCAACTAGGATTTGCAGCCAAATTCTGATTTCAACTCGACGTTCCACAAGAATAATGTACTTCGCAAGAGAAGATATTGACTGAAAAAAAACCTACAGAGGTAAAGCACGATCCTGTACGGTAATTAGAATGTGGAAAGAATATTTCAAAGCGTACTCGATCACGGGGCAGGGTTACTGAGAAAATATGCGCAGAGTTTGAAAAATTTTCAGCCTAAAGAACAAGAATGTCAACTGTAATTGGTATTTCATTTGGAAACACATCGTCCAGCATTGCTGTTGCCGACAACGAAGGTAAAGTCGAAGTTATTGCTAATCCAGATGGTGATAGATCGATTCCATCCGTCTTGTCGTATATTGGGGATGACGAATATCACGGACAACAAGCTAGAGCACAATTGATTAGAAACCCTAAAAACACAATAATCAACTTCAGAGACTTCATTGGTAAAACATACGAAGAAATCAATGTGGATGTCACCAAGGCTGGTGCCAATGCCATTAAAACCGAATCAGGAGAAATTGGGTTTAAGATTACTAAAAGCGAGGAAGAAAACGAGATCGTTACTGTGGGTGAAGCTACTAAGAGACACTTGAAGCAATTGAAGGTTGCAGCTGAAGATTACATCGGTAAAGAGGTTGAAGGATGTGTCATTACCGTCCCCACCGATTTCACTGAAGCTCAAAGAGAACAGTTAGCAAAATTGAGCAATGAAATAGGGTTGAAAGTTCACCAGTTAATCAACGAACCATCGAGTGCATTGTTGTCTTACTTATCCAATAACGATGAGGAGTACTTGAAGGACCAAATCTTCGTTGTCGCTGATTTCGGTGGTATAAGAACCGATGGTGCTATTATTTCCGTGAGAGGTGGGATAATGACCATTTTGACCACATTGCACGACCACTCTTTGGGAGGTGATGCTTTAGATGAATCATTACTGGATTTTTTTGCTAAAGATTTCGAAAAGAAATTTAAGATCGACCCAAGATCTAACAAGAGATCTTTGGCTAAATTGAAGAATGAGTCCATTGTTGTCAAGAAGACTTTATCAAACGTCCAGACTTCAAGTGTTTCAATCGAATCTTTAGCTGAAGGAGTTGATTTTCAAAGCAGTATCAATAGATTGAGATACGAATTGACCATCAGATCATCCATAAGTAAAATGACTAACTTTATCGAACAATTGATCGAAAAAGCCAACTTATTGCCTTCAGAAATCAACAAAATCTTGTTAGTGGGTGGAACTTCGAACACTCCCAAATTGTCCAGCGAATTATCATCAATCTTCCCCCAGTCCACTACCATCATATCGCCAGCCATTGATTCAAAAGCGTTATTACCAAACGAATTAGTGTGCAGAGGTGCCGCTTTACAAGCTGCTTTGATCGAATCATTCGATGAGGAAGAAATTCATGAAAGTTTGCAACCAATCGTTGTCAACACGCAACACTTGGTGAATTCTATTGGTATTAAAAGTAGCGATAACAAATTCATCCCAATTTTGGTGAATGAAACCGCATATCCAATTAAAAGGTCTATCGAAGTTACCAACGGTGAAAGCGATACAGTAGCTGTGGAATTTTACGAAGGTAAAAAAGTCGTCAAGGAAACCGTTGTTGAACCAGTCAAAGCTGTATACAGTGATGGCGAAGAAATGAGCGATGACAGTGACGACGAAGAGGATGAACCAGAGATCATCAAAGAAGTTGTTGAAGAATGTGGAGACTTATTGGGATCTTTGTCCTTGAAAGATTTGAAACCAAACAGCAAATTAGAGATCACCATTAACATAACTCAAGACGGCAAATTACATTTGTCCTCAAGAGAATTGAGAATCGGTTCTGTTGCAAACAAAGTTGAGCTTGTTTTCAAAAACTAGCTTGGAATATAATCAATTACCCGAGGGAAATTTTGGTTCCTACAATATAATATAGATTCGACTACTTTACTCAATTTTACTCTACAACCCGAGTTGATGCGCTCGTCGCGCGTCGGATATTTTTCCCAATGCGGAATTCACGCTACTTATCAGATGTCTTATCTCATCCTGTCAACCCTATTTAGTCTCGCTCTATCCTAGATGTTCAACCCAAAAACTCATTTCAATCAATTTTTTATAAGCCAAAACACCTACCATTCGAGTGATGTTGACCGACGATATTTTAAATGAAAACCACAGTGCTGATATTCCACAAGAGACCATTGATGTGGAATTGTCAAAGCTTATCGCATCCATAGAAGCTCAAGAGGGGTTTAATCCCAATGTGCAGTTCGACCCTTCTAAACATTTGAAGCCGTTTGTCTCCCCCAAAAGGTATACCTTTGAGGATTTTGGAATCGAAAAGACTCACGTTAAACCTATAGGTGAAATCGCCGCAACTGAGCCATTTGATTTTGCAACTCAAGAGGCAGTTGATATCATGAAGTGGGAGATTTTTCACGACCAAAACATTGTTAAGGAATTTGGTAGAGCTACCCGAGGTAAGAGTAGATTAGAGTTCCAAATGAGTGGATTTTTGCATAAATTAAACTTCACCAGACAGTTCTGGGAAAGTGAGGAAGTACAACAGAGGTTCAATCAACTTTTGGGAGTGGACCTCGAGATGCCGCATGTTTTCTGTATGAGTCACGTTAACGTTTCCTTAGCGGATAGTTCCAAGCCAGAATTACAGCCCGGCGTAGACTACGAGGAATTGAAGTTAAAAATGGATGCTAACGCAGATACAGTCAAATCGGCATTGGATTGGCATTATGACTCTCCACCTGCTGTGTGCGTAGTGATGTTGAGTGCTTCACCTAATATGATTGGGGGAGAAACTGGAATAAAGAAAGGTGATGAATCAATCTTAAGAATTCCCAATTCTACTCCTGGAACTGCCACGATTTTCCAGGGGAGAGTCATTAAACACATTGCCACCAAACCATTGAATAATTTCGACAGGATTTCTTATGTGGTAAGCTTTGTGCCCAAAGATCCCTTGGTGTACGATAGCACCTGTGCCACGAGCGAGAGACCGGGGGCCACTGCAACATTTACTAATGATAGATTTTACCCAAATTACTTGAGCTATAGGTTCGAGAGAGTAGAGAAACGTTTGAATTACTTCAGAAACAAACTTATGGATAATTATTATAGGGGAGAGAAGTTCGACCAGATGGAATCGATCAATTTTATCAAAGATATCGAGGAGTATTTGAAGGTGTGTTATAGGGATTTCGAAGCCATTAGCGACGAACCATATCCCCCGCAACTATTTTCCATTCCATACAAGCAATTGCCATAGAGTGTCATTTGAATACATGTCATATCCTCTTCGAAAATTCATCCTCCTTGGAAGTCCTTTCTCTTTAGAAATACATCTTTCAGAAATACATTCTTCAAAAATACCCATATTTTCTTCCGAGTCGGTGTTACAGAACCTTCTCCGATAAGAATCTTCTGATGCGCAATCCCCGCAATAAAACACGATTTCCTGTGGTTCAACTTCTGGATGAAGAAATTTCCCCGGTGGAAACGGTGCCCTCGGTAATGAACCTTGCGCTTCCGATTTCGCAGCCATTTTCAAGCCAGTTTATTATCCTTTCGACATTCTTGAACGGGTGAGTAGTAGGATCTGAGCTAGAATCCCCAAGTAACAGATCACTGTAAAACATGGAGATCAGAATATGGCCTCTTGAGGCACTCAAGGGCGGAAACTTCAGTCATTGCGTCATGTGAGGGATATCTCATTTCGGTGCCTGAAAAACAAAGAACATGTTCGCATTCAGTTATGAACCTAGAGGTGGCTGTACAACATTATTGCTACAACTGCAATCCAACAGATGTAGGCGACAGCTTTGGCTTCAGACCGAATGATTTCGAGGTAAAACAAAAAATTCTGGGGTTAAAAATAACCTGGCTGTGTAATCTCATTTTTTTCAACGAGGTAACAAATTAGTTTTAAAAACTTTTACAAAATACATACTGCTAATAGATCAATAAATCGATAGAATATGGCTATATTCAGAAGCAAATCAGGAAAAGAAGTCGAGTACCAGCCTCACAGTGACAAAGATTATAAGACCCACACCGCCAATGTGCATGATCCCGTTTTGTCTGCCGTGAACGAGGCTCAACCCTTTGAAGAGGCAGCTGAAAGGACATTCGCCAGAAGACCTTCTTATTTGAGCGAGGAAACGGGCAATTTAAAGGACATTTTTGGCCAGAATATCGACCAAAGTGACATGTCCAACCCTACTCGGTCAAGAAATGAGAGACCTTTGGACACCATCAGGGCCTTCGAGTATGCTATAACCGGTGATGTGAATTACAAAGATCAGTTAGAAAGTTCACGTTTGGGCTGGGGATTCCACGAGGACTTTCCCTATCAAAACTTTAATGGCCAACAGCAACAACAACAGCAACAAACGAGCCAGTTTGATAGGCCTACGATCAATTTCGACAGCCAACCAATGTATCAAGCTCAAAATTATTCAGGTAGTGACTTGAAACAAAATGGAGGGGAAAAGAAAAAGAAGAAGGGATTCTTTGGTAGAAAGAAGTAGTTTTGCTACGTCTTATCTCGTGTACCCCTCATCTTCGATTAAAGTTTGGATTATGATCGTGAATTATTTTCAGACACAGATCGGGGAAGTTGTTGATTTTGTGAATGGTTTGATTTATTTTGATTAAGTTGTATTTATGCTAACAAGTAACGCAGCAAATTTAAAGAGCAGGACATGGAGTACTTATGAAATAGTGGTTCGTCTATTCTCAAATTTGTTTTGGAGTATTATTGTTTTTTTTGACGAAGACATTGATCTAATGTATGGTTTATGGAGTTTTTTCCTCGCTTGGTCTATTTTCCTTGTGTTATTGGCTGGGCACTTCCCAGTCTAGTCTCTAATGAATTTCTTGGCTCGTAATACCTCATTTATCGTCTAAAACACTGATTCCTCATTTAAACGAGATGCTCGTCAACACCTTCCTGTGTCTCGGAACAAAATATGTCTCCAACATGTCTCCGTTTTCGACATTAATTCGTGTCAGATTGATCTGCAGTTAATAGCCTTTGAACATGTTGAAACAAGGTACATTATTGCAATAAAGGCAACAATTAACTCATGCTGATAGTTCTTTAAAATGTGAAACAATCGTCGTTTCAGAGTAAAATTTTCGTCCAACCTTAACTTTTTTTTTATTAGTTCTAAAACTTGTCTTGATTTCTTTGACACCATCTCTGTCTGTCATTGCAATTTGATTTTTGTGATCTCCGAATCATTTTGGAAATACGGTTTCAGAGTTTAAGAAAATTTGCTGTAACTTTCACTTCTAACCCGCAATAAATTCAGGAACGACAAAGTTCAATTAAGGGACGCAATGGATCAAGGTCAAATGGACACCTCGCAAGGACAGCCGGTACCACCAGCACAATCACAGGTACCGCAAGGGGAACCTCAACAACCAGGGACCACCGCCGGCCAGCCAGGGCCAGCAGGTGTATACGAACAGCCCCGAGAGGTCAGCTTCAACGTGAATGAAAATTATCAGATAATCGAGGTTGTTGGAGAAGGTGCCTACGGTATAGTTTGCAGCGCCATACATAAACCGACCAACCAGAAGGTGGCCATCAAGAAAATCGAACCGTTCGAAAGGTCGATGTTGTGCTTGAGAACACTTCGAGAACTAAAGTTGTTGAAACACTTCAATCATGAGAACATTATCAGCATCTTGGCGATTCAAAGGCCCATCAGCTACGATTTGTTCAATGAGATATACTTGATTCAAGAATTGATGGAAACAGATTTACATAGAGTGATACGAACTCAAAAGTTAAGTGACGATCATATTCAATATTTTATCTATCAAACCTTGAGAGCATTGAAATGCTTGCATTCGGCCAACGTGTTGCATAGAGACCTAAAACCCTCGAACTTGTTATTGAATTCGAATTGTGACTTGAAAATCTGTGATTTCGGGTTAGCTAGAAGTATTGCATCCAGCGAAGACAATTTCGGGTTCATGACGGAATATGTGGCAACAAGGTGGTATCGGGCCCCCGAAATCATGTTGACATTTCAAGAATACACCACCGCCATTGATGTGTGGTCTGTTGGCTGTATATTGGCGGAAATGTTGAGCGGAAGACCTTTATTTCCAGGCAGAGATTACCATAACCAATTGTGGTTGATAATGGAAATATTGGGTACCCCCAATATGGAGGATTACTACAATATCAAGCTGAAGAGGGCCAGGGAGTACATAAGGTCCTTGCCATTCTGCAAAAAAATCCCATTCCAAAACTTGTTTTCAAATTTGAATAGTCAAATCAATCCCCTTGCATTAGATTTATTAGAGAAGCTATTGATTTTTAACCCCGCCAAGAGAATCACTGTAGATGATGCTTTAAAGCACCCTTACTTGAAATTATATCATGATCCCAACGACGAACCAATCAGTGAAAAGATTCCAGAAGACTTTTTCGATTTCGATAGAAAGAAAGACGAGTTGACTATTGATGATTTGAAAAAATTGTTGTACGATGAAATCATGAAACCTTTGTAATAATGCATTCTGTAATCTGCGTTTTCCTCACCTCTGCTTTTCGTCGTAAACTACATTACAGGAGCAATGGCTACAGCAAGGCCGAGCGGCGGTATATCAGACTGCCTGGTGGTGATTTTTTGCGAGGGCCTGCCTCGAGTCGCGGTAACAGTGATTCGAAGATCACTTGGCCTAATTTTACGCGTTGAAAAATTTCACCAACAACAAAATCACCGACAGTTATGAGATTGATTAGTTTATTCTTCTTCTTCACAATAACCTTCTGTCACAATGTGTTACTTCCTCCATACGGAAAACAATGTTTCTTCGAAACTTTGAAAAAAAACGATGAGTTGTCCATCAGTTACCAAGTAGGTTCCAGGGATCCTTCTAACAGTGAACAATTGAAAGCAAGTTTTTCAATTGGTACCCCAAATGGTCAAGTGATAATCAAGAGGAATGACGTTGACCATGGTGACGAAACTTTGAAAGCTACAATCGATGGTAAATATACCTACTGTTTCTCCAACGAAAAATCAAGCAGAGTTGATTTAGATGTTTCTTTCAATGTTCATGGGGTTATCTACATTGATTTGGAAAATCCAGACTCCGACACCTTAGATTATGCTATCCAAAGATTAAGCCAATTAACCTCTGATATCAAAGCGGAACAAAGTTATTTGGTGATCAGAGAAAGAACCCACAGAAATACCGCTGAATCCACCAATTCCAGAGTCAAATGGTGGTCAGTATTCCAAATAATTGTCGTTGTGGCCAATTCGATCTTCCAAATTTACTATTTGAGAAGATTCTTTGAGGTAAAGCTGGTTGTTTAATGCCATGATCGGTAGTTAATATAATATACATTTACTACGATGAGTTCCATAAAGGCGTAATATTACACCTGCGAGTGCTGTGAGATAAAATCGAAGCTTTCCCTCAATGTGAATCTTGTACCAAGTCCGGGGTAGCTGTCAATGGATGTCAAACCATTCAGCGGACGGACTATCTTATGAGCTCGCAGTACGACTTGATCAATAATGGGTTGACCGCCCAATAGCCTAACAAAACGCCAAAGAGCCACGAATCTGCTGCCACTCCTTGTCACTACAATCTACTCAAGCAATCTGCTACTATCTCTCACAGGAACCACCGATATTTGCAGTCATATACATTGAGAAACATGTGCGGTGAAGCAAATGGCAAAAAATGATATTTAGAGTCGACTCTCAATCTCCTTCTGTATACAGTTAGACTCCGTAGGAGTGGACCTATTGACAAGCAGTATCAATGAGGCGTTCAAAATTGATACTCAATAACTCAAAAAAGAAAAATCACATGAAAGTGGTCCTCTATCTTGTCACCACGACACCTTTGCTGGCGATGGTCTTACTAGACCCTATTCTTGCTTATCCCCAATCTTGGTTGTACCCTTGGTTGACCCTAGCCGGAAACAGCAACGAATCCGGTCCGCAAATAATCTCGAAAGGAGTTAAGTAAAGTGCTTAACTCCAGCGACGATCTCCACATTTCAATCCATTCGGCCTTCGTTTATTCGCTCAACAGTTTTCTTTTAGAAGCTTAATTGTGTGCCCTTGGGGAAATTAATAGAGATGAGAATGGGGGAATTCGTGGAGACGTTAAACAGGGGGTCACACGATCAAACCACCTGCAACTAACTGGTTTTTAGGGCTATAACAGAGTGACATGTGTTAGCGGAGTCAAATCCCGAACTAAGTAACCCACCTCTTTATGTCAATCCCTATTTGTCCCTATTTCGTCCCTATTTTAGGGCTATCGGCACAATTCGGTGGTTGACAATTATCGGTAAATATTCCCCTCAAATCCTTTTATCCTCAATATTTAAGTTTTCGATTGTCTCGTTTTCACAGGAAGTGGCATATTTTGGCATTTGAAGTTACTACACTCTGACATGACGAACTACTTCCCAGGAATAAAGGAATTGCCTCCAGACCCATTGTTTGGCTTGAAGGCTAGATACAACAACGACTCCCGAGCAGATAAAGTAGATTTGGGGATTGGGGCTTATAGAGACAACAATGGTAAACCGTGGATTTTACCGGCCGTCAGACAAGCAGAAAAAAAGTTGGTGGCCGACGAAAACTACAATCATGAATACTTACCAATTGAAGGATTCGGAGACTTCATCACCAATGCTGCTAAAATTATAATCGGTGAAGATTCAGTTGCTTTCAAAGAGAAAAGAGTCGTCAGTCAGCAAAGTTTGAGTGGTACCGGTGCTTTACACTTGGTAGGTAAATTTTTGAAAGATTTCTACCACCACAAGTCTGCTAAGTTGTATTTGTCGAAACCCACCTGGGCCAATCATAATCAGATCTTCCAGACTTTGGGATTCGAGGTTGACTCATACCCGTACTGGGATAACGATAACAAAAGCTTGGACTTGCAGGGTTTCTTAAAGGCCATTGACGATGCTCCTCAAGGGTCCGTTTTCCTTTTACATGCCTGTGCACACAATCCTACTGGTTTAGACCCCACTGAAGACCAATGGTTGCAAATATTGAGCAAATTATCAGAAAAGGACCATTTGCCTCTCTTTGATAGCGCTTATCAAGGGTTTGCCAGTGGCAATTTGCAAAAAGACAGTTTTTCCATTAGAACCGCCATTGATAAGAAGATATTCAAGGCCCCCGTTGTTATTTGTCAGTCGTTTGCTAAAAATTGTGGTATGTATGGGGAAAGAGTTGGCGCAGTTCACGTGATACCTTCTGAAACCAACGAATCTTTGAACAAAGCAATTGTTTCACAGTTGAAGAAGATAATTAGATCAGAAATCTCAAACCCACCAGCTTATGGAGCAAAGATCGTTGCCTCAATTTTGAAAGACCCTGAATTATTCGACCAGTGGCAACAAGACTTAATAACCATGAGTTCAAGAATTGGCCAAATGAGGTTAAAGTTGAGAGACTCATTAGTAAATTTGGGTACTCCAGGAAATTGGGATCACATTGTCAACCAAACCGGTATGTTTTCCTTCACTGGTTTGAACTCTGACATGGTTAAAAGATTAGAAGAAAAACATGCTGTTTATTTGGTAAGTTCAGGTAGAGCCTCGGTCGCTGGTTTGAATGATCACAATATCCAGAAAGTGGCCAATGCCTTTGATGAAGTTGTCAAATTCTATTCTAAGAGTAAGCTCTAAATATATGCCGTTTGTTTGCGAATGAAGGCCTTTATTCTCTCTGTCACAGTTTGCAGCTTGTTGCAGTTTATCTGGCAGTTTTTTGGCGGCTTTCTCGACCTTACGGAATGAAGAGGTGAACTAATGAGCCTTCAATCAACAATCAGACGTCCCGTGACCTATAGTTTATTGGTACAACTCACTGAGATAGCTCGCTACTATCACATTTTGCAGCCGTAACTATCGCGCAATGAGTCAGAAAATTTTCACAAAATGTCTAGTTTTGGTACATTATTCAAAGTCACCACTTACGGTGAAAGTCACTGTAAATCAGTTGGATGCATCGTAGATGGAGTTCCACCAGGGTTAGAATTGACAGAGGACGACATTCAACCCCAATTAACCAGAAGAAGACCGGGTCAGAGTAAATTATCAACTCCAAGAAATGAAAAAGATAGAGTACAGATTCAGAGTGGAACCGAGTTTGGAAAGACTTTAGGTTCGCCTATAGGAATGTTGGTATTGAACGAAGACCAGAGGCCTCACGATTATGGAGAAATGGATCTTTACCCAAGACCTAGTCACGCTGATTACACTTATATACAAAAGTATGGAGTGAAATCATCAAGTGGTGGTGGTAGATCATCCGCTAGAGAAACTATTGGTAGAGTTGCTGCAGGAGCCATTGCTGAAAAAATCTTGGCCAAAATAAATAATGTTGAAATCGTGGCTTTCGTTTCCACCATCGGTGAAGTTTCAATGAACAAGAACGCACAAGATGAAAAGTTCATCAATACATTAAATACTGTCACAAAAGAAAGTATTGATGCAACTGGGCCAATTAGATGTCCAGATGAGACAGTAAGGGAAGAAATGACCAGAATAATCGAGAAATATAGAGATTCCAAAGACTCAATTGGAGGAGTGGTGACCTGTGTAATTAGAAACTGCCCAATCGGTCTTGGTGAACCCTGCTTCGACAAGTTGGAAGCCAAATTAGCTCATGCCATGTTGTCAATACCTGCCACCAAGGGGTTCGAAATCGGCTCAGGGTTTGCCGGTGTTGCCATTCCTGGATCGAAACATAATGATCCTTTCTTCTTTGATGAGTCTTCCAAAACCTTAAGAACCAAAACGAATAACTCCGGTGGTATTCAAGGTGGTATATCAAACGGTGAAAACATCTACTTCTCGGTAGCTTTCAAATCCGCTGCCACCATCAGTCAAGAACAACCTACCGCCACTTACGATGGAACCAGTGGTGTTTTAGCTGCTAAGGGAAGACACGATCCTTCAGTCACCCCAAGGGCTGTTCCAATTGTTGAGGCAATGACGGCTTTGGTGTTGGTGGATCAATACTTGATCCAGAACGCAAGAAAATCCACTATGGACTTGATTAAATAGTTTTTATAGATATATTTTACAACAAATTAAAGACTTAACATTTGAGGCTGATTCAGACAATTGTCCTTGATGAAGAACAACTTGGCTGCCCTCTCCTAACGAGCTCTGTTGATACAGAAACAGGCCAATTTCATGATCAACCCAAATATCTCATTATTATTGTTATTGTGCTGTTGTTGGTATGCACCGTGTTGGTTGGGATGTTGCTGTTGATACTGTGGCTGGTGGTGTGGTTGATAAGCTTGCTGGGGTTTCTGTGGTTTATAATTCTGGCTTGGTGAAGGCAAGGACAACCATTGCTGAGGCAACAGATCGAGGTTCACATTTCGCAACTCTATAATTAGCACTCCCGAGTTTTTCTTATCAATATGGTGTTTCAAGCCGCTCTCATGGCACATTTCATCGATGGCTGGCTTCAATTTGGCGATACCATGTTGCGAATGTAGTCCTTTTCCAACGATGACTTTCAAATGACTTTGTTGGGTCTTGACAAATTGAACTATTCTCACCTGAAGAACGTATTCAGCTTCTTTGACGAATAATCCATGTAAATCTATTTCATCCTCCGCCGAATCAGTGTTATTCTCTCTAAATACATATTCTGCCGCTTGACGGTTGTAGCTTTCGGCCTCTGCCAACAATTCTTTGGCCTTTTCACTCAACTCATGGGCTTTCTTTCCGTCTCCGCTCTTAAAAGCTTTTTGAGACTCTTGAGATACTTCATTGCGTTTTGAATAGAGCCGTTCGGCTTTATCGCGAAGACTTTTGTAGTTACTATCGCTGACGTGGTTGTAGTCTCTCTCACTGTCAAAAATCTGTCCTCCTGTCTTCATCTTGCTGATGCACCAACCTGAAAAATTGCTTTCGAACCTGAAATTTTACGTTTTCGCAGCCTATGCGGTGCAGTACGCAGCTTGACGTACCCCAAATGGACCGGTTCTGGATTCGAAAACACTAAATCGGCGACAACAAAGACCTTCTGCACCCTTGATATTTGTTTATTATTGTCCTTCAATCAAATTCGCTATTTACAGTTCAAGCACCATCAGAGTTATGATTTGATCATAAAATTTAAACCCACACTTAAAGACGTATTTTGTACAAGCCAAGCCAGGAACGAATATCGAAATAGCACCAAGACATATTTTAGTTACAATAAAGGGAACCATTTTAATCCACACTAAAAAGAAGGAAACAAAGAATTGGTTACGTTTTAGCAGCCTTATTGCTGATAGTAGCTTTAGGCTGTGGTGATTTTGTTTGGTGATTTTCAACGGTTGGAATGATACAAAAAACAACAGTTGTCTTCTCCGTAAATACAATACTTGCAACACGCTCAGCGTGCTGGCTTTTTTCCATTCTACTTGTTCCAGTTATCGTAGGCTTCCCCAAATTTTGCGGCCATGTCGCGATCTCAAAAATTTTCAACATGGATGCCATTCAGATAGTGTTAATAACCATTCTTGTTGGTTTGATATCGACGGTCGTTGTCTACTATGTTCAGAACTTTGAAATAAAGACCTCCAAAAAACCAACCTTTTTAATCATTGGTAACAACTATAGTGGGAAAACGTCGTTCTTCTTGAAGTTGACCAAAGCACAATTCAGACCTACCATATCATCAATTGACGCCAATTATGGGGTCATTTCTTTGCCTTTAAGTCAACCGAGCATCGGAAAGCCATTTCAAATCATTGACTATCCAGGGTATTTAAAATACGACAACTTGTTCAGGAATACCATCGAAGACATAAATTTGAAAGGGGTGTTATTCGTCATAGACCCAGAATTGAACAACCTCAACAAGAATTTGAACTTGATTGCCATAAAACTTTTCAAGGTCTTGACCATAACCGAAACATATCCCAACGGGAAAGACTTCTTGTTCTTGATAAACAAAAGTGACCTTTTCAACTCATTACCGCCCAATAAAGTTCGTAGTTTGTTGGAATCCGAAATGACTAAAGTGATCGAAAGTGAGTTGAAGAACAACGAGGACGAATTAAGCTTCTGGCATGACTTGTTGCCGTTCAAATTCGAGAAGTTGAACGGTAATATGGACTTCAAGGCTGGTTCAGTCTTAAAGGATAAAGTTAGTGACTGGGAGAATTGGTTGGACGAAATTGTTGTCAACCCCCAGTAGAATGTATAGTAGAACAAAAGAGCATAAGAAGTCCTCTCTGGAAGTCAACATATGTGAGGTTATTTGATTTATTTGTAGATCATCTATATCAAAGGTCTTTTAAATTATCGGTCGAAGGAAAAAACCCGGGGTCGTTTATTTGTTTCATTCTCTTCTCGTTGACTTTCTTGTTAATGTAAGTTCTTAGCCTTATTTTGAATACGTCGTTATTGAGGTTGTACTTTTTGAATTGGAAGCTGGAAATGTCATCTTTAACTTCATTCAAGTGAGCTTCGTTATCTGCAATATCTTTTTTTAGTTGTTCGTATTTTTCCTTCTCTTCCTTTGACTCTTTGCTCCAGCCAGGTATGTTCGTCAACACACTAGGCTTCGCCGTTTCCTTTTTAAGTGTTAGTTCTTTAACCAATAGCTCATATCCCTGTTGCTTCTTGATTAACTCATTGTATTCATCATTGGGTACTCTACTAGCGAACGAGTCATCTTTCAAGTGGCTTGAGCAGATGTAAAAGAAGTCGGCATTATTATTTGTGATTAGAACGTTAACTGACGGTTTGTAGCATACCATACATGATTTTGACAGATTTGAAGCAACCGTTCTTAGATTATATTCGTTTGTGAAGGGGCTGGGCATAATTCGCACCTATACAAATTGATCCCATAATTAATATTTTACGAGCCGATAAGATGAACATTGTTGTACCGACAATACTCGGTTCTTGTTGGACCAGTCGGATAGCGTGTCACAAACCAGGTGATTATGAAAATCTACCACCAAAAATTTATCGTCAGTGGCCGGAACAGCCCACATACTAATTGCCAATACTTCCATCAACTCAACTTATGGATCTCTTCGTCTCCAACCTGCTTCCGCTTACTCACCAGCTGCTTGAGGCATCTCTTCGTTTAGGTAAAAAAAAACACCCGTACACCACCTGAAAATTGGCGCAAGGTGTCGTGGCCGAAGTCGCGGTTGGATGAAGGTGACATTAAATGTTCATTCAAAACTCAATTTGTCAAAAATTCTCACCACCCCCTTTTCCCGCCAGAAAAAAACAAATTTTTTAAACGGTAAAATCAATCTTTAAACCATAGGAAAACTTGGTTAAAACTTGATATTTCACTGTTGATTGACTAGAATTTTTGATATATCGATTTAAATTTTCGAATATCCGAATTTTTAACCGATTTCAAGTCAAACTTTTCACCATCTTGCCTTAATAAGCAATCTTCTAAAAGAACTTGTCTTCACGAAGAGATCACATAGTGCAGAGCTAGTGATTGCAGTAGTTTAGATATTACTTGAAGTTTATTAGGTCAACAAGCACACTTACTTGAAACCAAAACCACATAATAAACATACCTAAATCATGGCTGATTACCAAGAAGCTGACATAGACTCCATTGTCGATAGATTGTTGGAGGTCAGAGGTTCAAGACCAGGAAAACAAGTCACCTTGTTAGAGCATGAAATCAGATACTTGTGTACCAAAGCCAGAGAGATCTTTATTCAGCAACCAATATTATTGGAATTAGAAGCTCCAATCAAAATTTGTGGTGATATTCACGGGCAATACTACGATTTATTAAGATTATTCGAATACGGAGGATTCCCACCAGAAGCAAACTACTTGTTTTTGGGTGATTATGTTGATAGAGGAAAACAAAGTTTGGAAACCATCTGTCTTTTATTAGCTTACAAAATCAAATACCCAGAAAACTTCTTTATTTTGAGAGGTAACCACGAATGTGCTTCGATTAATAGAATTTACGGATTCTATGACGAGTGTAAAAGACGTTATAATATCAAATTGTGGAAAACTTTCACCGATTGTTTCAATTGTTTACCTATCGCTGCAATAATTGATGAAAGAATCTTCACCATGCACGGAGGTTTGAGTCCTGATTTGAATACCATGGAACAAATCAGAAGAGTCATGAGACCCACTGATATTCCTGATGTCGGATTATTATGTGATTTGTTATGGTCCGATCCAGATAAAGATATAACCGGATGGTCGGAAAACGATAGAGGTGTGAGTTTTACATTCGGACCGGATGTGGTGTCTAGATTCTTACAGAAGCATGATATGGATTTGATCTGTAGAGCTCATCAAGTCGTTGAAGATGGTTACGAATTCTTTTCGAAACGTCAATTGGTGACGTTGTTTTCAGCACCAAATTACTGTGGTGAATTCGATAATGCTGGTGCAATGATGTCAGTAGACGAGAGTTTATTATGTTCGTTCCAGATCTTGAAACCTGCTGACAAACAAAAATACCCACCTCATCCGTTAATGGGTAACAACGGCCAAAAAAAGAAGAGGGGATCTAAGTGATCACCTTTTTTCGAATCCAATTTAAGAAGTTGCAAGTATACTTCTAAAATGACACAATCTACCTACCCTGTTAAATATCATATCAACCTACATCCATTAATGATACGTAAACATAAGAATTTCATTTCATTTTAATACTTTTTATTGTAATTTAACGATTATTTTCATTCATTTTTGAAATTAACCCATTTTAACGTATTACCAAATAAATTTCACAAATTCAACTTAGTTAAAGTATATAAGTTTATATTCTCTCGTAATCTTATCAGTTGGTAATTTTGTAATCATTCGAATGAAATTAATGAATATATAGTATATGAAAATCTTACGATTGTGATCAACAATGGACAAGTGGTCACTTTATCAGTTGTTGGTTGTTGGTGAACAGTTGTTCATGGATGTTAGTTTTATGTGTGTAGGTATGATGGTTGGCTGATGCAGTTTGTAGATATGTGTTCAATATATGTTTTAGTGTTCACCTCAATTAGGGCTATCGTGGTTTTCTCGTGCCGTTCCTGCTACCTTCACTAGTGCCTGCCACTTATCTAGCCGTATTTCAAATGATAACTGCTTGCGGCGGTGTCAACCCCCAAATTCGACCCTGCTTATCACCGTGGCTGCAAAAGCTGCCAACAAATCGGAAACGCAGTCACACTATCACATGACCATTTCTTAGTGCCTTCACCAGATATTCTAAAAAATTTTCGATTCCTCATTACAAAACTTTAGTCTCACAATTTTTTCATTTTTTCATACAGTTATATATCAAAGATGGTATGTTAAAGTAAATTGTGGATTATCGTGGAGCATCAAACACTGTACCAGGTATACGGAGAAGTTTTATCATACACTATAGATAATATCTGCCAACATTCAATATTTTGAACACTACGTATTATCCAGAGATGAACTATCAATGACCCGCCACTATTGAAATCACTCAGAATCAAATTTACACAATCGAAGAGTGGATCCTGAAAGCTCATCGTATCACCATAGATGTCCAAAAAATTTCCATTACCGTACTACAAAAAGCTATAATCCAAAATAATAATTTGCAAGTTACTAACAAATGTAGGTTTTAGTTCAAGATTTATTACACCCAAATCCAGCATCTGAATTACAAAAACACAAGAAGAAACAATTAGTTCAATCACCAAGATCATATTTCATGGATGTCAAATGTCAAGGTTGTTTAACTATCACCACTGTTTTCTCCCACGCTCAAACCGCTGTTACTTGTGACAACTGTTCAACTGTTTTATGCACCCCAACCGGTGGTAAAGCTAAATTAACTGAAGGTTGTTCTTTCAGAAAAAAGTAAACTTATTCCTTGTATAATTAATATATAACGCATAGAATGGCTAGGAAGTGTGACTCTCCGGTTCCCTGTTTCTTAAGATACTGCTGATCTCATCAGCTCCTCCGTGTTGCACAGAACCTGCCAACCTTATGCACCCAGGCATTCAGATCGTTGATCGTGTCGATACCGACACCGCGACATAATCTCCAAGTCGCGACAATGGTGCAAAGCTGCGAAATTACTGAAAGCAGTGACATTGTAAATACACCCTATTCTATGAAACAAAGAGTGTTTATCAAGACAATCGCTCATTGCATAAATTATCAACTAGTATTATATTGGGAGTACTCGGAGGAGACATGAAACTCGCCATCCTCTCATTAATAGCTGTAGCCCACGCGAAAGCCAACACTATATATGACTTGGTCAACGGCCAGATATACATTCACCTAACTAACAACGACTTGATATCGGTGCCGTTCAATATTGATGGGAAAGAAACCGTTGACTATGCCAACCCGATGAAAAGCTTACTGCCGCCTCCTAGCGACGCTGATTTATTTTTATACAATCTGACGCTATATGGATTCAACAACGATACTGGTAAGTTGGGTTTGGTGAAGTACGATAGCGACGATGACGGATGGAGCGAGATTGAACTTGATTTCGATGCTCTCAGCGATGGAAAATTCTATCAAGACACAAACTATCTCAGTTCACCATCATCGTCGGAATTATACTTGTATGGAGGTAGGAGTGGCAACGACATAACTGACAGGTTAATCTCACTCGATTTCAGTAACTACAAATTGGCCAACATTTCCACTTCCACTAAACCCCAGGCATTTTTCGGGTCATCGAATATCTTAATCACCCCCACTACCCAATTACTTATTGGAGGCCAGAGCAATCAGGGGTGGCTAAACATGTACCAATTAGCCACATGGGACTTCACCAGTGGCTGGTCATTTGTTCCTGTCGACAAGGACAATTCTACGTTGGTAAACTCCAGAACAAATCCCATTTTGTTGCCAATTTTTGACCCCTTGGAGAATTCAAGCTTATCGACCATTTTGGGCAACTTCCAAGTAAACAAGGTGCTCATTTTGGGAGGCGAAGACGGCAACGGTTTCGCTTCTCCGAAAACAGCGATGCTCGTAACCGATACCAACAACTGGTATTACGACTCTTTGCCTGACTTCAACATCTCCGACTACTTGGGGTTTGCCACCATATTCGATAATTTCATCGCCATCTCCAAACATTCGGGTGAAAACCAGGGAAAATCCAAAAGAGACCAAGAATACATGGCCAACATTTACGATTTGAGTTTCCAGAAAATCACTAAGTTGAATGTTCCCAAGTCTCCGGAAGAAATCACCAAACAACACGACAAGGAGAGGTCCAGCATTGAACTAAAGGCGATATTGGGAAGCGTGATTCCCATAATAAGTGTTCTTGTCGGTTTAACAGCAGCTTGGATATTCATAAAAAAGCAGAAGAAGAAGAAATTGCAAAAGGAAATGCAAGAGTTAAACCACCACTACGAGAACTACTTCAATATTGAACAGAGAAAGAGGCAAGAGGAAAAGCTCAATTTGCTATACAACGACTCAACCTCCACCTTAGATGGGAACTCCATCGATTCGTGGGTCAGAAAGCGACAGGAATACGACAATGTCAACAAACTCAATGAAAATCCCTTCATGCATAGTCAAGAAACCTTGCATGAAGAAGACAGACCAGAAATCAGAACCCCCGAACCTCTCAAAACAATCACCAAATTGAATAGATCAATGGTGAAGTTGAGGAAGTCCATGAGTTTCAATAACATGTCACCTTCGAAATACACCCACACGTTACTTCCGGACGACGACGAGGCTCACATAGGCAGGGACGACCCATTTGCCAGCAAGATAGATATCGCCAGCCTTGTGGATGCGTACAATGATCTCGACTATAGCGATACCGAGCCGCCCATGTTTGATGATGAGTCCAATAGCTCCGAATTCAACCTGTCGGTAGCTAATATGGACGTCCAGGTATTGGACTGCGTCAAAAAGACGCAGTCAATTGAAAGTGGTCAATCCTGATCTATCGTCCATAGACGAATCCATCGTAAGACAACGAATACCCTCCAACGAAACCACTGATGATTAATGTATAACTATCCCATTCAAAACGCTCTGTCGCGATACTGCTGCATTGGGCCGCTTGCGGGTTCCATATCCCTCTAACTCCGGTAGATCCTAGGGTGATAATCTGCTTACGTAACATGTGACCAATCGGTTCTCAAAATAACTTTGAGAATTATCAGAAAAAGTTCAGCCACTATCACAGCACAAGGGATAAAATCAAAAACCGGAAAAGTCATCAAAACAGAGGTTCAGTGACAGTTTCATAGACAGTGTGTACAGGCCCCAACTCTCAGCTTTACATGGCTTCATTATGGACGGGTTCAACACTATGAGTTTCGAGAACTCTGACAATGATAACTATAGCCCTGATTTCATGATGAAATCCAACTCGGATGCCAGGGAGTCTGATAATTACTACACAGATGGCGGCAGCAATGGCGGTGTGGATAGAGGTGTTCGTGTGGATGATCTACTATCCAAGAAGTTTTCCAAAGAGATTTCAGAATCTACTAATAACGATTACTCCGCTTACGATTATCACGACTTCCAGAGGAACAGCCTCGCTCTCAGCCCGGGACAAAAGACTGACATACAGGAGGTATCAGATACAGGCGGCGGGGTCCAAGATAACGAAGAGTTTGACGGGAATTTCGCCTACAACCTCCCCGGAGGGTTCAAGAACAACGATATGGAAATCGACGACAGTCCACCATTCACCATCGAATCGGATCTATATTTTGACACCCAGAGCCAGAATACAAACTATTCCAATGCCAACGACTCCAATGTCCGCAGAGACACCTTGTTTCCTCAAACTCATTATTATGGCCGACAACAGTTCTTAAACACCAGGGAGCCATCCTTGCTGATATCAGGGTTGAGTGGTATTAATGTAGACAATACCCCCTATTCCAATGGAAATAATGGTGCAAATTCCACGCCGACGCCGTCAATGGCGGTTCAATTGGACACACCATCAAGCAATCAGTATCCTACGTTCGATAACCAACAGGACAATAATTCTATTTATTCCTCGTTTTTGAACGACAACGAGGCCGCCAGTTTTAATGACCCACATATCAGGACCCAATCAATAGACGGCTCCAACTTCAACCCCGCTGCATTATCGGTAAATCCTAATAATCCTAATAGTTTGAATATTGGCATTTACCAGAATTATAGTGATTTATCACCATTAACGACCACAACTTCATTGACCCCATCGATCAACTCGCTACATTCCAACCAGCAGCTGTTCTTCTCGGCCCATCAATACTTACCCAGGCCTTCTATCGAACTTACCAACTCCAA
Organism: Yamadazyma diospyri; assembly: GCA_030579195.1. Lineage (NCBI taxonomy): Eukaryota > Fungi > Ascomycota > Pichiomycetes > Serinales > Debaryomycetaceae > Yamadazyma > Yamadazyma diospyri. The sequence goes on along the minus strand of JAKUAE010000002.1, from coordinate 295,106 downwards.
CAGAAACTCCATAGACCAAAATTCTTTGGGCTCACACAATCAGACATCGCTGAAGAGGAACGTTAGTGGAAGGTACCTAAACTTCAACTCTATATCAAACTATATTCCATTCATGAATGACAAACGTGCTGGTGGAGATGACCGTCAAAGTCCCAATTCAAACAACTCTGGTGGTCCTTCATCGCCATTGACACATAATCCCTCGACCTTCTTCAATTCAGGATCCCAGACACCTCGTCAACAATCCAAGCATTTAATTAGAAGTATTTTCAAGTCGAATATGACTAATGAGGGTACTTCCGAGGACAATACCGATTTCAGCTCCAACGCAAAGCTCCGGTCCAGTTTGGTAAACGGTAATTTAAATGTTGACATTAACTCATCTTTAGGCCCAGGGTTATCAGAAGAGGAACAGAATCTCGAATACACATCGACTGAATATTTAATGATGAGTCCACCAACAGAAGAGGCTGACGATAGTTTGGACCCTTTACCAGCCAAAAAGAAAAAACCAAAACGTAGTTTATTTAATCGGTTTAAGGGTCCAAAACAAACTCCGGACGAGTTCAATGCAAATATTGGGGGTAGTGCCAGTGAAATCGAGCAAATCGACGACTCGAGTAAGAATAGTGGTAACAATTCATTCCACGAGGAGGAGGTAGATCACATTTTCCATGGGAATATGAGCCGAACCCCATCTTCTGCCAATACAGTCAGAACTGGAAGTGCAGTAGTCTCGAACAACGGAATGAACGGCAATTACTCCAATTTAGATGCAACCAACCTGAATACGTCTCATGATGGCCATGGACCTGATTATGCAGCATTATTTGAGAATGTGGGCAAAAGAAAACCAAAAAAAGTCAGCAAACCATCCAATTCGTTGTCGTTTACCAAGAACAAGGTAAAAATCAAACAAGAGGATGAAAACTCGTCGTTGTTCAATAATGAAGTAGCCCTGAATAATCTGTTTGGAAGTGGGTCCTTGTCAGTTTCGACGTCGAATACATCCCACTCTCATAATCCTAATGGGTATAATCCATCGGGTAACATCAAGGAAGAATCTTCTGACATGGAGAAGGAAGACGATTCGACGTTGGCTTCCGCATCCAAGAGAATTTTGGGATCCAAGTTGATGAAGCGCAGAACCCCCAAAAAGCAGACAGATGTAAAGAAGATTAAAGTGGAAAATGATGCAGGAATAGAGGTTGAGGTCGATTTGAAAACACTCGATCTACCCGAAACAACTCAAGTATTTCTGACAAATATAGTCAACGCCAAGTCGAGTATAAGAGGACGCAAAGAGAACAAAGAAGCCGATTTGACTGACTCGTCGAAAATATATCTTTGTAATTACTGCTCCCGAAGATTTAAACGACAGGAACACTTAAAGAGGCACTTTCGATCACTCCACACATTTGAGAAGCCTTATGATTGTGAAATTTGTCACAAAAAATTTAGCAGATCAGATAACCTCAACCAACATTTGAAGATCCATAAACAAGAAGAAGAGATGAGGTTGAACGGTGAGATAATGGAGTAGTGTTTAGGGCTTAAAGGTAATATATGTAGGTAATTTTCTGCCAGATACCTCGCTTCCATCATTTATCACCATTTTCTTACATCCATAGAACCGGAAGTCACCATTCGGGGTCCAAGGTTGTCTGTATGGTTGTGACCCGAGGTTTACGAAAAGACAGCTGAGAAGTGAAACATTCATTCAATTAAATCGAGCCCGGGAATTAAAATGATACAGAATTAAATTAGAAGCTACCAATTTGATCGACTTCATCCAATATGTTTGTTGTGAGTGAATTGTACTTGATAGGACTGGAGTAGTCGTAGTTTTGTGAAGCTTGGTCTTGTTGCGAGCCTTGAATATCGTGGTAATTTAGACCACCATTGCATATGTTTCTCAAGCGATGTTTCTTCATTGCATCGACTCTAGCGAATTCTTTACCACAGGGACACCTGCAAGGCCTGGCTTCCAAGTGGCCTTTGATATGACGGTTTAAATCGTGTTGTCTGACAAACTTTTTGGGACAATATCCGCAACTGAAAGGTCGATCGCTTAAATGGGTTTGAATGTGTGATCGAACGTTGTAGCGTCTGGTAAACTTCTTTCCGCAATCCTTGTAAGTGCAAATAAAGAACTTGTCGTCGTTGGGCCCTTCCCAGTACTTGTCCAATTCCCCTGGTGGCAACAAAGAGGTTTTCTTTATTCTCTTTTTGGCTGAGCTCTGCCTTATAGCTTGCCTTACGTCTTTGTTTGATTTTGCGTTGGGTGAAACTATAGGACTCCATTCTAATATCACTTTGTTTTGTGATGGGGTGATAGGGTTTGTTGGTTTCAAAGGGGTCATTTGAGGGAGTGTATTATCAGCATCCACAGTCTCATCGTAGTCGTTGTTTACAGGCACTTGTCTCAAAGGGCTAGAATAATAGTTGCTCTTTACGGGTGAGGAGTTAATTGACTTCGATATGGGTGACGAATAGTCTTGTTGGAAAAAATTGTTGTCGTCGGAGAAGAATTGTGGGTTATAGAACAAATTCTCGTCATGTACAGGTGACGAACTCAAATGTTCGGGAGAATCTCCGTTGTATGATCTAGGCTCTGGAGATGATTGCTCGGGTGATCCATGAGTTAATGTTGGCGGAGAAGGTGGAGGTAGGTAGGTATTGAACTGTTGACTTTGAATCTGACTCTGGAGGTGCTGTTGCTGTTGCTGCTGCTGTTGTCGGATGTGCTGTTGTTGTATTTGCTGTTGTATTTGTTGCTGTTGTTGAAGGTGTTGCATTTGCTGTAATTGTTGAAGTTTCTGTGGAGATGTTGATTGTGGTTGACGAGGAGTTTTGCTGGGTGATGGCTCATTGACTGGTATTGGAACGTACTTCAATTGAAAGGGAGTGGTATCTTGTTTGTCTTCTCTCAACAAAGGCTCGATATCGTCCGCGTACTCTGGAGTCTTAGAACCGCTATTGAGTCTTCCTAATTCTTGTAAATATTTAGCATTATAACTCACTCTGGTGGGACTACTGTTGTTCTTCATGGTAATAGGACCTGAAGGTGTTGGTGAAGGTGAAGGAGGGAATTTATAAGACTTCGGGTTAGCATTCGTCACAATATAGTCGTTCTTCTTTTTTGCGGGGGCCTCCAGGTGTTCTTGTATGCCTGACAATTTCTGTGAAGGCAGGCCATTGGTTTTGGGCGACTGATTGGACAGCCCTTGAATAGCCTTTAATAGCTGGACTGGTGATATTGATTTTTCATTCAATTTGTCTCCTAAATCAAGAGAGAGTTCCCTTGTGTGGTTATCGAAGCCGAAAATAGCCGTCCCACTGATTTTCCGGCTGTGTTTGGCACTGTGGTTATAGAAATTGGCGGAGTTGGTGGCACCGTGAGTTATTTGCTGACTTAAGCTGGAATTGTGTTGGAAGTGGGTTTGATTATTATTGGCCAATTCGTTAACAAAGCCTGTAGGAACGTCCAAATCTTGAATCCCGATTAAGGTTTGATTGAACAAGTCATCTATATCGTCATTATAGCCTTCCAAATATTGATCCAAATCCTCGTTTTTCAAAATTTCCTGTGAATTAGGGATTTCTGACCATTCAGTAAATTGTTCCATATTTTGCAACTATAATGTCGGGGGAGACTATTCGATATAAAAAACGTGAGATTATCGACACCGAACAAACTGAGTATCTTGGGTGGTGAAAGTTAGTATATATAGTTCAAGGACGAAGTAGGAAAAGGGGAAATAGCAAAAATTATCGGTTCTGAAAAAATTAGATCAATCAATGGTTTTAAAATGGATGCGAATTGTATTGATAGTTCGCACAATTACTTAATCGGGGAAGAATATAAATATTTGCAATGTATTAACTAAGAGGATCTCAAAATTACTACCATGTTTGACATATTTGATAACATTGAACACAGGAAAATTATACCGGTTGAGAGCATGATGATGCTGGACCCTTAACAAAATTCCTGTTTTTGTTGCTGAAGCAATCGGAAACTGTGTCATTTGTTTTCAACATCTGGAGTTCGTTAAGAGAAGTGAAGGAAACACAAAATTGAACCTAGTACTTGTTTGAACATACAACCTGTAACCCTATAACCGCTTAAAGATACTAGCTGCTACACAGACCACTTGTTCAAACACATCAGCTGCTAAACAGAATAGCTGCTAAAACAGAATAGCTGCTGAATAGATCACCTGTTGTACACATTACAACCACCTAGAGTTCAAGATGAGAGACCAGAAGGAATAACTTAATCTAATGCACTATGAAAAAAGACTATTGCATTAATAACATCTTTCTTGGATCTTCAATCAATTCTTTCACAGTCTTTAAGAAGGTAACAGCTTCACGACCATCCAAAACTCTATGATCATAGGTCAAGGCTAAATACATCATTGGTCTCGAAACAATTTGACCATTAACAGTCACTGGTCTTTCTTTGACTCCGTGTAAACCTAAAACAGCAGTTTGTGGCATGTTGATGATTGGAGTACCGTACAAGGATCCGAAAACTCCACCGTTTGAGATTGTGAAAGTACCACCACTCATATCTTCTAAAGTCAATTTACCATCTCTGGCTTTTTTACCCAAGCTACCGATTTCTTGTTCAATACCCAAAATTGACAACGATTCAGCGTTTCTCAAAACTGGAGTGACTAAACCTTTTGGAGTTGCAACAGCAATAGAAATATCGGTGTAGTCTCTGAAAACAATGGTATCCCCACCTTCAATAGCAGCATTAACAGCTGGTAAATCTTTCATAGCTAAGGTAGAAGCTTTTGCAAAAGCACCCATGAAACCCATTTTGATACCGGTTTTGTCCAAGAACTCATCCTTATACAACTTTCTCATTTCCATCAAGTTAGACATGTCCACCTCGTTGAAGGTGGTCAATGAAGCAGCAGTGTTTTGTGATTCCTTTAACCTTTCAGCGATTCTTAATCTCATTCTGTTCATTTTGACTCTTTCTTCATTTCTGGAAAAGTTGGTAAATGATGGAGTAGAAGACTCTTTTGATTCCGACTTCTTTGGAGCAGCTTCCTTTTTAGGAGCTTCTTTGGCTGGAGCTGGCTGAGAGGCTGGCTTGGACTCTTCTTTAGCAGGAGCTGGTGCTGATTCTTGTTTTGGTTTGGATTCTTCTTTTGGTTTCGATTCTTCCTTAGGTTTCTCGGATTCAGCAGGAGCTTCGCCTTCTTCAACTTTGGCAATTTCTTGTCCAACTTCAACGGTATCTTCAGGACTCACTAATAACTCAGTGATGGTACCGTTAACTGGAGAGTTGACTTCAACGTCAATTTTATCGGTTTCGATGGTAGCGATCAATTCGTCTTGCTTGACAAATTGTCCGACTTCTTTGGCAAAGGAAGTCAAGGTTCCCTCGGTGATTGATTCGGCCATTTCAGGCACTTTGACGGTGTGAGAAGCGAATCTTCTAAAAACCAAGTCATTTGGTTTGTAAGTTGCTTGAATAGCTTTGATAGATGACGATGAGGATGACCTGGAGATGTTGGTCAAGTTTCTTGAAGCAATCTTTACTTGGTTATTAACCGACAATCTTAACATCAAAGGTAAACGTTTACCAGTTTGTAAAGTTCTTGATAACATCTTGGGATTATAAAAGTGTTGAAACTTGTGAAATGTTTGGCAGAAATATAAAACTAATTCAACAGAATGTCGTTTTGCTCACTTTGTAAAATTTCTTATTGGCTCCCCCACCCTTAAATCACCGGGACGAAATTTTAGGCTGCGAAATGGAACCTACGGGGCTATTTGGTGAGCATTTTCCCGGCTATCCCTAAATTTTCGGAAAAAGGAAAATGATATTACCCTGCGGATCGTCTCCGTGAAGACATTTCGGTAAAGCTTAACATCCTTTTTGTGGGATCGCCAAAAAGAAAGCCCGACGCGGGACTCGAACCCGCAGCCTTTTGATATCTTTAAGTAGTCTTAAAAGTCAAACGCTCTAGCCGATTGAGCTAGCCAGGCCAATCATGTACGAGAAATACCCTAAATTTCTGATAATGGGGACATTCAAGAGTTAGTTCATGAAATTGAACGTATTAGTGGCCAATATCAAAAGGTTTTCCCATTTGATACAAAAATTTTGACCCTTAATTATGAAGATAATTCTCACTCTGTAGAACGGAAACAATTTGAGATCCTGATTCTCAAAGAACTAAAATGAAGCATACGTGTAGAGGGCGTGCATCCAATGGATTTCTCAAACACCTCTTGTAATTACTAAGGTAGGTGACTTGGGTGCGGTAAAAGCATCAAATATGAAAGTAATCTTGCTCAGAATTGCTACGCCTTTTGTATTAGTTCCGTAGAATCTAACTTCTTAAATGATAATGATAGAGCGCTATAGTATGCTTGAAGTGGAACTAATGGCTCAATTACTCGTGTGACGGTATTGGGCTATTAAAATTTATTGAATCATTTTATTCTCTCTTTTTGTTGCATTTTTCGATGATTTTTTGCATCCGTTGCAAAGTTATGAATTTTGCAAAATTTATCATTAAATGATTGTTTATTTTATTGTAGTGTTTTGCGAGGTGAATAATCAGTTGCTGCCAATTCAGCTAACAAAAAACCCTTTAGACCATTTATACGATGACATATCACAGCATTGCCTCACATGTTGTCTTGTGCATTCTCTCACGAAATACTTCCAGCGAGTTAACTACAGAATTTGGAACAATCAGAAGATCCAAACTTAAAAAGATCACATAACTCTTTTAGTTCATTACATGCTCTGCCAATGGAAGCATACAAATCTGAAGGAAAGAAACCGCTGATGGTTCTAATTATATTGAGCTAGATAGTCCACTTTAAGACATTTATCCTCAACAATTGGAGGGATGGCCGAGCGGTCTAAGGCGGTAGACTCAAGTTCTATTATCTCCGGATGCAGGGGTTCGAATCCCCTTTCCTTCAATATTTTTTCGTGCCTAAAAAATTCCTGCATGTGCGATACTTAGGCGAATGGAACTCAATTTCTCCAACGTGATTGGAGGGATGGCCGAGCGGTCTAAGGCGGTAGACTCAAGTTCTATTATCTCCGGATGCAGGGGTTCGAATCCCCTTTCCTTCACCATGTTTTTTTTTGTTCTTCCCGTCGTTCAAACTGTATTAGAAGCGTCGATTTGATGTCGATTCCTTTTAGCCACGAATAAATGAGGAAATGTGTCTTGATGTTGATCCTAAAACAACCATCTGAGAGGTTCAATTTGGGGGTCAGTGGCTTGAGTCCTATTATTACATGAAAAGTATCACCAGAAAACCATTTACTTTCTCCACGTGATTGGAGGGATGGCCGAGCGGTCTAAGGCGGTAGACTCAAGTTCTATTATCTCAGGATGCAGGGGTTCGAATCCCCTTTCCTTCACCATGTTTTTTTTGTTCTTCCCGTCGTTCAAACTGTATTAGAAGCGTCGATTTGATGTCGATCTTCCTACAAATCAGTGGGATGTCAATACACCAAACAGAATTAGTCGAGAGGGTTGAATCTTGACGGTTGACGTGTTGAGCCTTAACAGCTCTAGATAGATCCACAATTCATATCACGAGAGGGCCGTTTACGTACATCACTTAAAATCGAAACAAACAGACTGCCTTTCCGTAATAGAACTGAGCACCCTTGCCGTTGCAATAACGCTGGAAAAGCAGCACTTGAAGTAGGCTCACCGGATTTTACCAAATTTGAGATGACCGGACCTCAGTGACCTGGAGAAAACCACAAAGGATCCTAGTTATCGCTTTGACAGGACCAGACAGTGCGGTCCCTTCAATTACCACTTGTTCCCTCAAAGATAAATGCAGTAGTGAAATTGCAAGTATAGCCTTGGCTCACATAGTGGATGTTCAATATACTAGACAAGCAGATTTGATAATCCGCAAGTATATATAAAGCCCAATTTGTTCGAATATGTATGAATTGAATAACATAGATCAATATATTTCGAGTTGATTAATGGTGATATATAATATTTGAAACAAATAGATAGATGATGAACGTTTAATAGAGTTGCTAGAGGAAGGTACAAGGAAAACTTATTCTTTGGTTTTGACTTATAGTATCTTCCACATTTTTAATATTTGAAAAATAGAATCAAACGATTTCCATCAATATATAAGCCTAAAAAAGGAAGGTAATGAACCTCTTGAAACTACGAAACTCTTTACGACTTGAATCATGAAACAGACAATGAAACAGACATGAAAACAGATGTTCATACGAGTTTGAGTCTATCAAAAACCAGACCTGTTCTGATACAAATGTTTTATACTTCTGGTTGCAAAAATACCGGAAAATTACGAGTATATATGATAGAGTAAGGTTTTAACTTTCGACTATAGAATCGGTAAAAGTATGTCCGAATTTGAACCTGATCCTAAATATTACTTAATTTACTGCTCTTTATAATGCAACAGATATAATTCAAACGAGTTAAAAAAAAGTTTAGAATTCATTTGAAAGCCTTTTCACATTAACAATATCAAAGCATGATAGAGAATTGATTTTCATCCATCAGGCGTTTTTTCTAAAATGGAATCTTATCATCAAACCTCGTAGAATTATATTATCAGCGATTTCACCCGGATTTCCTTTACTTTTAAATGATCTCTCGTGTGACCATAAACGAAATAACTTGAGAAGCCAGAATTTGCAAATAAACCTTCGAATTAAAACTATAATTAATTCCAGGCGTGGGAGGTTTACCATTAGTGCCTCAATTATTAAATGCTCGTTTCAAACACTCCGTAGAAGTAAAGTTCCATTAACTATACAAGAAGCAATACCAATAGTGTATAAAATTTCCAATTCGAGTGGATTGTTCTCCTAAACAGCTTCTTGGAGCTTTTGATTTACCTGTGCAGAGAAGACGCACGCTCAACTCGTCTATGTGATTTGAAGTGAGTATGATGTAGGTAAACCCAGCCATCAACTATTCTCGAATTTGGAAATATTAGTTCCAAGAAGCATTTCTTGTATCGTAAATGGAGGGATGGCCGAGCGGTCTAAGGCGGTAGACTCAAGTTCTATTATCTCCGGATGCAGGGGTTCGAATCCCCTTTCCTTCATTATTTTTTTCGATTTATCGCGCTCGTAGCGCAACACTAAGGAGTATTCAGTAACCAGTATCAGTTTGTTTAAGAGAGTCTGCGATGATGTTCTTGGCGTGTATGACTTTATTTATGTTTTTAAAATACAAGACAGGACCACTTTTATAGATGGTGGTGGCAATTATTGTAATTTCCAATGTTGTTAGTTCAAAATACTAGATCGACCAACGAAGTTAATTATCTGTACCCAGCTAAGGCGTTCATGAATTGAGAACTGCCACCGCTTTGTTGGGATTCTAGAAGGAATTCTTCCATTATACCAAAAGCTGAGGTGATAGCAATAACTCCACCAGCAGCTTTGCCGAATCCTCCCAAGAACTCTCCAACAAGGGAGATGACGGTGATCAAGAAAGCACCACTGACCGAGGCAACTGGGATGATTCTACCCAATTCTTTCACGATTGAGGCATCTCTTTTTCCCCCAATAGTTATACCTTGGTCTTTGAATTGCTTGGCAACATCAACAGCACTTGAGCCGGAGAAGTACGACCAGTAGTTGGCGAACCAAGTTGATAAGAAAATCACAAAACCAGAAACGATGATCGTTCTTAAAGGGTTGATTAAAAATTGGTAAATCGATGATGGTATTGATAAGTAGTACAAAATACCGTTGGTCAAAACCAAGTTATTATTCACCAATTGGTAATGACCCAAAATTGAATTACCGGTCAATTTGACTAAGAAATAACCAAAAAGCTGAATGTTGGCTAAAACAGTGAAGCTGAACAACAATGGTAAACAGCCAGTGTATAACAATTTTATTGGGTACATATTGTTCATACCTCTCATTTTGGTAGATCTGATAGGTAACTCAATTCTAAAGTTGCTGATACCCACAGTGGCCAAGATGACAAATAAAGCAATGTAAAACTGGTTCAAGTTGGGCAATTCGAGACGAGTGAAACTGTTCAAAATGGATCTACCAAAATCAGTCAAATTGAAAGAAAAGTTTCTGAATAAATTTGCCAATGCACCAAAGTTTTCCAATTTGTTGGAGTTTGACAATGGCACCAACTCCAAGCCGACCAAGTTTCTAATGAAGCTGGTAGCATATTGAATAGTTAATAAACATAAAATACCACTTCCGAAACCATAACCCTTATCATAGGTTTCGACCAACAAGGTGTTGAAGAAACTAAAACCTACAATTTGATAAAGAATGAATAAACTAGAACTGATTGAAATTGATTCACCAATTGAAGTTCCTTTGATACTTTGATCATAATAATTGGAGAAAATTAAGCCTAAAGCATAGACCAAACTTAAGAACAAACTGGTCAATTTTTGGCCAGTTTGGAATAATTCACGTTCAGATCTAACACCCAAATGGACTTTAACCAATCTGAAACCGGCAGCCAATTGCCATAAGAATCCCGAGGTGATAATTGGTAACAATCCCAATTCCAACAAAGTACCTTTTTCCATGGCAAAAATGGATCTGAATTGATATAAGGGGTCTTGAATAAACAAGCTGCTATTTGGCTTTAATCCGTAGATGGGCAATTGTCCAAAAAGGAAGATGATGGCGGTTGAAATGGTAACTATCACTTTTTCATCCAAAGAGACGGCTTCATAAGGAGTTTCTATTTCCGGTAATATTGGCAAGAAAAACTTGACTAAGTCAAGCAAACGGACTTTAGCTGTTAGTACTCTATATTCTCCAATCTAGGGGTTTGGCCGAGTTATGCCACTCAAGGGGGGTATACATACATCCACTCATAGTTAGTCGACGTTGAAAATTTTTTTGTCAGTGATAAGGTGCGAACAGAGCCAGTCGATAACAATCTCCGAAAGTGGCTGATTACATCAGTGAGAGTGTCAGAGAAGCCAATACCGATAAATGGGCGACTGTTAGGCTAATTTCAGGTTGATGTTCATTAGGTGGTTCCATGTGATTCGGGCTGCCTTCACAAAGCGCACCACTAGAACAAGAAGCTGTGGAAAGGAATGTTCTCACTAGCCAGAAGGGGCTTTTGACTGTCAAGGGTTCCGAATGGTGGGAAGCTACTTCAACCCAAAGGTTTATTGCAGCCTTTAGTAGTATATCGTCCAATAGCCAAGCTCTGTTGCCTCATTTGGCTTCAGGGCCTGGGAAGCCACATTTGCTACTGCAGATTCGATGTGGAGTAAATCTGAAACAATGCTGATCAACTAAAGCATGGTTCAACTGAAACATGAATCGACTAAAATATGAAACAAAATCAAAGAGATTTTGGACAGCGAGGCGAAACAACCTGAATCAAGTGTTCTGAAACAAATAGCTCTGAAACAAGCAACTCTGAAACACTCTAAATACCTCAACACTCCACTTTAAACATTCAGAACCACCCTAACACACTAAAACAGCCTCAACAACTACCAGTAACTTTCTGCCAGCAAGAAAGCCAGAACTACGAACCAAACCTCTCGAAAACGTATATATCTAACTAGACTATTCGAATTTAACCGACATTTCAACGGCAGCCAATCCCCAATCGGCACCATGATTATGACCACCTAAACCGGCTCTTTGTCTTGCCTGCTCATCGGTCAAACAAGTCAACACCCCAAAGATAATGGGGATTTGTAACTCGAAATTCAAGTCCATGATCTTTTTCGAAACGGCGTCGCAGATATATTCAAAGTGCATGGTTGAGCCTTTAATCAACACTCCGATGGGGATGATCGAGTCCAAAGGCTTGCCCAACCTCTCGTATTTTTCAGCCAACAATTTGGTGCCGTAGGGTAACTCAAATGATCCCGGCACCGACTCTACGATAATATTCTCAGGTTTGACCCCAAACTCAAGTAACTTGTCTTGAGCTCCTTTGACCAAACTATCGATAATTTCTTTGTTCCATCTGGCATGTAAGATTCCGATTCTTAATTTCGAGCCGTCGTATTGTTGGTCTAACTCTCCTAATCCGTGAACTGCCATATTGCTTGAGTGATCGAACGAGAATTTCGTCGGTGCGGTTGCAAAATCTACCTAATCCTGATTACAAATTGTCATTTAGTGTTCTACAGCGGAAGTGGCTAGACAGTTAAAGCCTTGTGTTTGTTGATAGACAATATAAGAAATGTGAGCCGAAGATGGCACTGAAGGTACGGGCAGATAAGGGACCTTTAATGACGGCTGCATCGGGGTTGCACATTTGATGTACAATTGATGCACGTTTGACGCAGGTACGTGTGCATGAAAGGATAAGCTCTAACGATCCTTTCTTACAGGCGTCTGCCCCTCTCACTCAGAATCCACCATAAAACAGTCTACGTCTTACTAACAGTTACCCGGACACCACCAGCTCTGCTTAAAAATTTTTCTCAGAAACTTTCCATAAACTATTTAACACCTTTGGAACAGCTGTACACCCAAAAGATATTTAATAGATAAAATTTACCAAAGGATGTCAATGATATGAGGATAAAATTCTTAACGATTAACAAATGAAGATAATATTGGTATATAAATAGTCTTTCACCCCTATCTGATTATTGATATCTATTGGGAAATGTTATCGATTGAATAGAGCGAGTATTTGGAGTGTGCGGCATTATGCGACCGGGAGAAGAGTATTTTGACGCTGGTGTGGGTCTAGTCAGTTCTGTGCACCGGCCACAAAGTCTGCTCAACTGGAACAAGGTTTTTGTGTTTTAAGGCCTTGAAATTGAAAGGCCCAGAATCTAAAGGTCTAGCATAAGGTTCCCGTATGAAGACCCGGTATCATAAAGGAGGAGGTTGAAGACTCTGGCAGCTTCAAGACCATGGAATGTCCTTATAGGTCCATCTCCAAAAAATTGGCGCTCACCGCTCTAACTTCGCACCGCACTTTGCACCACACTTTGCACGTAGCTTCGCACTGCAACTATGGCTGGGTCGTGCGCCCAACCCTCATCATCTATCGAAATCCGATAAGGAGATCCCACAATCAGAAATAAACCACACTTTCAAGTCATCCTCAACACCAGCACCACTACACCGTCTTTCAGATCAGAAATAGAAGCACAAAATGGCGTTCAACGGATACAAGTTAACCTATCCTACCACAAAGATAACAGTAAACAACGACCAGGAAGAAGTCAACTCAATTCTTTCGGACGATAAAAACTCCTGGGTGTTATTCAACCCCGACTCGGATATCTTATCGTCGTCGTATCATCTGCAGCTGAATCAGCTGGCACAGTACCTGGATATCCAGAGTTTAGACGAAACTGATATAGAACAGCTGGAAGAAGGACAAATGGAGGGGGAACAAGATGACCAAGAGGAGGACAAAGAGGAGGAGTCAGACGACGATTTGATAGATAATCTAGAACCATCCAGGAATTTGCAGCAAAGGTTGCAACAGTTGTTTTCTAAAAGCCACAACTCCATCAACAGCTGGAATTTACAAAACACCTTGAACTTGAATAGCGATCTCATAGATGACAACTCAGCCTCATGGGATTTGGATGAGAACCTCTCGGTGAATCAGTTGGATACGACGATCTTGCACAAATCGTTCTACGGAGACGACGTTTTGAAGGGCTTGAGTGCCAGGGAGTTGAAGAAATTCCGTAAAATTGAGTCAAATCTCAAGTCCTATTTGAACAGAAGACCTAACGTGTTACTAGATCAGTTGCTATTGAAAACCTTACCCTTGTCACAGCAATTGCAGTTGCAGAAGATTTCAAGAAATAGTAAAGCCTTCAACTACCACAAGAACTTGATCAACGTTAATGACGACAGTAGCAATTCCTCTTTGATAATGGTGGGCGAGGATTAATGGTGAATGAACATAATTCAGGAGGAATTATTAAATTGAGGGTTAGGGAAGGGTATAGGGTTGAAATAGGGCAGCGAAGACGTGAAGGACTGAAAGAAGGTATGAAGGAACGAAAGAAGGTATAATGAACGAAGAAAGGTATGAAGATCGAAAGAAGGTATAAAGGAACGAAACAAAGGGTATAGAGATCGAAGAAAAGAGTATGACAGATCTCAGATAAATAATAGGAATGGACAGGCTGACATATGTACAGATAGACCAATATACGACAGAACTAGTGAACTCATTAGTGAATACGCGCACATGACGCGTCACGTGCCTCGGCTAGAAAACGCGTGGAAGTCAACGATAATAATCTATCAATTATAACACCCAACATGATGTTCCAATCAATCAGACAGTTCTCAAACACCTCCGTCAGACAGGCCTTTGCCAAGATGCAATTATTAGGTACCGTTGGCAACATCGCTGCCAAGGAAACCAAGGCTGGTAATCCCTTCATCACCTATTCATTGGCGGTGAACAGATTCGCTCCTGGTGAAGAAAACAACCAATCTACTGACTGGTTCAACATCGCTGTGTTCAACGACAGACACGTGCAATTCTTCAATGACTACTTGAAGCCTGGTATGCAGTTGTATGTCGAATGTGACGTCAGACAAAGACAATTGGTCGATGAAGCTGACTCCAAGAGATACGTTACAAACTTGACTCAAACCAGCTACGACGTGGTTAGATTCGCTAAGAGAGCTGAAGAATCCGAGGAAGAAGCTTAGTTTCAGCTGCTTAGATGAGACGAGGCAACTCGTGTGTATTCTTGTATAGTGATATGTCAAATGTATTATTGTAACCTTTCTTATTTTTTCTTGTTTTTTTCTATTTCTTCCCTTTTCCTCCTTTTTCTTCTCTTTTCCTCTCTTTCCTCCTCCTTCTTTCTCCTTCTTCGATTGCTGCTCGTATATACTCTGATCCGCCACGGCCAAAGACTCTGGCCCTCCTCTGCCTTGCTTCGGCCTAAATACCCCCCGAGCCAAAAATTACCGCTAGGACACACCGACATCACCTATCACATACCAAAGGCAGTTGCTACCTTATGGACTCTCCAGCCACCATCGAAACCCTTAGTTCAACGTTGTAAATTACACAAAACCACCCATCAAAACAATCTCACTGCGAAAAAATTTACCATCAACATGAATAGTCGGATTTTGAACTTGGATTCTGTTAATGATGTTAGCTACAAGATCAAAATCCCCAACATAAACGAGCTTTCACCGTTACAGTTGACCTCAAAGTACATCGACGACCTTATCAGCATCGATTCCATGATTCCCAGCGATTTATACGGCGAAGATAAGGTAAACAAGATCAATTCATCTACTTTGGATAACTACTATTTTCATCAAGGTACGAGTTCAGGATTGACAAGCAGTGCCAATGGAACATCAGGGTCACTGGAATCGGCAGTTTCCGCCATCAGTCGGTTTGAGAATATTGAAAACGTTAATTTGCCTGACAATTTCTTCGAAGAATTCAATTCCAGTGAACTAATCAGTAAAACCGGGCTATTCAACGACATCAACCGTTGTTGGTTCATAATCGATAACAAGTTAGTGTTATGGAACTATAAGGCCCCTCAATCGTCATTCAACAAGTCGGTGTTCTTAAACGTAGACTTGAGGCATCTGATTCTAGCAGTCAAATTGTGCAAGCCAAAGCCAGGCATCTTCATCAAGGATATCAACCACGTACTTATAATTGCAACTGCCATGGATATCCACATCTACGTCATCAAATACAACGAAGAATTGAACAATTTGGAAATTTTCAACCCCAACTTATCTGTTTCCATTCAGGGTTTGATGGTGACCAACATTATTTCTGACTCCAAGACAAACGATATATTTTTTAGCGAGGGAAACAACATTTGGAGGTTAGATTACTCCAACAAATCGTCGTTCATCAAGAACAAGTGTGACAAAGTGTGTCTCACCAAAAGTGGGTTTATTCATAAGATTTCCCTTTTCAACGATGACCAACTGCAAATTCCCGAATCTATAGTACAGTTAGATATCGACGAAGATAGGGATGTCCTTTATTCCCTTTCCAACAAGTCTGTTATCAGAACATACAAATTAGCTAAAAGCCAGGAACAGTTCACTGTTTTCAACAAAATAACACCCACCGAAATATTCAAAAATGTCTCCAATCTTTTCGTTGACTCGGCCAATTTCAAATCGTTTCTGAAATTTAAAATCGTCAGTATCACTGCCATCAAAAAGGAACTGGCAACCGTGCAATTGATTGCTATCACGAACTTTGGGGTCCGCATATTGCTCAAATTGGGTATGATCAACTCGATATTCTACTCCTCATCACTGAATACCTTGAGGCTATCAGTTGTAACCTTGAAATTTCCCCCTTCAAGAGATATACCGGTATTAAATAACGAATTGGACTCGTTCACTCGGTCCAAGCAGTACCTTAATCAAGTTATTTCCAACCAACAGAAATCACAGCTTTTGAAGAACGCCAAATTTGGTAAAATATTGAGTCCTGGTGTATTCTTGTTGGTGAAGAAGTCTAAGAACGGCGACAAAGTATTTGTGTCAACTGTGAAGTATGGATTCCTAAAGAAGAACAACAAACTGATTGAAGATGCCGAGTTTTTGAAGCTCATGGGTTCAAATAACTCATCCAATAGTGGAGATCTAGTCATTCATGATATTGTCCAGATAACACCTTCGATGAATGCCACAAATTTACCCAATGGGTACGCCAACATCTTAGCCTCCCAATACACCAAAGAGCCATTGAAATTTGCCGTATTGACCAACTATGGTATTCAGATATTCCAATATCAAACTCCAGATAAATTGTTGCGTAACCTCAACGACGAAATCATCGAGAACTTTATAGAAGAGAACGGTTTCGAAGAAGCCTGCTCAACTTTGTTGTATTTATCATGTTCCACAACTGACTTCTTGAACAGAAAAGCCACCATGTTATTTTCCACTATCGGCAATAACGCTCGATTAAATGATGAGATCATTTCACTGAATTTGAAAGACCCATTGATAAATTCTGGCCCCAACACCAAGTCTATAATTGGAAATGGCAATACAATGGGCAATAACTTGGGTACCCCTGGTAGTGACGACAAAAACCAGGTCATTCTAAGCGACAGATTTTATGGAACTTGTTTGCTTGTCTCACGTATTTTCAGAGACTTTTGGTCGAGTAAAGTGTTTGAACAGAAGAATGAAAACATCATCATCAACATAACCAAGAAGAAAATCGAATACTTTATTGGCTCAGTGGTGGTGTTGTTAGAATTCTTCCAAAATTATGGTAATAACATTCCTGGGTTGAATGCACCAACGTATAGCTCGGACCCTACTAGATTCGACAATGAAATTTGTCTCAGATCAGAGCACATTGCCTTTACGTCAATTATCAAATCTTTGCATTCGATGAAAGAAGCATTGTCATTTTTGATGGTGTTGATTGAAGAGAACAATTTCAGTGAGACTTTTAAGAACTTGAACGACAACAACAAGCAAAACATTTTGAAACTTTTATTTAAGAGCTTATTATTACCTCAAGAGGACGAGAAAAGCCTCATCAAAGACTTATTATCATCAATAATCAACAAAAATATCTTGAAAGGCGGTTCCATTGATTACATCACCAATTCCTTACAAGATCGATGTGGTTCATTTGTTTCCACCGACGATGTGCTTATCTTCAAAGCGATCGAGAATTTGACAAAGGCAAAGAATATCGGATCTAGAGATCAAGATTTGAAAATAAAATGCTTGAAAAACTCTATCCAGTTGTTTAAAAAAGCATTTAAGTCTTTGACGCTCGAAAATATAGAGAATTCCATAAACATCATGTTGGAATTGGATTATTACAGTGGATCCATCGAGTTATTGCTAGATTTAGTCACCAACAACCAATTGAATACCAACATCAAGTCAAAACTTTATGATTCAATCTTCAACATATTGAGCAAAATTGATTTCAAAGTATTAAAGTTGAATAAGTTGAATGACGATATTTTGAAAATCAATGAGTTAATTGAGACCAGAGATGTAATCTATAATACTTGCTTCAACTGTAAAGACAAACAATTCCATTATCAATTTTATCAATGGTTTATCAATCAAAATGAGAGCGAGAGACTATTAGATATCGACACTGAGTTTATTTTGCCGTTTTTGAAAGAGAAGTCGAACGAGGACATCAAATTAAGTGAACTACTATGGATGTATTATGCTAAGCGAGAGAAATATTATGAGTCAGGAAGTATTTTGTATTATTTGTCAATTTCTGATTTCAAAATTGACTTATCCAGAAGACTTGAATATCTTTCAAGAGCTAACGGGTTTTGTAATTGCAACTGTCCTTCAAATTTGCGACAAAAAATGATTCAATTGTCCACATTGATTCAGGATTTATTTGATGTTGGGAATGTTCAGTTGGATTTGTTGAATACCATCAGGGCCGACAAAAGAATCAACAACGATATCAAAGACAGCTCAATAGTAAACTTGAATAACAAGATCTTGAATTTGACTGATTTATTTAACGACTTCACCGACCCTTTGGGATACTTCAATTTGTCGTTGTTAATCTTCAAAATCTCCGATTATAGAAATAGCGATGATATTTATAAAAGATGGGAGTTACTTTTCGAGAAAATATATCACGAATCATTCCTGAACAACAAAGAAGGCAAGGTACCATTCTACATAGATTTAGCCAATCAGTTCACCACTGTCGGTCTCAAGTTATCATCGAACGATTTGGTATTTCCTATCGATAAGTTGATCAAGTTGATTGCCAAATACTTGAATGATGCCTTCGAAGAAGACCCAATACAGCAAGTTCCCCAGGGTGCGATTGTGGATATGCTCATTAAATCGGGAGCTAGCTACGACAAATTGTACTACATTTTCAAATCACTTATTGAAAATGACAGTTTCGAAATATACCCCGGGTTCATAAAGTACTTGAGAAACAACGAGATGATATACTTGATCAAGAATTGGTATTTGAACGATAAGAGCTTAAGGAATGCCATTTCCAACGACGAAATCTTGAATTTAGACAACTACTCCATAGACAAAGATCCCATCAAAAAGTACTATTACTAGCTACTTAATACACATTAATTGACCAAAATGCTAATTCAACTCATAGAACGATTTCTTCTCCTCGTTGATGCTAGGAATAGAGTAATGATACACTCCGCTGCCATGAATCGAAGGTAACAACCCATCAACTATCAAGCCCACTGCATTGGCTTCTGCTCCGGTAGGCATGATAACATCACTATACTCCTTCGTAGGGTTGATAAAATCGTTCATTTCCGCCCTAGCACCCTGTAGATATCTATTTATCACCTCTTCCAAGCCAATGGACTTGCTGTTGTCGAGAACATCTCTTCTGATCCACCTGATTAATCTGGTGTCAGCATCACTACTGATAAAAATTTTGAATTTGGACATTTCACGAATAGTCTTGTCGTACAAAGCGTACAACCCGTGCACAATGACCAATTTGGTGGTATCGGACACCAAGTGTTCTTGTAACTTAGCGAAGTTGTACCTCGAAGGCTTCAACGGAGGATATTCCTCTTTTGAGACGGTAATGGCCGTGGATTTGGACGAGGAATATCTGCTAGCATTCACGGAATCAGCTATCAAATAGTTCTCCATGTCGATGAGCTTGATGGACAACTCAGGAAACACGTTCAACAACTCCTTTTCAAGGAGCTTTGCAGCGGTGGTCTTACCTGAGGCGTGGCCACCTCCAATCAACACTACAATTGGCATTGGAGGTAATTCGCAGCATCGCACTCATCGCACCGTACTCATCGTAGCGATACTGTAGAACAAGTTGAGAACAGAGGTAGACCTAGGCCACAGACCAGAAGATGGAGGTGAACAACAAGATAAAATTCAGCTCCAAGTCCACCAAGAACATCAAAGTCAGCTCGACTTTCGAGAGCATGAAGTTGAAGCCAAACCTACTCAAAGGCATCTACGGTTACGGGTTCGAGTCGCCGTCCGCCATTCAAAGTAGGGCGATCATGCAGATCATCAGTGGTAGAGATACCATTGCCCAGGCACAATCAGGAACCGGGAAGACCGCCACGTTTTCCATCGGCATGTTACAGGTAATAGACACCAACTCCAAAGGATGTCAAGCATTGATCTTATCCCCCACCAGAGAGTTAGCGGTGCAAATTCAGAACGTAGTGAAGCATCTCGGAGGATATATGAACATCCAAACCCATGCGTGTGTTGGAGGCAAGAACGTGGGAGACGACATGAAAAAATTGCAGCAAGGACAGCAGATAATAAGTGGAACCCCAGGAAGAGTATTAGACATTATCAAGCGCAGACAGTTGAATACCAGAAACATCAGAATGCTTATATTGGATGAGGCGGACGAATTGTTCTTGAAAGGGTTCAAAGACCAAATCTATGAGATATACAAGAGTTTATCACTCAACACCCAGGTGGTGATTGTTAGTGCCACGTTATCGCGAGAAGTGGTGGAAATAACGTCGAAATTCACCACCGACCCGGTGAAGATCTTGGTCAAGAGAGAGGAAATCTCTTTGCAAGGGATCAAGCAGTATTATATCCAATGCGAGCAAGAGGACTGGAAGTTCGACACCTTATGTGATTTGTACGACAATCTCACCATCACTCAAGCAGTCATATTCTGCAACACAAAGGTCAAGGTCAATTGGTTGACGGAGCAAATGAAAAAAGCCAACTTCACCGTTGTGTCAATGCACGGAGATATGAAACAAGACGAAAGAGACTCGGTGATGAACGATTTCCGGTTGGGAAACTCGCGAGTGTTGATCTCAACCGACGTTTGGGCCCGGGGGATCGACGTCCAGCAGGTGTCACTAGTGGTCAACTATGATTTGCCATTGGACAAAGAAAATTATATCCACAGAATCGGAAGATCAGGCAGATTCGGCAGAAAGGGGGTGGCCATCAACCTCATCACCCGAATCGATGAGGACGAATTCCGGCAGTTACAGCAATTTTACTCCATCAAAATCATGGAGATGCCCGCAAATTTGGATGTCTTATAGTCCTATATCCAAATTCCCTACCCTATCATGTCTATAGCTCCCCAGTAATGAATATGTCTGAATAGTAGGTTTTTTGCAGCCATTGCGCACGTGACCGACATCGCGTCAAATCATCGAAAAATTTTTTTCAGATCTCAAAAGGAAGGACATTGTATATTGTTCGAGCTACACCAGAACACGTTTCAAGGCTAGTTGACAAATAACTCCATCGAAACGTTGATAAATGGACCCGCAATATGTTGCTTCCTTGGAAGCCACTTTAAAGCAGACCTTGGTCGCCGACACTGCCGCTATCAAGCAAGCTTCTGCCAAATTGACTAAAGAGTTCTACGTCAACTCTTCGGCCTTACCATCGTTGTTTCACATTTTGCAGAATGCCCAGGATGACCAATTAAAACAATTGGCGTCTGTTGAGGCCAGAAAGTTGGTGATGACCAAGTGGGAGACCGTCGATGAGACTTTGAAGCCTCAAATCAGGGCTGCGATGTTGAACAACACCTTTACCCAGTCAAGCAAGCTTATCAGGCATTCTTCCGCCAGAGTCGTGGCAGCCATCGGAGAAATTGATTTGGAAGACAACAAATGGCCGGAATTGTTGCCAACGTTGATCGAAAAGGTTCAAAGCAGTGATGTCCAAACTAAGGAAATGGCCGTCTTCACTTTATTCATCTTGTTAGAGTCCCAGATTGAGTCTTTAGTGGCAAACACCGAGGATTTCATCAACTTGTTCAGCGGACTCTTGACTGACCAGTCATCGAGAGAGATCAGAGTCAACTCTGTATTGGCATTCGACACATTGGCCGGATTCATCGAGAATCAGCCGGAAATCAACAGTGGATTAGCCACAAAGTTCAAAAACTGCATTCCAGTGATCATCGGAGTGTTACAGGAAGTCATTCAGGCCGACGACATCGAGAAAGCCAAAGATATATTCAATGTTTTAAACTCGTTTATCTTTGTCGATAATAAGTTAATAGGTAATTATTTGGTCGATTTGATCAAGTTCACCGGAGAATTAGCCTCCAACAAATCTTTGGACGAGGAAATCAGAGTATTCAGTTTACAATTCTTGATTTCCGTTGTGAACATCAGAAAATCCAAGATTTTGTCCAGCAACATCGGTGCAGATATCACTTTGATCGGTTTGAAAGTCGCCAGTGAAGAAATCGACATCGAAGACGAGTTGGAAAACGAAGACGAAGAAAACGAAAACGAAGAAAACTCACCAGCAACCTTGGGATTAAGATTGATCGCCATGTTATCTGCCGAATTACCGCCATCGCAGGTTATTCAGCCAATTTTTTCCAACGTTGAGGCTTTGAGCAACTCCGCCAATCAATTCGAGAGGAGAGCTGCAATTTTAGCCATTGGGGTGTCTTCTTCCGGAGCTCCTGACTATATGGCTGCTCAAATTAATAAGATCGTTCCGTTGTTGGTCCATTCACTTAAAGACTCCGAATTGGTGGTCAGAGTCGCTGGGTTGAAAGCCTTGACTCAATTGACCTCAGAATTACAAGACGTTGTCACCGCCTTCCACGAGCAGTTCTTGCCAATCTTGATCGATATCATCGACTCCGCTACATCAGTAGCTGTGTACAAATACGCCTGTGCGGCTTTGGATGGATTGATTGAGTTCTTGAGCCATGATTCCGTGGACAAATACATTGAACCTTTAATGAACAAGTTGGTGTCCATGTTGCAAACAGCAAACACCTCGTCTTTGAAATGTGCTATCGTGTCTGCTATAGGTTCAACTGCTTACTCCGCCGGTAAGAAATTCATTCCTTTTTTCAAAGAATCGATCAAATACTTGGAGCCTTTCCTTTCTAACGTGGCCAGTACTGAAGGTTTGACCGAGGATGATATCGAATTGAGAGCTTTGACCTTCGAGAACATTTCAACTATGGCTAGAGCAGTTGGTAGAGAAGCTTTTGCTGATTATGCTACTCCTCTCGTGGAAGCCGCCTACCAATCCTTGAGCTCCGATCATTCCAGAATCAGAGAATCAGGATTTGCTTTCATCTCCAACATGGCTAAAGTCTATGGCGAACAATTTGCCGGATTCTTGGATAAAATTGTGCCAGAAATCTTGAAATGTTTAGATCAAGAAGAATTCACCTTCAACTTCGACGATGACGAGGAAGTTGATATCGATGATGAGGAAGACTTGGGCAACAAATTAAACGTCAACACCGGTATCACCTACGAAAAGGAAGTTGCTGCTGTTGCTTTAGGAGAATTAGCCATTGGTACTGGTAAGGATTTCTACAAATACGTCGAATTATCGTTCAAAACTTTAGCTGAGCAAGTTGAAAACAGTTATGGAATGAGAGAAGCCTCCATGGGTACCTTATTCAAAATCTTAAAGGCTATGTTCATTGCAGAACATGGCGAAAAATTCAAATATCCAAAAGGTGTGCCACAGTCAGTGTACATAAATTCCTCGATCTTTGAGTTGGTCAAGAACGTCAGAAACATGGCCATTGAAAACCTTGTGGAAGAATACGAATTGACCATGGTTGCGTGTATTTTAGACAACTTGGGCGAAATAATCCACAAATTTGGGGCTATTGCCATCGTCGATCCATCGGATCAAGAGAATTTGAGCAAATTATGTGAGCAATTGATGATGATTTTGACCAAACAACATCCATGTCAATTAGAGGACGACGAAGATATCCCTACTGACGAACAAGACAGCTCGGAGTCAGAAACCGTGTTGTTTGATAGTGCTTTGGAGGTTCTTATCAACTTGTCCATTGCTTTGGGCAACGATTTCAACAAAATTTTCATGTCATTCAACCCTGTTATTACCAGTAACATAAAGTCAAAGAATAAGACGAAAAGAGTTGCCACAATTGGTTGTTTAGCCGAGATCTCCATCTCCTTAAAGGACGATGACTCAATTATGAATAGCTTGATCGAATTGTTTAT
The DNA here is from genome assembly GCA_030579195.1 of Yamadazyma diospyri. Lineage (NCBI taxonomy): Eukaryota > Fungi > Ascomycota > Pichiomycetes > Serinales > Debaryomycetaceae > Yamadazyma > Yamadazyma diospyri. Next base: position 271,145 of record JAKUAE010000002.1, on the reverse strand, counting down.
CACCAGATTGAGAGACGATGTGTCGATTGAAGTCAAAGGAAATGCTGCCTATGGTCTTGGTTTGATTGTGGAAAATAACAGTCAAGACTTCAGCAGATCCTACCAAAGCATATTGGAATTGTTGTTCCATTTGTTGAGTAAAACTGATAAACAGGCCTCAATTAACGAAGATGACGAGGAAAACAAAGATGTGGTTAATAGAGCTTTTGCTAATGCCTGTGGCTGTGTTGCTAGATTGGCTTTGAAGAATCAAAAAGCTATTCCTTTGGAACACATAATTGATCCTTTGTTGAATCATTTACCCTTGCAGGCAGCATTTGAAGAGAATACCCCAATATTCAAGCTAATTTTACAGTTATACGAATCATCTAATCCAATAATCATCAGCAAATCTGACAAGGTGGTGGAGATATTTGGAAAGGTGTTCGAAAAGGAGTTCGACGTCGAAAACTTGATTGAAAATAGTACATTAGGTAGAGAAGAAGGCTTGGATAGATTAAAACAATTCGAAACTTTAGACTTGAAGACTAAGGTTGTAGAGTTGTTAAAGTTCATTGATCAAAACAATAACGGGTTGGTCAAAAATCATCCAGTTTTGAAGTCCGTTATTTAGAGTATATATTTGTTTGGTAGATCTCGGAACTCTGATACTCTCGTTATGGGTCGTAGATTGCATGTCTTCTCCGATGCACCTGTCAAATGCAGCATATTCTAGAATAAGCGATAAGATTGTCAAAGGGAGTTGTATGACCAGGGTGATCTACTTCGGATAGCTCTTACACTACATCAGAGGCTATTAGACGATTATAAGTACATTTATCGTTATTAACTTAAGCAACTAATTCAACAACACCACCAGCAGCTCTAATTTTTTCTTCAGCTAATTTGGAAACAAATCTAGCTTTAACAATAACTGGAACTTGTGGTAATCTACCTTTACCTAAAACTTTACCGTAACCATGAGCTAAAGTGTCGATGACTGGAGCGGATGAAGCTGAAGCATTTTTTAAGTATTCATCTTTTTTCTCGGAATCGACCAAAGTCCATAATTTGTCCAAGTTGATTTCTGGTCTCCAGAAGTGGTTTTGTTGTTTGTGGAAGTATCTCATACCGACTTTACCGAAGTAACCTGGATGGTATTTATCCAAGTTAGTTCTGTGGTGATGTTGACCACCGGCCATACCTCTACCACCGGAATGTTTTCTATGTTTACCAATTCTACCGTAACCGGCTATAATAGTTAGTATAATGTTCACAATGTGACTAGTCATCGATGAGTTGATAATTCGTTAGGTTTTGGGTTTATGTTGATGGCTGTTTCGCCGTTACATCTCTTTGTGGATTTCCTTTGTTGTTATTGGTGTGGAAGGGAAATTGAAAGTAATGGACTCATCTCGAGATTTTCGTTATTCATTCCAAACTATTTTTTGGCTGTGTTTGTTTACTTTATCAATGCTGATGCTAGTTATTCATTCCTCCTGTTCACTGTAACATACCTGAAACGTGTCCTCTGTGTTTTCTAGTTTTAGTTAATCTAGTAGGCATTCTTGTCTATGAAAATATTTTCAGTGAGAGTTTTAGCTAAGGTTTTTTCAATCTCATTTTTTCAGGGTAGTGCCCCGCTCATAAACCTTCGCAAAACGCAGTCGTTCATGAAGCCCTACATATGCGCGCGTGACTTTAATCAAGCCCTATTTTGCACCCAAAGCTGCCAGAAGTCAAAAGAAGAAAGAATGGATGTCCCCAGAAAGTTTACATGAACAGATCTATCTAGAATCTCCGCTATATCCCCAGACCTCCTCATAGCTCGAAAGGCCCTTTGTTTCCGGAACCCTCTTCTTAACGAACCCGTAGGTCAATAAACACATGGCAGTGAATATGAAATAAACACCTCCACCAATCCAGGAATTTTTCAAAATAGGAAACAAAAATCCCACAATAAACGTAGCCAACCAATTCATGGCGATCCCCCAACTTTGAGCCGATGCTTTGGCCTTGGGCTGGGTGACTTCCGAAACGATGAAAAATGGAATGGGCCCTAGGCCAATGGCGAAAAAGGTAATGTACACGAAGGTTCCAATGATTATGGATATCAGATTGGAGAATATTATTCCAAATGCCATCAATATCGTCGCAAACCCCATGAAACTGACTGAGGTTAGCAATAACGGTTTGCGACCCAATTTGTCCACCAAATTAGCTGCGATATAAGTTACAACCACATTAACTAGTGATATCAAACAATTGATCAAGGTAGCCAAATCCGGGAAAGCTGATATGAGTACAGATACACCATAGAATATGATTGAGTTGATGCCACAGAATTGTTGCAAGATCAAAATCCCCGTGGCAACGATCTTACTATTATTGAATTCTGGGGATTTAAGATACGTTTCTAAACTGACTGGGGCGGGGTCATTCTCGCCCAAAAGGCTTTCATCTTCACTACCTCCACTATTTTCCGCGCCATTGCCCCAACTGGTGACCTCCGAGCGGGCAACAGAATAATCACCGCCCCGCAATTGGTGGAGAATGGTAAATGCTCTCGAACTATGTCCGTTATTGTATAACCATCTGGGTGACTCCTCGACATAGAAATAGATCAAAAACAAGTCTGCCAAAGCTACAAATCCACCCATGAGCAACAACCACCGCCAATCGTTGTTGTTACTCCACGCCAAACCCAACAATTGCGTGAACAAGATTCCAATATTCACACTTACCTGATTCATCGAGCCCAAAAACCCCATAACATCGCTGGGTGCTAATTCGTTGATGAAAATTGGAGTGACCACCAATGCCGAGCCGGCACCCAAACCGGCAATGAATCGCCCAATTACCAAGGTGATGAAGTTGACAGATAATCCATTGATGGTGGAGCCTAACAAATATATCAAGCAATAAACCATTGCCGCTTGTTTTCTACCGAACCCGTCGGCAACTCTACCGATGTAGAAGGACCCAATCAACCCGCCAATACTGAAGATGGAAGTGACGAAGCCTATTTGCTCGGTGCTCAAAGGAATACACTGAGGAAGTCCTTTTGATCCGAAGAACGAATGTTTAAAGGGAACCGACCCGGGCCGCAGCATTCTGCAGGACAATATTTGCTCCGGAGAGTTGAGCTCCGACATGTGGTACCCGAATTGGAGGGACCCAAGACAAATGATCGTCACTGCAGCCACTAAGTTCGTTGTCAATGGCATTAAGATTGATTGCGAATTTTGGCTTATCTTCGGGATTGTCCTCGCGACTTTTGATTGTGGGGCACATCGCAAACATTACCCCGATGAATGAGATTAGGGAGAGAGATAACTCTATAAATGAGGGGACTACTCTGTAAATGAGGGGATAGTTTATATTACTAGGTAAAAATGGGGAGAAAATTACCGATGATCATCATGGGGATCCCAAACACGTCTCTCTTGAGGGTCCACGAACACCTAGTCTTGATCTTCATCAGCTTTCTGGTAAGAAGCGTGCATTCACTCATGGTGGCCCCAAAGAAATCCCCGAAAGCTATCTTCAGGAAAAGCTGGAAATACTCCAATACCGATTTGTCGTCAAGAAGTTCCACAATAAATGTCTTGCGGTGCAGAAGTAACTCCTCTTTGGTCCATCCAGTGAGAATGCAAAATTCGTTGCCTACGTAGGCGATCTCCCCGGTTCTTCTCCAGACAATAGTGGGGGTGCCACTGATCTTTATTATACTGTCATACGTAAGGAGGGTTCTTTGAAAACATTGTTCCATAAAAATTAGATCGTGCTCCTTCAACGAATTGGTGCAGGCGATGAACGAAGGTCTATAGGAAGCCATGGTCTCTGCCATCTTCACCAACATCTCTTTGTTGAACCGTTTTCGTAAATATGCTATCAATGAATGATAACCGGGGGTGTAACTGTAGGGGGTTTTGACTTTCTCATAAATGTCTTCTGGTTCTTTGAAATAGTGTCTCAAGTCGTTTTTGACTTCGGATATTCTCGTCAAGTATGATTCGTCCGGTAGTATACCGATTATGTAACTGACGTCCAGTTTCGCTCGGTTGTAGTATTTCTGGGGGTTGGTTTTCTTGAGGAGCTCAATTTGCTCGATTACGTCAGGATATAGTAGTATTCGGTCGTTGTCGGGGCCAAGGTAGTACTGGTTGATGGAGGCATCGTATTTCGGCTTTTTATCGTAAAGATCCACCGACTGGTCGTCGAATTCCCTGTATTCCTTGTATTCCTTGGGCTTGAGGTGGCTATTTTGATTCATCAAGAAGGCGTCATTTATGGCGGTATTGGGGGAAGTGGCCTGTGTTTGACCATGTGGCGACATGTTTGGAGATAATGTGTGCGAGGTGGGGGTATTTTCGTTCAGGGTGGAGTGATAATTGAAGTTCTCTGATATTATATTGGATAAAGTTGAATATTCCAAATCGGCAGCTGATGACATGAATTTCGACCGTTTTTTGATCAAATCCTCCCTGGGGTTGCTTCCGGTGCTATTATTGACACTGTGGCTCTGAACTCTATTCGTATGGGCACTCATGGCGTTATTGGCGGCATTATTGGCGGTGTTTATGCCATTGACTTGATTGATGTTAACGTCGTCAATACTCATGGAATTAATGCCGTGGTGCAGTAGGTAGGGTGCGGTATTACTTCTTTCGACCGCCTCGCTCTTGACGTCCAGCACCCCATCCACGTCGTAACTTATCGACCGGTACAAAGGCCTACTCAAAGCATCCATTGGGACGTCAGACAAATACTTCTTCCGTTTTCGGGGAGCGTCTTGACAGCTGTCAGCCAACCCCCGCGTGATGCATCGCTTACAAGGTCGGTCGGAGTCACATGTCATATGACTTCTCTGGCAATGATTGCAAGCACGGGAAGTTTTCTTCCGTTTAGGCTTGGGTTGATCCATTCGGAGTTTGGATTTATTCCGCGACTGTTGGGGGGAATATTGGGGTCTTGTGATGGTGGGCGGCTTGGTGGGAGGTTCGCACCGGTTCGGCGGTCTCTTGCGAGCGTGGGCGGCTAGGCGGCGGAGCGGCCTTGAGCGGAGGTGAGACAAATACACACAAATGGAGACAAAAAGCAGAGAGCGGTAAAGATACAAAACTAGAGAGCGGTAAACAAGAAGCAACAGAAGACAACAGAAGAGAGACAGAACGAAAAGACAGAAACACACATCTTATACATACAGAACCATCACTTCTTCTTTTGTCTGGAACCCTTAGGAACCCGAGCTAACCAGTAAAAGAACACCGTCAACCCCAAGTTAAACACCACAAAACACAACAAAATGCCGAAATTCCGCCATCTCTCGTGATAACTGGCACTGATTCTGTCCAAGAACTGGTTAGTAGAAGTGTAGGTACAGTATTCACACGACGAAGTGGAATTGCTCATCAAGGCACCGCCAGCGCTGTCGATGAACGGGCCCATGAAACTGCCACAGCTTTGACCCTCTGGAGCATTAAACCGGAGCAATTCGTAGTCAGCACAGTAAGCAGGGGCATCAGCCAACCCTGTTGCTAGGATTCCCTGCACAAGGTAGGTGAAAGGGTTAATACGATACACGAACTTCCAGAACCCCGGAATGTCGTGATACTGCACCAAAATCCCGTTGTTGTTGATACAAATCGTTAGCAAGAACATCGCTAAATTACCGCCATTCTCCACGATCTCATTGAATGACATGACCAAATGACCCAAAGTGGAGGCAAAGACGTGGTTCAATGCAACAATCAACCAGATCAACGCCGAACGCTCCGTGGTTCCATTATTATAGCCCATATTCTTGTAAAAACCTACAGGATAGAACCAACAGAAGAAAAAGACAGTCCCCACCACGAATTGATACACCATCTCGGCCGACATTTCTCCAAGAATGAAGGTAGCCCACGAAAACGTACGGGAGGGAGCTTCCCTGGTTTCGTAAATTTCACGTTGAGAAACAAAATACGGCATCAACTGTTGGATCATCGTAAACAAGGAGATAAACGTCATAAACACCGAGAACATTTGGTTCTGTAACCCTTGAATGGTGTTGTTAGCCTTGAAAAACACAAATCCTATGAACAACCCCGAACTGACCGATAAGAACAATTTGGAGTAGATATAACTGGGAGTTCTCCAAAAACTAACGATCACCCTCCCGGTGACGAGAAGGTACTGTTTCCAAAATGGAGCAGCATAGGTCTTGTGAGAATCTGGATCTTCCTCTTGGGGCAATCTGGACAATTCGTCTTCGAAGTACGACAACTGCTTCTGGACTTCTTGGTACTCGTTGGAATTTCTCCATACCTCAAAGTAATCCTGCTTAGCATGAGAGCCAGGAGCGGCCCCCACGACGTGCAACATCCACTCCGCAGGATTTGCTTGAGGAGGACATGGTTCGGAGCCATGACTCTCGAAGTAGGTGATGAGTGTGCTGCAACTTTCGCCCAAATCTCCAAAATACACCGTTTGTCCTCCTTTCTGCAAAAATAACAATCTGTCGAATTCCTGCAATAAGATGGCTGACGGCTGGTGAATTGTACACAAGATAGCTTGACCATGATCCGCCAATTTTCTCATCAACTTACACACTGACCACGCAGTCTGGGAGTCCAAACCAGAGGTTGGTTCGTCCAAGAACAACAACAATTTGGGTTTCGCAGCCAATTCCACCCCAATGGTCAAACGTTTACGCTGCTCGACATTGAGCCCTTCTCCAGCGACCCCAACCACTGCATCAGAGTAAGCCGTCATTTCCAACAAGTCGATCACGTATTCAACGTACTCGTTCTTCTCCTGTTTGGAAACGTAATTGGGCTGTCTCAAGTAGGCAGAGAACCGCAAGGCCTCTCTTACGGTGGAGGTAGGCAAATGAACATCCTGTTGCTGAGCATACCCGATCGACCGTTGAAAGGAGCTGTCCAAAGGGTGTCCATTCACCATTCTTGTACCGTCGGTGATGACCCCCACAGTCAAACGTTCCGATAACGTGTTCAATAACGTGGTTTTTCCGGCCCCCGACGACCCCATTAACGCCGTCAATTGCCCCGGCTTGACCCAGCCATCGACCTGGTTCAACAAAAGTCGATCTTCATTCTTCACCTTCACCTGGTAGGTCAAATTCTTCCAATGGAAGATGTTTCCATTCTCAAACTTCCGGACTGAGTCGCTGGATGACTCGAACTGGTCGTCGCTGACTTTCTCCATGGTCAAATGGTTTTCCTCGTCAGCAACTGGAGCTGTTTTGTGTTTTAAAGACGACTTCATGAACAACACGATCTCACCCTTCTGCATGGCACCCTTGTTATTCTCGATGATAAACAAGTAAATAAAGAGGAAGCCCACAATAAAAGCAATAAGGATTCCGAAGTTCCGCCATTTATGGGAGTTGACGTACTCAAAACTTTTCTCGATATAATCGGTTCCTTTGACGGTGTTCGAACCCTGAACGGCGCCCACCACGGAACAAATTCTTGCGGATAACGGCAAGGAGTCGTAATCACCGCCGCTGGGGATGAACTGAGAACAAACGTACTCCACTCCGTGAAACTCGTTCACCATCAAACTTTCAAAGGTATATCCCATGGGATCGATGTAATTCATCCAACGCGACCACCCCAACATCGTAGGAGTTGGAATGACAAATCCGGTGAATACCACCAACGCAATCATAATCGCGGTAGCCATAGTCATGGCGCTGGCCATGGTTTTGGTCATGGCACCAAGGGTCCTGAAAATATGGGACATTGCAAACGTACACGAGATCATCATCAACTCATAGTAGAAGAACCGACCGGGGGTACGTCTGAAATGCACCATGAAGTAGAAGATCAAGTTGTAGCCGAGAGACATACAAATCTTCACCGGTATCTCGGTGATAATCGACGCTAGACCATCAGCACTGGGTCGGTACAATGCGTATTGTTTGTGCTTTTCAACGATGGCTCTGGCTTCGAAAAGGGTGGTGATCTCCAACAATGATGAAAAGGCATTGAAGAAACAAGCCAAGAACATCGACACCCCTCTTTGGTATAAACTTTTCGTTTCAGGCTGCAAATTGAAGAAAAACGACGAGCAAATGAGGGACATGATGACCTGGGACAAAACGGAGAAAACTGGGATCGTGGGATCACTCTTCATTCTTAACCAATTCCGGCGGGCAACGTATCTGATCTGCATCCAATATGAAACGGTGTAGGGCGACGAGGAGCTAACATGGTTGGCTTGTTTGGCAACGTGGCTTTCCAAGAATTTCTGCTTGGTGTTGTTGGTTTCACAGGTTTTGAAGTAATCGTCAATTTTGGTCAACAAAACTTGGTATTCGGGGGAAGATTTCCAACGAGCTTCGAATTCTTGAGCAGTTCGGGGAACTTTATCCTCAAAACCCTCCTTGGCCTTCCTTTCAGCAGGACTGGTGATGGAGGTCAAGAAATCCGCAGTGGTTTGTCTGGCGGGGCACTCATAACCCATGTCCTCAAAGAACTTTTTGGCGTTTGCAGCCTTGCCGTAGTAAATCTGGTACCCTTCGTACAACAAAACGACATTGTCAAACAAATCATAGGCATCCTGAGAACACTGGTAGATGGCAATCAAAGGGGTAGATTCCATGACGGTGGCCGATGTCTTCAACGCTTTGATGAACTCCAACGCAGTCGCGGCATCCAAGCCTCGAGTGGCATTATCCCAACACTGAATGTTGGCTCCTGATAACGAGGCCTCGGCAATCGACACTCGCTTTCTCTCTCCACCGGAAACCCCCCTAACAAAGTCGTTTCCCACTTTGGTGAATCTTGTGTGCGACAACCCATACATGGCCATATAAACTGCAGCGAGGTGTTTGGCATATGTTTCACGATCAACGTTTCCTCTATTTTGAGGGGTTCTCATCCTAGCAGCAAATTCCAAGGTATCACCGACCATCAACTTGGGGAAATGGATATCGGTTTCCGCAGAATAGATCACATCTCCTCGGTGGTGATTCCTGATATCTTTAAGGGTCATACCATCGTAAGAGATCTTGCTTTCGGGGTTGACTTTGAACCCATATGTCTGCGAGGCAATAGTTTTCAATAAGGTAGAACATCCAGACCCAGGCCGCCCTAAAACGACAGTCACCTCCCCGGGCAACATCAATGCGTCCATGCTCTTCAAGATATTGAAGTACCGTTCCGGCTTGTCGTTGAAAAGATTGTTGTAGTTGTCTTTTAAGAACTTCCACACCCCATTATCAACCGTAGCCAAATAATCGGAATCGGTGGCAATACCAGAAGCAGTCAAATTCCGGTATCCAACCCCGAGTTTGTTGTGCTTGTAGTAGTCTTCATTAGAATCCCTCAACTTCCTCAAGTTCTTGACCCAATATTTAGCGTCAAACATGTCGGAATCGGGGTTAAGCCTCTCATCGATCCCCTCGGGATTAAATGTCTCCACCCCTGGAACTTGCGACATGTGAGACAAATATCTGATCAAGTCACCAGCAGATTCAAGCTCTGAGGAATGGAAGGTTTGGTGAGTCACGGTTCGAGCCAACTGCTGGATTTGGGCATTAGCCTGCTCCGTAAGCCCATTGAAGTGCTCAATGGAATTGGAAATGTCGGGAGCACCCTCATATGTCTCCTCAGGCTTTTCAGGCCTCGACACTTCTGAATTCATATCGCCGAAGATCTAAAATGAATTTCTCGTACAAAATTCCAAAGGGGCAGGGCCATATTTATACTCTAAAGTGCACGCCCGTCTGTATATGTCTGAAACCGTAATCAGGAAAGACATTCCTGAAAACTGGCATTTTCCAGAATAATGGGGTCACTAGCCATGGCCGTATACGCCGGAGTTACCATACGGAGATGTTATTTGCACCAGACAGCTTTTGAAAGCAACACAGTTTCGATACAGTAGGTGCCGAAATAGCTTCATTGAGATTTGGCAATTTGTTTGTGGATTGCCATGAACAACTACCATAATATACATGTTCACAATACTACGCTCAAGCAGCCTCGAAACCTGGAGCTAAAGCCGATTGAAAGTGGTTTCAGTCGATTTAATGTGCGGACTAAATAAGGCCCGTCTCGAGACATTCTCCGATGTCGTCAACCGCGAGGCTACGCAAATACCTGTATTGCCAATGATACGACTCATACACGGATTAATAATTTTAGCAGTCCGTTGTTGCAGGTGTGGCAAGTGCAGAAGAAGTTGTCGTGGTCTTTGAAACAAAACATCTGCGGTTTGAGACCACATTCAACATCAAAAGGCACTTCTCACCGTGTCAGGCTAAGGATCACTAGTATCTTATCCAAGCAAGTAAACAAAGACGCAAACGGTCTCTAGAAAAGCCCAACGGTTATCGATGCATAACTTTGTGGGAGTGGTTGATTAATAAGCTTTGACCTGCCATTCGGTGTTCGTAGAAATATTCCGAAGCCGCGAGATAAATCCGTGGACGGGAAATCTAGTTCCGCAGATTTTGGGCTTAACCCCACCAGCAAAGGTCGTCCTGGAAAACGAACAAAATTCTTGGGCAGCGCTCCGATGGTTGTAGCGCTTTTCATCTGAATCTAGATATTCTATTGAGACCAGTGACCAGTGCACCGCTGAATATATCAGTACAAGTAATTGATCACCTCCTCCACATGTGACTGACCAATTTCACAAGACATTGTTCATTTCCTCCAGAAAAGATTGATCATCTCCACAAGCACTGATAGAAGACCCGATTTCTCGCCCTCTAACCCTTGGTGCCGCTGAAGGATGTGCGCGAAGATCAGGTGATCCAGAACTAAAACCCTCAGAAAAAACTTTTCGATGATAAAGATGTTAGTGTCAAATATTAAGTTAACCGCAGAACAATCAGCTTTGAAATCTCAATTCACCACATTATTGACTAGATTCAACAGTGAGCACAAGGAGTCTTTCGCTGCCTTAAATAACAACTTGAGAACCAAGACATACATTTTAGGAAATGAATTAAACGACGTGGATTTGGAGGTCTTCAAAACCGTCAAACCGGAAATAAAGAAATGGGTCACCTCCAACGACGCCGGTGTTATCGGTAGTAATAGACATACCATTAGATGGGGAGATTTAATCCAAAACTTGACCAACGATGACGACAAATTTGTTGTTCCAACTGTTGAGTTACCAAGAGAGATCAAGGAAAAGAAGAAAGATGCCAAGGATGCTGGTAAAGCCAAGGAAGCTCCTAAGGAAGTAGCTAAAGACGCCGCCAAAGCCGCTGTCAAAAACCAGGAAAACAGCAAAGAACCAAGCGAAGAGGAAAAGAAAGCCAGAGCCGAAGCCAAAAAAGCTGCTAAAGCCGCCAAAGCTAAGGCCAATGCCGACAAAGCTGCTGCTGAAAAGGCCGCGCAACAACCCCCCAGCCCATCTTTAATCGACTTCAAAGTCGGTTTCATTCAAAAAGCCGTCAAGCACCCCAATGCTGACTCGTTGTACGTTTCAACCATCGACGTCGGTGAAGAAGAACCAAGAACCATCTGTTCCGGTTTGGTGAACTACATACCATTAGAGCAGATGCAAGAGAGATACGTTGTCATCGTTGCCAACTTGAAGCCGGTTGCTATGAGAGGTATCAAATCCGCCGGTATGGTGTTGTGTGCTTCCACTGAGGGTAAGGTTGAATTCATCACCCCTCCAGCAGGATCCAAGCCTGGAGACAAATTGTTCTTCCAGGACTTCGACGGAACCCCAGAAAAACAATTGAACCCCAAGAAGAAGGTGTTTGAAACCATCCAACCTTTATTCTCCACCACCGATGATTTTAAAGTCACTTATACCGAAGAGGGTAAAGAACCCAAGTTTTTGGTCAATGCCGCCGGTGACTTCTGTAAGAACGACACCATTGTCAAGGCCGACGTCAAGTAACCCTGTCTATATACATTTCTTAGGATGTCTCTGTTCTGTCCTTCTTTTCGTTACTTGTTTTCGGTCCGGGGTAAGTCATTTGGCGCACTTCTGAAAAATCTCAGTTTCGCGGTCTTCATGAAGTTAGTCAAGCAGTCTTTTGACAAGAACTCCGGCGGGTTCACCACTTTGATGCCCCAGGACAAGGAGGATCTTTGGCAATTGTTCAACTTGATTCAAAAACACGACGAAATCAAGCTTCAGACTGCGAGAAACATCGCCAAAACCTCCACCAAAGGAGCCTCAAAGCAAGAGCGTAAATTGGTGGTGTTAACTATCAGTGTAGAGGATATTGACTATGCCCCCGAAGATGAAGTCATGAGGGTTCGAGGTAAGACAACTGTTGCAAATGAATATGTTCCCATTCAAAGTTACCACACTGCCGAAATTCAAATCAATAAAACAGTAACGATCATCAAAAGTGAGTGGGATGAGATCAACTATGATATTGTGGTCAAATCGTGCTCCATCGAGTCGAAGGCAGAGATAGCTGCTGTGGTATTTGAGGAAGGAGTGGCCCATTTGTGTTTGGTGACCGACAATTTGACGGTGTTGCGTAACAAAATCGAAAAGTCCATTCCAAAAAAGAGAAGAGGAGACAATTCATCTCATGATAAAGGGTTGACCAAATTTTACGAATTGATCGTGTCCACCATGATGAGAAACTTCGATTTCGACAAATTGAAGGTGATCATTTTAGCATCACCGGGATTCTTGTCGTCAAACCTTCTTGACCAAATCAAAGCCCACGCTCAAAGAACAGACGATAAAATAATTTTCAAAAATTTGTCCAAATTTATAACCGCACACTGCTCTACGGGGTATTTGCAGGGTTTGGAGGAAGTTTTAAAAGACGAGTCGATCCAGAAAAGCTTGTCGGACACGAAGTTTGCCAAAGAAGCCATAATTTTCGATCAATTCCAAAAGCTCTTGAACGAAGACGACGAGACGGCGTGGTATGGGCCAAAAGAGTGTGAAAAGGCCATCGAAGAAGGAGCCGTGAGGAAGTTGTTGATCACTGATACCTTGTTCCGGAACAATGACATCGGAATACGTAAGCATTTCATCCTGTTGGTGGAACAAGTCAAACACCAAGGAGGTGAAGTTTTCATTTTCTCTAGTTTACATGATTCCGGTAATCAATTAGATCAATTAACTGGTGTAGCGGTGATCCTCAAGTATCCTTTGGACTTGTATAGTGACGATGAAGAATAGTTATTTATTTACATAATTTACAAATTTACATATTTATATATTGGAGTTTATGAGAACGAATCGTTCATAAAGCTTTAACCCCCAGTTGAGGAGCAGACCTGGGCCAATACCAGATGTCACTCCCTCTATTATACCTCATAAGGTCCTGTCCCAACCCTAAAAACAATCCAAATATCAACCCTCTTCCCCCAAAATTCATCATTTGCACCCGGCTTAATCCTTTATACATTCCGTAGCCGGAGAAAAATACCGTCGAGGAAACGGTAGTGTTCAAGAAATCGATCCCTCTTAAATGATCTCCCAAATACTCCAAGGCGAAAAAGCCCGTGACTAGCCCGCAGTATTTGAACCCCTGTCTCACACCGTTCTTTATTCCGCTGGTAATCATCACGTAATTCTTTTTTTTGTGGTAGAAATACCATCCCCCAACATTTCGGGGAAGCCTATGGCTGTTTTCAGTCAAATAGCGAAGAGATTGGATTTTGATGCCTTCGTAGAACCCCGACAAAAACCCCACTCCTCCCGATACAAAGGAAATGAACTTAAGTCTCTCATCGGGGTACATATGGAACCGTTCATCCTTCCTCAAGTCTACCAGCTGGATATCTGGAAGAGAATCTAAACTATCCATCGTCAATTTCGCACCAAATGGGACTTGCCGCATTCCTCTTTATGAAATGGAAAATAGCCCAGGGAGGACGATTTTGGAGTTTCTCAGAGAGAGCAGCACCACACAGAGATCTGGATCATACTATCTATTGGTCTAAGATAGACTTGACAAATTCTACATAATCAACATTGCCATCCTTGGTAACGTTGACCCCTTTCAACAATTCATCGACTTCGGAGTCGGTCAATTTCTCCCCAATCGACGTCAAAATGTATCTCAACTCACCAACACCGATATATCCGCTGCCTTCCTTGTCAAACACTTGGAAACCTTTGATATAATCTTCTGGTAAGCCCAATGGCTTGAATCCATCAGGACGTTCGATTATCTTCTGGTAAGTGTCGAAATCGAACTCGTTGGCAGAAATACCGCTTTGTAATTCACTGATTTCAGATAACGTGGGGTTTTGGCCCACGGCTCTCAATAAATCCCCCAAATGCTCAACGGGGATTTTACCTGTTCCTTTCTTATCGAAAAGGGCGAATGCATCTTTGTAAGTCTTAGCGTTTTGGGACTGGTTTGGTTAGTATTCGGTTCTATATGTATCAATTAGACAGAATCCACCGCCACATCACCCATTCTATATCCCAGGTAACGGTGCCTGAGCTGTTTATGATTGGACATACCATCTTGATCTAAGGTAAACAAATATTTTTTGTGCGCGCGCGTTTGAAACCAACATGAATAAGCGGCAGAAGGTGGAGTTTAGGCCCGGGAATATTAAAAGGGTGGAGGTGTCGAACTTCACGACCTACAGCTATGGAGAGTTCAAGTTGTCTCCGTCGTTGAATATGATCATCGGGCCAAACGGAACTGGCAAGAGTACGTTGGTTTCCGCCATATGTCTTGGACTCGGCGGGAAGTTGGACCTTATCAAACGAAAGAACCTAAAATCAATGATAAAAGCTGGTACCACGGAGAGCACCATAAGATTGGTGGTGGAAGGTCACAAAGGGGAGTTCTCCATCGAGAGAAAGTTTACAGAGAAGGCCAGCAAGTGGAGAATAGATGATCAGCCAACCACGGAAAAAGCCGTCATCACTAAAGTAACGGGCTTGAACATCCAGCTCGACAACTTGTGCCATTTCTTGCCTCAAGAAAGGGTTGCAGAGTTCGCGGGATTGTCACCGGAGAAGCTATTGATGGAAACACAAAGAACCTTGAAATCTGGTAATTTATATATCATGCATGAAAATTTAATAGAATTGGATGGAAAGCGTGACAAGGTTGTTGAGCAATTGAACACATACACCATTCGGCTCAGGCATTTGGAGAAAGAGCGCGATGAATTGAACGACGCCGTCAACGCATTGAATGAATTCAATGAAAAGCGAGATCAGGTTGAATTGCACAAATTGGTGTTGCCTTACGGTATATGGGAGGATGAGAAAAAACGGAGACAGGATTTGAAGAGAAAAAGGGATGAGGCGAAAGAGAAGTTGATTGCCTTTGATCGTAATAAGGCTCCCTTGACTAATCAGCTTGAGGAAGTTGAACAAGAAATCAAGCAGTTGAAGATAGCTAAACAGAACGGAAAACGCAAATACGACGATTTGAATGAGCAGTATAAAACTTTGAAAAAAGAAAGGGATGAAGTAGGCGAGCTCATTGATCGAATGAAGCAACAATTGCATAATACTAAAACAAGCAAGGAGAAAAGGAAGCAAGAAATAGTTGACGAGCGAGCGCAAATAGAGTCTTTGAAGACACAATTGCATGACATGAATGGTGGCGGAGAAGATGATCAAATTGAAGATTGGAAACATGAAAGACGAGAAATTCAGGACGAATTGACCAGCTTTAACCAGCAATCAGATGATTTGACTGGCTCGCTTGGAGGAATGAAAAGACAAAGAGATAGTCTCAATAATGATATTAAAAATGAAATGAGTAAATTGAACGTCGAAGACAAATTGAATCTTCTTCAGAATCCCAGAAGAAACAGGTTGCACGAAAATGCATATCAAGTGCATAAATTCCTCAGAACCAACAGTGAGTTCGAAAAGTACTACTTTGAATCGCCGGTGATCTCATGTAATTTGCTGGAAAAGTGGTTGGCAGGTGTCATGGAAAGGGTCATTGGTGGAAATACGTTGATGGCTTTAACATTCACAAGTCAACAGAAGTACGACAAACTTTATCAATATTTGCAACGTTACAATTCCCCCGTAAGGGTTGTGAAGGGTCAACCCCAAAGATCTCCTGTGACGAATGAGCAACTCAAGAACTACGGTTTTGAAAACTACATGTGTGATTACTTGCAGGGCCCAGATGAGGTGATCAACATGTTGAATGTCAGTGCAAAGCTCAATTTGATTCCTGTTACCTCCAAGCCTTTGAGTGATTCACAATTGCACGAACTCATGACTCCAGATCACCAAGGCAGAATCCCATTCATGAGATTCGTCTCTGGGCAGCAACTTTTTACAGTCACTAGATCGCGGTATGGGAGCAGAAATTTTGTATATAGCACGGAGACCATAACCCACTCCACATTTCTCAGCAAAGAAGGGATTTCATCGGAGATCAGAGAAGAGATTGAAAGCAATGTCAAATCGATGACAGAAAAGTTAGTTGAGGTAGATCATACCATCGACAAATACAATGAGGACTTGAGCAACATTGTGAATAGTATCAGGAAGTCCCAACGTAGTATTACCATTTTACAAGAAAAAATTAAAGCAGCAGACATGGCCAAATTGAAGAGAAACAGGATATTGACAAGTATAGAGGCCAAGCAACAAAGGATTGAAAAGTTGAAAGCAGAGTACAACAGAGATCAAACAAACAGAATGAATAACATAAGGAAGAAAATGATGGAGAAACATGAATTAAACAACGAAATTTTCAGTAAGCTAGGCACTCTTGTCGACCAAATGGCAGAAGCGAAACTTGAAAACAATCAGCTAGAATATGACATCTTAGTGAAGGTGAACAGATCACAAGTAATACGTAATCTCATCAGCGAGATAGACGAGTTGAAAACCGAGTTGGTGGACACCTATGAAGCAGCTAAAAGGGAGTATTCTCAGATGAGGAACAGCAACGCTAAGAAACAAGTAGAAGAAAATCAAAAACGGTTAAGTGAGGAAGAACAAAACAAGATAACTGATTTGGCTATCAAATATCGTGACCTCGAACAGCTATCGGAAAAGTTGATAAAGGAGAAAATATCCATCTTAGAGGATGAGATCAGTGTTATGACAGCCGACAAATCAGCCATTCACAAATTGAAGATAGTGAATGAAAAATTAAACGAGCTTGAAGAGGTTGTACCCCGTTTAACCAAAGAGAAACAGTCTTTCGATACCAGAGTGGCGAAGATTGAGTCCGTATGGGAACCTCAATTATCAAAACTTGTCAACAAAATATCTCGTTCTTTTCAAAAGAAATTTGTCACCGTGGCATCAAATGGACAGGTCCAACTCGCCAAGAGTGAAAAATTCAAAAACTGGAGATTGGAGATATTGGTCAAGTTCAGAGAAAGTTCTGAACTCAAAATCTTGGACCGTCAATCTCAATCGGGGGGTGAGAGAGCTGTCTCGACAATATTTTTCATAATGGCATTGCAAGGATTGACTCAAGCCCCTTTGAGAATAGTGGATGAAATAAATCAAGGAATGGATCCAAAAAATGAAAAGAATGCTCACAAATACCTTGTTCACACTGCTTGTAATAACAGTACCTCCCAGTACTTTTTGGTAACCCCCAAACTTTTAACCGGGTTATATTACCACGAGCAGATGAAGATCCACTGTATTTACACAGGCCCCTTGATCCCGTCGTTTGAAAAGACGGCAGAGATTGATTTCATGGATTTTTCCAATCAAACGAGGTCGGTGACTTCATAAATAGACTATGTACAGGTTCTAGGGGGTAATATGTGCGAGACAACTTTTAATCCTCCTTTCAATCTCTTCGGGGCCCAACAAATCAAATATTTCCGGGATCTTCAATCCTTTCACAATACCCGTTAATGCGTAACGTAAAGCTCTGAATACATCTTTTCTGGAATCCACCGTCATCATTTCAGAAAGGTCGTACGAATCGTGTTCGACGATCGCCTTCAAAACCTCGTGACATCTTGGAGGAGGTTCTGAGGCATATGAAACCTTGAGCAACGGAACATAAGATTCGATATCCTCAAGCACAGTTATATGAGGAAGAACCTTTTGAAGTAAGGCATTAATATCAGCCTCGGCCACGGTATCGAGACCGTATCTTATTTTGACATCAGCTACCAAGGTATCGAGCTGGTTCGAGTCCATCGACTGGAGATGACGCTTATTGAAGTAGCCTAATTTGCCGTGGCTCACCTTGGCGTTTCCACGAGTCAAATTGTCCAACGAGAACTTCTTCTCTAATGTGCTCAAGTCCATCGTTTCATCAAAGGTAACTCCCGATTCCCTGGGAGGAGACCACCCAAATAACGATATAAAATTAATCAAAGCTGAGGGCAAATATGACAGCCTCAACGCTAGAATACCTTCATCGCCAGCACGCTTGCTGAGCTTCTTATCATTGAGAGACGTCAATAACGGTATATGAACGAATTGAGGAGGGTTCCATCCAAATGCTCGGTATAATGCTACATGTTTAGGAGTGGATGGAAGCCATTCCTCTCCCCGTATAACATGGGTTATCTCCATCAAATGATCGTCCACGACGTTCGCAAAGTGATAAGTGGGCAATCCGTCTGATTTCATGATGACAAAGTCATCGAATCTCCTGTCGTCGTTATTGACCTGAGGCTGAATGTTCTTTTTCCCATGTACGAGATCGACGATAGGTTCGTATACATCAGGAGATTTGAACCGTATGATGGGCCTGGATCCCTCTGCGGGTGCGATATTAGCCGCGAAACACTTTCGGTCGTACGTTACAGTGGTAGGAGGCTTCAATTTCATCGCACTGACTCTCAAATCATTTAAACGATCTTTGGAACAGTTACAGTAATATGCCAAACCCTTTTCAACCAACACATTGGCATACTGCTGGTATATATGTTTCCGCTCGCTCTGTTTATAAGGCCCATAGAGACCTCCTATGACGGGGCTTTCGTCCGGCACTAAACCACACCACTTTAAAGAGTCGTAAATGTTCTGCTCGGAGCCTTTGACTAATCGCTTCTGATCAGTGTCTTCAATTCTCAATACAAACTTGCCTCCAGTGTTCTTGGCTAGAAGGTAATTGTACAATGCGGTTCGTATTGATCCCAAGTGAATCACCCCAGTCGGAGAAGGGGCAAATCTCGTTCGAGCCGGAAATGTTGGATGCACCGATTTGAGTCCTTTCATGAGATGAAAAATTCCGCACATCTTCACCATTATCGATAGCATTCCAGCATTAAAGCATCACAGCATCACAGCATCAAAGCATTAACAGAGCATATATCACAAACTAGAGTCAGCAAAGCACATAATCAGCCAGTATCAACCAAAATCAACCAGAATCAACCAGAATCATCACAAAACTAGCATAATCCCAACCATGTCATATTACAACAGAGAGTTAACCAAAAGCCAAATTTTTAGCATTATCAACAACAAGTTTTACATCCATAAATCGTTCGATGCACAAAGTGACATGGAGTTCATGCCTTATATTCCTCCAAAAGAAGGCAAATTGATCAAGTAGGAGGTCTCGTTGCTCGTGGATCACTGCAAATGTGAACCTTGGGAGCTGAAGCACCGCTGAAGTGCTTCAACGACAGCAGTGTCGAATTGCATTGTATAGCATTGGGTCAATGTATAGGGGTTTTTTCTCAAGGAAGCGCCATAGTTGTTTTGGATGATCATCGCATTGAAATCCAGCTCCATAGGATCGCTTTGTGGCAATGTAGCCAGTGATATCCTGTGCATGACAAGTGTCCGAACTGAGCTCGGAAAAGGCTCGTCAGGCCCCTCTGTCCTAATCGGGTATTGTCACGTGACCCCGATTGTTGCACTAATCTAGAAAAATCTAGGGATCATCCCTTCTCACTCCTCAAGGATTATGAAAGACGACTTTGAAGAGATTAAGAGGATTATGAAGGATTTCACCAAGGTATTCGACATCACCGATGATGTCGTCCTGGATATTAAAGACCAGGTTTGGGACGACAGCGAACTCAAACGAGGTATTTTTAGAATCTTTGACAGGAACAGTGAAACATGGGAATTCCCCGGATTCCACGAAGTCAGAACTGCACTGAAACCACCAGCGGTTCTTCCTGTGAGATCTCCCAGTATTAGGCGCTACAACGACTGTTTGGAGAAACAGGGATTGAGTTTGTGGGACGATAAGGGATATTGGAGATGCTTGTTCCCCAAATCCACCGTCCCTAATGATTCCATTGGCCCCGGGTTGTATAAAGAGGATTTCGAAAAACTAGTGAAGGACGTCCCATATGAGGGCAAGTACGATTTGGGAGAAAAGGGGGTGTTTTTTAGATCGTTCGAGGACGTCATGAACTGGAAAGCCGTTATGTATAAGAATGTGGAACTGGAAAGACAAAAAGCCAGACAACAACGAGCAGCGGAGCGGGAAATGTCATTGGAAAGTAAGAAAGAACAGTGGGCTGATGCTTACAAGAATTGGGAAAACGACTGGAAACACAACTGGGAACACAAGTTAAACGAGTGGACAAAGTCTCACATGGGATGGGAAAAGGGATGGAAGAGGACGTGGGACGATAAGGTCAACGAATGGAAAAAGTCGCACAAAGAGTGGGAAGATAAATGGGTGAACCCTACCGAAAACCGTCTTGATACGGCTGTATCCAAACCATCCGATAATGTAATCGATAAGATTGATAACGATAAGAAGATTGTGTCCACCGATATCCAGACCACATTCACTCAGGAGGACAACCAAGCGACGTATAAGGAGACCCGAGCCGAATACTATTCCGACGGCACCTCAATGATCCACACCATCACCAAAACCAAGCCTGAAAACGGCGACTGGCAGGTTGACAGTGATAAAAGCACCAAAGGATGGTTCTGGAACTAGGTTTGTGATGCCCGGAAACTTTACCTGGGGGTGACCCCTATCTTGTTTATAGTTGTCTATAGTTATGTTGTCATTCTATGTTGTCAGGTTTTGTTCCTATAGGCTCTGTTTCTAGCTCTGTTTCTAGCTCTGTAATAATGAATGTAATGTGCGTGCGAAATATCCATGAATCCGTTAAATAAAATCATATTCCTTTCGGCATTTCTTGCCTCGGGGTTCTTATTGGTGTTACTATCATGTGCATTGTTCAATAGCTACCAACCGCTTTGGGTGATACTTCTATTTTTAATCGCCCCGTTACCCAATATCGTCAGCAATTCCATCGAAAACACCAGGGACGACTTTCTCACGTTCTCCAACGATCATGGCAATAATCCCACTCCAATCCAGGAATTTTGCAAGTTCTTGACGGGATTGATAGTTGTTAGTGGTATTGGGTTGCCCATAGCCTTGTATAGGTCGAATTTGATCGAATTAGGTTCGATGATTATGAGCATAACTGGAGGTTTGATAGTCTACGGAGATATTATCATATTCATTGGGTTTTTCAGCGAAGAGGAGGAGGAGAATGATGATTTCAACTTTTAGGTGTATGCGAGAGATGATTTGATAGAGGTGATAAGAGTTCTGGTTCAGATTAGAACCGAAGTTTCAGTTCCCGCACGACCTGTGGTCCAGTAGTAGCACGTATTAGATGCTGTACCAGTATAGATACTGTACCAATATTAGATAAAAAAATGTATGTGTACTCCGTTCCTGTCCTCTATACATTAACCTAATTCAACACCACTAGTAACAATATCAAGATGATGGTCAAAATTATAATCGTTATCAATGACCCGTTCTCCTTGACTTTCAGTCTAAATTCAGCCAACTTATTATTGGTTTTATGCAACTTGAACTGGCTGTTCTCCACTCCTCTCTCCAAATCGTTCAACATGATCAAATGAGAATCGATTTCCTCGTTTATCGTCATCCCCATTGTTTTCTGCAACTTCACCGAATCATGGAGGATATCCAAATCTTGGTCTTGTTGTGCTAATTGTTGCTGATGCGAGGCAAACATCTGATGATTGTTCAAATGGGGGGCATCTGGGTCATCGTTTTGCTTAAATTGATCGCTTTCTGGGTCGGCGGGGTCCGGGTCGTCTCGAAAAGGCTTGAATTTGGTGGTACCCATCAATTCGTTTCGCAAATCGTCGTCGTCATCTTTAAATCTGACCGTCTTGGGCTTATTAGCCCTAAAAAACCTGTACTCGTCGACATTAATGGTGGTATCCTCGTCAAGGGAGCCAAGTAATTGGTTATATCGGTCAACGAGGTTCTTTAGTTTCGGATCGTCATCATCTTGGAGGTACTTTAGGTGCTTGGTGATTTTGCCTAGTAGGTTGATAAGGTCGTAGTTATCGTTGGACGATGGGGTTAGTTTCAAGATCTTGATGAGACGGTTTCTTTCGTCTATCTGGGAGTCGAGCTGGTCCAAGAAAGCTGTGAGTTTGAGTACTATATTGCTCATGCTTATCGCCTTGATGATTAGTGCGAGCCTTGAGCGAGCCTTAGCCTCTTTAAGCGAGAGGTGCGAACTGGGGCTAAGGAAGGCGCGAAGGCGGGCAAGCTCGGGCGAGCTCCAGGGACAGAGATGAACGCGGGTACATGCCACAGTTCCGGCCCAACCTGGATCCTTCCCATTTATTATACAACCCTATCTAAAAAGTAGCTGCCTTTCACATTAACCGTATTATACCCTACAGAAGCCTTGATATCGCAGATGACTTCATTTAACGACCGTATGATCTCGTTGTTCTCTTGAATCAACATGTCTTCCACACAATCTAGTACGAGCTTGCTGTTATCTAATCCTTGCTTCAATATACCCAAATCTTTGGCGACATCTTTTATGGTCAACGACAACGAATGGATGGAGGTATCTCGGGTTAAGGTTCCAGATGCCGAGGATGAATTGGAAAAAAGGTCAGAATAGTCGTCTTCCAGAAGCGATATTCCAAGACCTGTCACCTCCTCAGGGCCATTGAAGTAGTTTAAGGGTTGTATTCGGTGTGGCATGGGGCCTGGGCGATTATAGGACCTATTTTGGCTTTCTTGCCCGCCTACCGGCTCCCGTGGTCTCCCACGCTGCAAGTCGGGCGCCATATCACTCACCTGGTTGATTCTTCTGTCGACATTCAAAGGAGAACACAACATGGAGCCGTAGTCCACGTCCATATCGATTTGATACTGCTCCAACTGCTCAAAGAGCTCCTTCGTTTTTCTGCTCATGTCTTTCTCCCTAGTTTCCACTCCCTACTCTTGAATTCTGATTTTCAAATTAGCGACATACCATTTTTAAATAGACGATTTAAATTCGCGTTAGACCCTTGCAGGATTGGTGTTTGGGGCAGCGGACAAACTGGGCCGGAAACAATGTTTGCACCGAACAATGCGGTACAATGCTGACGCCAATAATGTTTAGATGAAGTTATTGCTGCCAACAATGGCGGGTGGGACAGACGGTGTTTGATTCAGTCTAATTCAGTCTAATCTGTTTCTGTCCTGGAACAATTACCCGTTGTGCCTCGCTTTTCAATTGGTGTGTCCCTGCGAATTTGCACCCATCAATCGAACACGACCTGTTCTCAGCTGAGTGGGGGGCTGCTCGGAAATGTTTGCATCAGAACTATAGGCTCTCGCTATCGGATGGAGATTGCCGCTATCAGATTGCGCTATCAGATCGTTATCTCTCGAATGTGATTTCAGTGAGATGCCAATTAGTTTTAATTGGTCCATTTGGTGAATTCTCAATCTGTTCCTGCGGAAGCACCGTTCTCAATTTATTATAAAGTATCTTGTGTCCAGTAATTGCCATTTAAATTCCAGTTCAACAGACACAGCTTGGAAATTACCCGACATCAAATCAACAAGAAATGACTATGGATATCGAAACCGTCAAGAAGATCTGTGTATTCTGTGGCTCGTCGTTCGGCAACGACCCTATCTATGAGAAAACCGCTTTCGACATAGGCAAGAAGCTAGCAAGCAAGAAATGGGGATTGGTGTACGGTGGTGGTAGCACGGGAGTTATGGGAGCCGTAGCTAACGGGTGTGCCACCAACGGAGGGTATGTGCATGGAATCATTCCCGAGGCTTTGGTATCGAAGGAAAGGAAAGACCCCGATGAAGTTAATAGAGAAATCAAAGAAAACCAAGACCACCACAAAGGAGAGACTCCCTTACCTGATATTAAGGAGTATGGAAAAACCACCATGGTAAAGGATATGCATACTAGAAAGAGAATGATGGGAGAAGAAAGTGATGGGTTTGTTGCGTTGCCGGGTGGATACGGCACCTTTGAAGAGTTATTGGAGGTCACAACTTGGCACCAATTGGGAATCCACAAAAAGCCCATTGTTTTGATAAACATCAAGGGATTCTACAATACTTTCTTGAAGTTTATTGACGAGAGTATTGAAGCAGGGTTTATTGCTGAGAAACAGAGAAAGCTTTTGAATGTGTTTGAGAACATCGACGATGCCATTGAATTTATTGAAAACTACAAATTCGAAGACAAGTTGAGTTACGGGTTAAACTGGAGTAACTCATAGTGCCCAGGAGGCGATATGGCCCGGTTTAGATGTTCATGCTGGCTTGAATCAATATTTATTCTATGTGCTCTCCTTTCTGCTATCAAAACTTAGTATATTCTAATACACACTGAGCTACATCTATCCCTGCTTTCGTTGTCGTGACCGCTTGGGAACTCTGACTAGCCAGTAAAAGATGCAAGCAAGCACCCAATTGAATACGATGAAACCAATGAATACCCCCATATCTCTAAATCTTGTGTCATAGTTGGAATTAACTCTATCCAAAAATTGATTAGTCGACGAGTATACACAAAACTCACACCTGGAAGTGGCCAGGGGGTTAATCAAATTTCCCCCGGATAAAGGGAGGAATGCTCCTAAATATTCTTCACAGGTTTGCCCTGTGAAAGGGTTGAACTTCACTAACTCTATATCGGTGCATTGTACAGAAGAATCTGCTAGCCCGACTGATAACACTGCACTGACAAAATAAGTAAAAGGGTTGAATCTATACATGAAAATCCAAAATCCCGGCATAGTATCGCTTTGTGCCAATACCCCACAGAAAATAAAACACATGGAGAACAACAAAGTGGCCAAATTGTTGGCGTTGTCAGGCTGCTGCAAGAGCGATATGACCAATTGAGTCATACTCGAGTCATAGACAAAGAATAACACCATCATCCACCACATGAGGGCCCCTCTTTCGGCTACCGTGTCGGTGTCAGCAGCGTTACTATACAATCCCACAGGATAATACCAACACAAGAAAGCAGCTGTTCCACAGATTATATCCCATGGCAATTCTACAGTTATTTGGCCCGCCATAAATGCTACCCAACTGAATGTTCTTGAAGGACTCTCTCTCACCTCAAATATCTCTCTGTGGGAAACTATCATCGGCATATATTGTTCAATATAGGTGCCAAACATCGTTATGAACATAAAAATGGAAAACAACTGATTCTGTAAACCCTGAAGCGATTTATTTGCCTTGAAAAATGTAAATCCATTGAGCAAAGATGTCGAAACAGCTATACCGAATTTAGAGTATAGATAAGCGTTGGTTCGCCAATATTGCTGGAACAACCTCTTGGTAACAATGAGGTACTGGGCGTGAAAAGGAGCAGCAAAGCTTTTCAAGCTTTCCACACTTTCCTCTTTGGGTAATTGTTTTAATGATTCCTCCATGGAATCCAATTCCTGCTGAACAGCTCGATATTCGGTTGAATTCTTCCACACTTGAAAGAAATCTTGAGTAGCATGTGATCCCGGGGCAGCACCAATCACCTGCAACATCCACTCTGCAGGGTTGGCATTTGCTGGACATTTCGGGGCCCCATACTTCTCGAAGTAGTTGATCAAGATGTTGCAATTTTCGCCCAAATCCCCGAAATACACCGTCTGTCCCCCGTCCTGCAAAAATAGTAGTCTGTCGAACTCATGTAGTAGAATGGCGGAGGGCTGGTGAATGGTGCACAAAATTGCTTGTCCGTGATCTGCGAGCTTCCTGATCAATTTACAAACTGACCAAGCTGTCTGGGAGTCTAATCCAGAGGTTGGCTCGTCCAAAAACAACAACAATTTAGGTTTTGCGGCCAATTCCACCCCAATAGTCAAACGTTTACGCTGTTCCACATTTAGTCCCTCTCCAGCAACCCCTACCACTGCATCAGAGTACCTTTGCATCTCCAACAACCTGATAACGTAATCAACATATTCATCCTTTTCCTTCTTAGAAACATGATGGGGCTGCCTCAAATAAGCTGAAAATGACAATGCTTCCCTGACTGTAGAAGTGGTTAGGTGAAGATCTTGCTGTTGAACGTAACCGATCGACCTTTGAAAAGAACTATCCAAATTCTTACCATTAACCATTCTTTGACCACTGGTGATCACCCCTATAGTCAACCTTTCACTCAAGGCGTTCAATAATGTTGTTTTACCAGCTCCTGAAACTCCCATCAACGCTGTCACTTGCCCTGGTTTGACCCACCCATCGACTTCGTTCAATATAACTCTGTTGTCCGATTTGATCTTGATTTCATAGGTAATGTTTCTCCAATGAAAGATGTTTTCGTTTCTGTAGATTTCTTTGTCGTCTTCAGAGGTGGGCTCTTCGTTTGAAAATGAGGTTTTCTCGTAGATTCCATTCTCCAAATCCTCTGCTGATGCCTCTTTCTTGTACTTCTTCAATGCGCTTCTTTGGAATAACAATATTTCCCCCTTCTGCATGGCTCCTTTGTTATATTCACACAATATAACATAAGTAAAAAGGAAAAAGATCATGAACCCGATGGTGATACCAAAATTCCTCCAAGCGTGGCTGTAATAATAGTGAAATGATTGCTCAATATAACGATCGCCATTGACTGTATTACTACCCAACTCACCACCGACCACAGAACACGCAACATTATTGTTACCTTCGGCACTCTGAGGAAATCCTGGCCCGCTTGGTATGAATGACGAGCATTGAAATTCTCTTCCATGAAACTCGTTAGCCACCAACGCTTCGAATGTGTAGGCAATTGGGTCTATGTAATTGATCCAACGGCACCAACCCAACATATCGGGAGTTGGAACGACGAA
This sequence comes from Yamadazyma diospyri, assembly GCA_030579195.1. Lineage (NCBI taxonomy): Eukaryota > Fungi > Ascomycota > Pichiomycetes > Serinales > Debaryomycetaceae > Yamadazyma > Yamadazyma diospyri. Next base: position 244,193 of record JAKUAE010000002.1, on the reverse strand, counting down.
CCCTGTGAATATAATCAACGATGATAAGATGATGGAGGCGGGGGTCATTGACGCATACAAAGTCTTGGTTGCAGAACCTATAGTTCTGAAAATGTGGGACATGGTGATGGTAGCACTCAAAGCCATCAAAAGGAAGAAAAAAAACGAACCCGGTCGTCTGTTCAAATTCACCATGAAGTAGATGGCTATATTAAAGCAAATACCGGTGATTATCTTATTGGGCAATTCGGTGATGATTGAAGCAAAAGCCTCGGCACTAGGATGATACAAGGCGTATGTCTTATGCTTCTCCACGATAGGCCGAACCAGATAAAGGCTGATAATCTCCAAGATCGACGCAAAGGCATTGAATAGCGTTGCAAAAAATAGTACAGCTGTCCTTTGGAAAAAAGAGTCAGTCGTTGCAGGTAGGTTATAGAACACCGAGGCCACCACCAAAGCCATGCCAGTGTTTCCGAGGGATGAAAAAAGGGCATAAGAAGGGTCTGCCCGCAATAATAGCCAGTTTCTATGCATGATGTACCTGATTTGCATTCCATATGAAACCACGTAGGGTGATTGGCGCCTGGCCGATTTGACTTGCTTGGCCGCATGATGATCCTTGAATTCTTGACTGTTTGTGGGTGATGTTGCCAAATAATCATCTATCTCAGCTAGTAAGTATTTCCTGCTTTGAGACCTCTGCCAGTAGCTGTAAAATTCTTGGGGAGTCCGGGGAATCTTATCTTCAAACCCAGGTTTGACGACTCTTTCTGCCCGGTTGGATAAGGACGTCAAAAAATCGGCGGTGGTTTGCCTGGGCGGGCATAGGTAGCCCATATCCTCGAAAAATTGCTTTGCTTCCTGGGCTTTGCCGAAAAAAATCTCGTATCCCTCGTACAACAAGACAACCTTATCAAAGAGATCATAGGTATCTTGGGAACATTGATAGATTGCAACCAAGGGTGTGGTGTTCTGAATCAGAGCACTGGTTTTCAAAGCCTTTATGAACTCGAAAGCAGTGGCGGAGTCCAAACCTCTGGTGGAATTATCCCAGCATTGAACCTTACTTTGCAGAATGCATGCTTCTGCAATTGACACTCTTTTACGCTCTCCACCAGATACCCCTCGAACCACCTCGTTGCCTACTTTGGTATGACGGGTGTGAGACAAACCTAAAGTTGCCATGTACACCGCGGCCATATGTTTGGCATACGATTCTCTATCGACGTCACCTCTGTTGTGAGGTGTTCTCATCCTAGCAGCAAATTCAAGGGTTTCCCCAACCGTTAGCATGGGCAAATGCTGTTCAGTTTCAGCGCAGTAGATCACATCTCCTCTGTAGTGGTCAGAAATCTCCTTGGGGGTGAGACCGTCATAGCTGATGACCGACGAAGGATCCACATGGAACCCGTAGGTTTGCGTAGCTATTGTCTTCAATAGCGTGGAGCATCCTGCCCCCGGTCTCCCTAACACCACTGTCAATTCCCCTGGCTTCAAAAGCCCATCCATGGGTTTCAAAATATCAAAATACCCCTGATCATTCTTTCTCGTAAACCTTGTGACCCAGCTCTCGATAATTTTGTACACGCCATTGACAAAGTTCGCCTGGTAATCACTTTCGATTGCCGTGCCGTAGCATTTCAAGTTCTTGAATGCCACGCCCAACTGAGAGGGCTTATAGTAATTTGAATCCAAATCCATCATCTTACGTAGGTTTTTGACCCAGAACTTGGAATCAAATTCATCGCATTCGGGGTCCAACCTGGGGTCCACATAGTTACCGCCGAAAGGATTGGTTCCTGGGACTTGAGACATGCTCGTTAATGTTCTTTGCAATGCTAAAAAATCATTGCCATGGACTGCACTCTTTTGATTGGAATAATGTCTCACTAGGCCCTTTATTTCGTCCTCCACTTCGTTGGTGAACCCTCGATATTCCACTCTGTCATTGGTGTCTGTAGCTATACTGTTCTCCGACATCTGTGAAATTGAATTTGAATACCACGATATAAAAACCCAGGGGTATTCCTGACCCTTAATTTGGTCTCTGCTGCAATTTTGTGCTCCCTACATTCGTATTCGGTGCCCTGTTCCGAAAACCGGGGAACGGGAGCGGCAGTATTATTTCCCGTCTCTTGGCATGGGCGTATGCCATCACATATGGGGTAATTGGAGTGTCGTTACCAAACACGGTAACTATGCTTAGGTAATCATGGTTGAAGCTTCTTTTGGGGTACACGGCGGAGGTACGGCGACGGCTGTAGTATACTCCGAGAACCACCAATGCCTCGGGTAGGATGCGGCGCTGGAACAAGAAGGCACGCTCATACGCGCTGCAACAAGTTCTGGTAAAAGTCGCCATCAACGCTATTGTCAAAGCTGACATTGGAACAAGAAGGAATACTGACAGCGATACAATAGATGTAACCGACTCACATGATGGCAGCCTTATTAAGAACATAGGAGGCCTACTCTTGAATTGCAACCAGCATCCAACAGTAATTGCCGAATCAGTAGGGTGTTTGTTGAAAATCACCTAAGTCGGCGGCAAAGTAACACATTGGGATGCCTGTGTCACCCCTTAGTCCAACTGCAATCGGTAAACCCATAAGCAAGAAATCCTGAATCAGGATCCTGGAAGTATGAACCTAGAATTAGCAAACTAGATTAAAGAAACTAGATTAAAGAAACAGATTTATCCACAGAATCATCCACAGAATCATCCACAGAATGCTGCAAGGTGGAATCGGAAATATATACAGTTTTCCAGAAAACACCGGATAAACAAGCCAGATGAAACAGTCAGACTATTGGTTGGATTAAGCGCCCATTAGCGCTATCTGCCGGTTCAGGCAACCTTTAGTATTTGAACGTGCGACATCGAGACAATCCTTACCCTTGAACCACACTTTTTCAATTTTGATCTCCACAGTTCCTGCAGTAGAAGTTGCTGCACTACTTTTTTTATCCTTATCAAGCAATAACTAGCGTAATCACCGCTTAACTCAGTTGATTACTAACTGCTCAGATATCCCCGATTTGTGCTGTCACGTGATATCCAAAGATAACCCAAGTCCACAGTCCACAGTGATCCCTATATAATAATGTTTCCATCCTAAAGTCAAACTTCTACAGTAAATAGAAAAAATGGCTCCCGTTGCAGACATTTTAGACCAAACAGTTTCCCAATTAGCTGAATTAAGAATCCCAGGATCCAAGAAGTTCCAGGTGGGTAAATTTCCGGACTGGGTTGATCATTTACCACCTAGTACCAAGGCCAGGTTTGAAAAATACAACATTGATTTGTCTGGAGGATATCCTGTTGTCCCCAAACGTGAATTGATCCCAAAATTCATTGACGAAGCTTACAAGATCCGAGACAAAGAGGTTGAATACATCGAAAGAGGTAAGAATGCCGACCCCGAGAAGAAAGCCCTTTTTGGTGCTGCAAAAGAGGTTATTCATTTAACCAAGCATATCGGTACTGAAATTGTTGGTTTACAATTAGCTGACTTGAATGACAAACAAAAGGACGAATTGGCCTTGCTCGTGGCTGAAAGAATCGTTGTGTTCTTCAGAGACCAAGATTTGGCCCCACAAAAGCAATTGGAGTTGGGACACTACTGGGGACAAGTCGAAGTTCATCCACAAGCCTCAAGAGTTCCTAATCAAACTGATGGAACCGATTTAAATGGAATCACTACCATTTGGCAAGATTACAACATTGCCAACTTTGGCCTTAACTTATCGTACAAGCAAAGTATCGGAGGTAACTCCCAATGGCACACTGATTTAGTCCACGAAAAACAACCTGCTGGTTTGACTCACTTACACCTCGACGCTATTCCAGAAGTCGGAGGTGATACCTTGTGGTCATCAGGTTACGGTGCCTACGACAAATTGTCTCCTGCCTTGCAGGAATTTTTGGACGGTAAGACCGCCATTTACAGATCTGCTCATAGCTACGTTGATAAGGATGATCCATTGACTGTTAGGTTCATCGAACGTGAGCATCCTCTTGTTAGAACTCACCCAGCCACTGGATGGAAGTCCCTTTTCGTCAACCGTGCCATGACAGTGAGAATTGTCGGTTTGTTGCCTCAAGAATCAGACTTGATTTTGAACTACTTGTTTTCTCTTTATGAAAAGAACTTGGATATTCAAGTCCGTTTCAACTGGAAGTCTCAACCTGGTAAAGGTACTAGTGCCATCTGGGATAACAGAATCAGTCAACATAATGCTGTGTGGGACCATGAAGGGTTAGAAGCTAGACACGGAACTAGAGTCACTTCGTTAGCCGAGGTTCCTTTCTTCGACAAGGATTCGAAATCTCAAAGGGAAGCGTTAGGTCTTTCTCTCGATTAACTTGCAGGTCTTTCGGTCGAGATTTACAGCAGCTTGAGGTCTGCTGAGTACTAAGATGAAACATGTTTGATCACTAAAAATTTATGTTAGTCTGCGTTTCTTCTTTTGGGTGCTCTATTATAATACAACTGATTCTTGCCATGAGAGAATAAACCGGGTGCTCCTGTAGGTATCTACATTCTATTCGCATTAGTCATATATACAATCTCATTCTCCGACAGCCTAGCTCTATTAACCCTGCTAGTCCATATTCTTCTGCTAGTCCACTAAATTTAATGGACAAGTTCCTCATTATCATGAATATGGAACATATCTTCATGTTCATCGTCAGGAATTTCCACTTGTTTCAAGTACCCGGTCGCAACATCATAGATCATTCCCCAGACTTCTATCTCACCGTTTTTCAAAGCCAAACTGGCCGATGGATGTCTTTTTAAAGCCATAACCGACTCAATGACATTCAATTCTACCAATTTATTGGCTCTTTCCTTGGGGTCCTCAATTGACTGCAACAACTTTTTGTTGTTAGCCCTGATTTGTCTGATGGGGTTGAGCCAGTGATCTAACACTCCGCCGATTTTCTTTGAACTCATCGAAGCCCAAACCCCGCCACAATCATAATGTCCACAGACAATGACCTTACGTATTTTCAAAACGTCAATGGCGAATTGAATGATACCTTGAGAACTGATATCATTGGAGTTAACAATATTGGCGATGTTTCTGTGAGTGAAAATTTCACCAGGTAACACAGAAAGACAGTTTTCACTGCAGCGGGAATCAGAACACCCAATCCATAAAGTGTGAGGGCTTTGCCCCTTACCGTTCAAATCAAAAATTTCTCGAGAATGATGATGGTTAAGGGAGTCGACATAAAACCTGTTGTTTTCCATGTAATCTTTGATGGTGCTTTCCTTCAGTAATGAGAAGGGGAAATTGTCATTCTTGATCTTATTTGAGGTGGTAGAAACCCTGACTGATATCTCAGTAGGCAAGTCAGTCTCATGATCGTGCTCCAATTGATAATGTAAAATATTTTCTCTACCCATTTTAGCGGCGGTAAAACTTAGGTTCCTAAGCTGTGGTATCCGTAATCTCAACACTTTCAACGATTTATATATTTTATATATGTCTTGGAATTTCTCTGGTTTTAATTAGTTTTTGTTGAGTAGGATGCATTTCTGAGACGTCACTATCTAACCTGTAAATTTCGCCGGTAATTTTTCCATGTAATGGGCTAATCTGCAATTTTCGCGATATCGTCATCGCATTCACGTTTCGAAACGCCCGAATTCACCGCGATGGGCGGGCCCAATGGTGCTAGAACTGGTGCGGAAATTTTGCAACTTTGCTTGAGACATGTCGGCGGCAATTTGGCGGGCCATAAATGATGGGTTGAGATGAGTCGTTCCCTGGTGACACCCAATTAGGTAATTTGTGAGTCAGGGCATGCCGCTTCAGGCCCTTTCAACGTGTTCACATAATTGGCGGAATTATGACAACAACACCGAGAAAGTGCCCCATGTGCTTTTGAGTACGGCGTACTTAACTAAGACATTTGAACCTTTTAATCGGGTTCTTGAATTACAAAAATCAGGGGTTTTCACTTAACAACAAAAAATTGAATCGCCCAGTTTCATTCTTTGAATTCAAGCTTTTGAAGCACTCCGACTACCAATGGGCTGATTGTGTAGCCAGGTTTCAATTGACATTTGTAAAAACTTTACGGTTTTGATCCTCTATTCGATCATATTTGATTTGATGTTTTTTAATTTAGTCGTCCGATTTGATCATTTTATTCGGTCCTTTGTATTTGGTCTCATCTATAGTCTTATCTATTTATTCCTGTCTAACTAATGTTCTCTGCCAAATTGATAGACGCCATTCGCACAATTCAGGGCGTAAGGATTTAACAATAGATCCGTCAAATCCCCGAAGTGATTAGTAATGTCATTCAATCATTGACCTGATCCACAATTACTAATTCGGCTTTTGGAGGTCCAATCCAAACTCCACACTGCGAATTCCCTATTAAACTTCGCACCACACTTCTTTTGCACAGCTGTTTCGGGCAATTCCTCAAGAATCACCGTTTATCGCAGCTATTTAGGGAGCGGCACTCTGATTTTGAAAGCCGTCGATTAGCATGTCACGTGGCACTACATATCCCAACTTCCACAGTCCACAGTACAGGGCTATTTAATGGCGGGCTTTTCAGATCATCTTGGCATCTATAACAAATAAAGCTGTAACCCAAAACACTAATATGGCTCCTGTTGCAGATATTTTAGAACAAACCGTCGCCCAATTGGCGGAATTAAGAACCCCTGGCTCTGTTACGTTTCAACAAGGCAAAATAACCAACTGGGCCGATCGTTTACCACCTAGTACTAAGGCCAGATTTGAGAAATACGGTATCGATTTGTCTGGAGGATACCCAGTAGTGCCCCAGAAAGACAAGATCCCTAAATTCATCGATGAAGCTTACAAGATCAGAGACGAAGAAGTTGAATTTGTCGAAAGAGGTAAGAATGCCGACCCCGAGAAGAAAGCCCTTTTTGGTGCTGCAAAAGAGGTTATTCATTTAACCAAGCATATCGGTACCGAAATTGTTGGTTTACAATTATCTGACTTGAATGACAAACAAAAGGACGAATTGGCCTTGCTCGTGGCTGAAAGAGTCGTTGTGTTCTTCAGAGACCAAGATTTGTCTCCACACAAGCAATTGGAGTTGGGACATTACTGGGGTCAAGTCGAGGTTCATCCTCAAAGTCCTAGGGTTCCTAATGATGTCAAAGGAACCGACTTGAAGGGTATCAGCACCATTTGGCTCGACTACTTCATCGGTGTTTACGGCACTCCTTTGACTTTCAAGAAATCCAATGGAGGCACTGCTCACTGGCACACTGACTTGGTCCACGAAAAACAACCTGCTGGTTTGACCCACTTGCATCTCGACGCTATTCCAGAAGTTGGTGGTGACACTTTTTGGGCCTCAGGCTACGGTGCATACGACAAGTTATCCCCTGCCTTGCAAAATTTCTTGGATGGAAAAACTGCCATCTACAGATCTGCTCATTCTTACCTTGACAAAAATGACCCTTTGACTCCCAAGTACATCGAGCGAGAACACCCAATCATCAGAACCCACCCAGCCACCGGATGGAAATCTCTTTTCGTCAACCGTGCTATGACTGTTAGAATTGTCGGCTTATTACCCCAAGAATCCGACTACTTGTTAGAGTACTTGTACTCTATTTTCGAGAAAAACTTGGATATTCAAGTCAGATTCAACTGGAAGTCTCAACCTGGTAAAGGTACCAGTGCAATCTGGGATAACAGAATCAGTCAACATAATGCCGTGTGGGATTATGAAGGATCAGAAGCCAGACACGGAACTAGAGTCACTGCTTTGGCTGAAGTTCCTTTCTTTGACAAGAATTCAAAATCCCAAAGGGAGGCTTTGGGCCTTTCACTTGACTAAGTTCAACAAATCGCTAGGTCGAAGTTATGAGAGAACTAAATATACTTCAATTCCCCATTCTCACCCCTGACGTGACCTCTGACCTTCTAACTGCAAGAAAGTGCTTTGCCATGATCGCCGTTGCTATTGATGTCATCGAGCTTCACAGGTCGCGAACGCGTGGAATTAGGCTCGCGGTTTAACCAGTATGACTGACAATGATTCCAACTCAACTCCCAGCTCCGACGCGGAGGACTTCGACTTGAGTCAAGCGAAGAGCATTCTTGAAACAGAAGATATCGACAAGGAGTTCGCAAGCTCGTCTAGTGATTTGAAGATCGAGAGATTGAATAATCTTATCAAGAAGAGCCAGGTGTATTCGCTGATTATTGCTGATCAGATCCTAGAGAATACCAAATTGAAGAGGCAGAAGCGGAACGAAGGTACCGTGATCGAATCTGAAGAGGTTCCTACTGACGAGCCAGACGGAAAGAAGAGAAAGCGAGATGTTTTAAGTATGTTATCCAATCAAACGAGCAAAAAGACCAAGACCGACAGCAAGCAGAACGGCAAGAAGAAAGACGCTCCTTCAGAGGGTAACGACAGGATAAAACAACCCAAGCTGATGTCTGGACAGCTAAAAGACTACCAGCTAGACGGGCTCGAATGGCTCATAACACTTTACGAAAATGGACTCAACGGGATCTTAGCCGACGAAATGGGTTTGGGGAAGACCATTCAGTGCATAGCTTTTATCTCTTTTCTTATCGAAAATGGGATACCTGGACCCTATTTAATTGTTGCACCATTATCTACGGTTTCCAACTGGGAGCGAGAACTTGAGAGGTTTGCCCCTAAATTGAAGATTTTGAAACACGTAGGAGTCAAAGAGGATAGAGCGTCGATGGATTTGAAAGGCCATGATGTCGTGATAACAAGCTTTGAACTCAGTATCAAAGATTTTGCCAAATTGAGTAGAGAACACTGGAAATTCTTGATCATCGATGAGGGACACAGATTAAAGAACATGAATTGCATTTTGATTCAGGTTTTGAAGAAATTAAACGTCAATAACAGATTGCTTATAACGGGAACGCCATTGCAGAATAACCTAAATGAATTGTGGTCATTGCTCAATTTCATTTTACCAGATATATTTCATGACTTGCAATTGTTCCAACAATGGTTCAATTTTGACGATTTATTACAGGTAGGAGAAAACAAGGAGGTGGAGCAGTTTATCCGGGATCAGCTACAAAGCAACTTGATCAAGAATTTGCACACTATACTATCGCCTTTCATATTAAGAAGGTTGAAGCGAGATGTGATCAAAGATCTTCCACCCAAAAAAGAGTATTTGATACATATAGAACTATCCGATTACCAAAAGAAGTTGTACCAAGATGCGTTGAATGGGCAGTTGTTTGAGGGGATTGCTGAGCTCTATTTCAAAGATTATTGTAAATTCAACCTCGTCAAGTCCAATCAAGAACAGCTTCTCAGAGACAAAATATATAAGGTGATGAGGACGTTGAGCCTTAATAACATGGTGATGCAGTTACGACAGATATGTAACTCCCCGTATATTTACTACGAACCCTTCCCCATAACAGAAAGGCTAACTAAAGGCGAGCGACCTCCCAGTGATAAAGAGGCGGTTTTCATCAATGAGTTGGTCAACAATTCTGCCAAATTTAAAGTTTTGAGCCAATTGCTAGACAATTTGAGTAGTCATAAGGTGCTTATATTCTCCCAGTTCACCAAATGTCTCGACCTACTCTCTGACTTTTTGACAGCTAGAGGAGTTGAACATTGTAGGTTTGACGGATCAACATCCCAGCAGGATAGGGATTTTCAAATGAAGCAATTCAAATCACCACAATACCAGGTTTTCCTATTATCCACCAGGTCGGGAGGCTTGGGGATCAATTTGATAGAGGCTGATACTGTCATTTTATTTGACAACGATTGGAATCCTCAGGTTGACTTACAAGCTATAGATAGATGTCACAGAATCGGTCAAACCAAGCCTGTGAAGATTTATAGGTTCTTGATAAAGAATCTGATTGAAGAATTACTTATTATGAAGAATTACAGTCGACGGTTTCTAGAAAAAATTGTCATCAGAATCAATAACCACATAGGCAAATTTAACTATGAGATTGAGTTCAATAACTTGCTCGAAATTTCAAAGAAAATCGGTGTTAGTGGTACTAAAGATTTCAAGTTTGATTACGATAATATTCAACCACCACAAGAACTAACTGACGAAGAAATGAAAGAATTGGTGGATAGGTCACCTAAATGTTTCGAAACGAAGAGGAACCTACCTAATGTGTCGGTTTTCGAAACCCTAAACAAGTTAGATGACGAGTAGCGCTAAATATCTCTAATAGTCTACTATACATCATTTGGTCATAAACACTCATTAATCCTCATTAATACGATCGTCGGGGTTGAAAGGCTGATGAGGCGTTCTATGATAGTTTGGCCAATCTACGGACCTTGTCTCTCCATCTGAAAGCATTCAACAAGCTACTATAGCTCCAGGTCAAATCTCTTGCCCCTTGCATGAACCCATGGTACTTATTGAACTGTTCGCTCACCCCGCCGTGTGCGTCACTATGATTCTTGACCACATCAAGGAAACTGTCAGAAAACTTAAACAAATTGGCCAAGATGGTTTCGAAAACCTTTGAGTCATACTTGACGATCAAATAATCATCAATTTCAACGGAGTTCAAAAATCTGCCGTAGAAATTCTTATTTGTTTGAGTTATAATCAAATCCTGCTTATCGTTCAATAGTTTGAATATCAATTTATAGATTAGTTCCGATACGGTGGCTGTTGAAATGAACCATGGGTTACCCTCGGTGTTACCGTAGCCATCGTATATATCTTCGGGATATCTACCGATTCCCACTCCAGAATTTCCCCATGATCCAGAATTGACTGGATAACGGGTCTTCATATCGTTTATCAATGCAATCAAATGATTCAAAATATAGTTGTTGTCAATGTTAAATGGTATTTCGTTGTCCCTGTCTACGATATCATGGCAATGGATCGACCCTAAAAGTACTGCTGAATCCAACCCAGATCTTTTAGTTTTTGGGCTTTCAATTACGTAGTCGGTGTTGGATCTTACGTAGTAATTTTCAACAAACGTTTTCAAATTCTTCATGTTTGTCTCTAAGAATCCAATAAATTCCTCGTCAGACTCCAAATTATTGGCTTTAATAAATTCCAAACCGTCGAAAACACCTTTTAACTGAACTATGGATGTGAAGAAATGAAGGGAGTTTACCTCTTCCCACAAATCAAAAGAGTCCTTCTGCCAGTTGTTTGCCACAAACAATAAGTCTGGCTTCAATATCTCGTTATACACAAAGGTACTGTTCAAGTTGGTGAGCGAGGTCAAATTCAAGTTCAAATAGTTGATTATGGAGGTGATTCTCAATCCTGGCCCATCATTTTGCGGTCTTCCCCAACTCTCCATAAATGCCGTGTTGTTCACATGATACTTGGGTTCTCCGATGCCGCCGTCGTTGAAGTTTCCTGATAAAGTGTTCAATCGTTGGAGATGATAGTTATTCCATACGTATTGTTCTACAAGGAGTTGAACCTCAGACTGGTCAAGAAAGCTTGGGTTGGACCCGAATTCCACCTGGTCTTGCAAAAGATGAATCAACGTTCTGATCGACAAAGCACTGTCCCTGGTCCATTGGTAGTAATAATTGGGTTTTAGCTTTGAGGGTGAGGCAATAATAACCCCTGGGGAAATATCGGGATCTTCACAGGCCGAAGAATTGCCGATATTTCTGAGTAAATACCTCCATGAGAATTTGCCCTGATCGTTCAACCAATTCTGGAATGTAGATTTATCGACGTCTTCTGCTGTATTATCGTCATTGTTCTTATAGTCACCGATGCGATGGTCCAAAGACAAACGATAGATGAAATTGTACGGCAAAAGCAAACAGCTTACCACTGACAAGTATAAAAGCAACTGCATGTGTGATGTGTGTTAGTGATAATGAAGTAAAGGGTATCTTTTATTAGGACTTTTGTAGCTTAAATAATAGGATGGATTGCTAATTTCTTTTTGGTTTGTGTGAAATGACCTCAAATATATTTATCCGAGGCTGGAGCAGTCAAAGATCCGTTCAATTCGATTGTTTTGGCTGGCGTGTATCCTTATTTCGAAGCTCTAGTCTGTAATTTGGAGTATATCAGACCATTTAACACAGAGAGATTACCCCAACTTATATAATTCGAAATCTGGGGTAAATATAAACAGTCCTTGATCTGATTACGTCATCAGATGTTTACAGATGACTTTGGGTGGGGAGACGACGATCGGCTGTTACCAGAATTCGGCGTTGTGCGGGGTGGAATTAAGTTGTGGGAGGCAGGCGATAGAGGTAATTGATGGGGAAGTCGATGGTGGTAGCCGATGCAGGCATTTGATGAAATTAGGCGACAAGGAGGTGGTTTTGAGGAGATATTTTGAGGCATGATTAAATCAATGTGAGGGGTCGGAATAATATCCTTCTATCGTCTTTCTCGAATTCATGTTTTGAAGATGACAAGAATTATTTGGGGAACACAATGCAGCCGAGGATTTTTAACCTCTGTATCGATTCCGGCCAGAAGATGATCTCATACTTTGCTATACAAATATTTTATCACGTGAATGAAGCCATCACTCGAAATCGCGCCAAATCTTCAACTGCCACTATGATTGGGTACTTACTATTGTTACACTGCATTTATTCCTCGTACGAGTACAAAAAACTCAACATAACCTACACTTCCGACCTCGTGATAGAGCTTGTTTTGTCATTGGTGCTTATATTCGTTCAATCGACCAATTCCATAAAAAATAAGGGGAGCTTGAATTTGGACAACCAGTTGGTGCATTTCAACAAGTACCTAAAACAGATCAAAATCAACGATAGTTTGAGTGAATTCAATCGTATGGGTTTGAATAACTTCAACTATCAATACAGAAAGGAATTCATTGATATTGTAAAGATGAGAGACGAATATAGTAAATTTCTGAGTGAGTAAATCTGATTTAGTGAAGCAGATATGTGGGAGTAGAGTAAATATCAGAGGTTAGTGTATATCTGGCTTAAAATAAAGTGTGCCTCAGTATGGTAATCTAACTCGGTATTTCTAGATTGATATATAATAATGCATGATAGATGACGATTGACGATCTCTCACCACTCCTCGAGTGTTTGGCTCACAGCACAAACCAACACAAAAGGGGTTTATCATTAGAGCACCTCCAGTAATTGGAATTGTTTGTTCATTTACTACCGCCATAGAACTCAGTGCGCCTTCATATTATACTATGCTGTGAATATTCATTTCTATAAAACAATCTCTGGATTGAAATGTAACCTTGTCTCGGAGGTGAGTTGAACGGAACAGTGGATGCCCCGTGAATCTAGTTGACCTTCTCGGCTTTCTGCTTCATTCTCAACTCTCTTTTCTTCTTGGCTTCAGGGCCAGCTTCGGTATCTAAAACAAAATCCCACCATCTGAAACTGCTAGCATAAGAGCCGATGAAATGATGATGGTGCTCGTCATGATGGTCGGCGCCAGCCCAAAAGGGTAAGAAGTGGTGTAATGACCAAGGAAACTCATACCCTGAGTGAGCATCGATGGCTTGGAATAATCTCAAAACAATCCAAACATTGATGGTGAATAAGTGCAAATTTTGAGTGAAATAACACCAAACCATGGGAATACCGACGGTTCCGAAACCCAATAACATGACCTCAATGGGATGGGCGTACTCGGAAGCCATACCAAACGGAGCGGCATACCTGTGGTGTTGTTTGTGGATGTATTTGTAGAAAACCCCATAATGTAAGCCCCTATGTAACCAATAATGCCAGCAATCCTCCAACACGAAGAAGATCGCTAAATGTGTAGCAATGGTTTTCCAACTTGGGAACGGAACGGAGAACTGAATACCCAACTTGGCAGCTATAGGATGGAAAAACCAGATTGGGAAAGCTTCTACCAAGATATGACTTTTCAACACGGACTTAAAACATTCCCATTGTTCCTTAGCTGAAGGCATCTTGGTTGGTTGGATCTTATACTTCTGGAAATAGGGAATCAAATCAATCAACATCCATGGCAAACATCTACCGAAGTACATTATTTCGTGAGTCAAGAAGATAAACAAACCTGTAGCGAGAAGGTCATTATCAAGGTAATAGTAATAGGATCCCCATAACTTTTCAACAAAATTCAATTGAGGTAACTGATTGAAGTTTTGAAACGTTTCAATCAAGCTTGTTCCATTGGAAAACGAACTGTAATCATGATATACCGCTGAGACCATCTTAAATAATTAAAGGTGATTTTTTAAAGGTGCGTTCACAGTTTAAATGCGAATTCCCATCTCGCTCCTCTCTGTGTTAAACGACGAAAAGAAATTCTTAAACGACGAGGTGAAAAATGGAAAGGACACGACCAAAAGTTAACACTTCTAAATGAACAAATATGGTACACATGAACTACAAGCTGGAATGAACTGGAACGGAGGGGATCATCTCTATTCCTGGACCTCTGTCTACTGGGAAGGATGAAGTGACAGAAAATCAAAAGCGAATTGTATATTGGAGCTGTGATTCGGTATCCGGGGTGAAGGCACTGCGGCTGGGATACGATACGGGAGGGGTCAGCGATACGCAACTCACCAAAAAGAATTTCCATTTCCAAGACCATCAACAAATTGCGTGGGAGAAGTCAGAGCCTAACTTTGAGCATATATGAATTAAATGTGAATTATGGATAATATATCAAAAGGCTTTTGGAGCTTCACCTTCAGGACCGGTATATTTACTATCTCTCCAAGGGCCGTTATCATTCAAATATAAGTCCTGGTCATTAACGTCATCACTACCACCGTATTTCTTGGGTAAATTTTCAGCATCAATTTGTTTCAATAACTCTTTCTTATAGGAAGAACCCAAAATGAAGATCTTGGAAACGGTAACAGGGTCTAACCATGGTTTGACTAGATTGAAAACTGTGGAAAAGCCGAAAGGAGAATTGATACAATAGAATTTTCCCATTCTCTCAGGATAATAATCTTGACCAATTTTGGCGGCTTCCTTAACATAAGTGACAACTTGGTAGGCAGTGGAGATTGATAATCCTTTCAAATCAAATATGGTACACGAGGTCTCCACCAAGTATCCTTGCTTTCTTGAGCATGCGGGCAATCTGAAATTAGTGAAAGCTTCATACTCCCAAACTAAATTTTTCAACATTCTGTCTTGGTTGGTGAATTTCAACATTTCAGTTAGATTGACTGAACCAACTTCCTCGTAGTAGACCGGTCTACCATCCTTATCTTGCTTATGATAATACTGAGGATAGAATTTAGCAACTAATGGTTTTTCGGTATAATGAAAATCAGTCAATATAGTGTCAGTTCCAAACTGTTTTCTCCAGGTTTCACAGGCGATGAACATGGCTTTACTTTTCTCCAAATCGAACTTTCTGGCTCTTAAGAATCTAAGTAATGTTGCATCATCAAGTCTCTTTTCATAACCGGCAGCTTTCAATTCCTCGTAAAGCTTTTTCAAAATTACTTTCTGGTCATCGGTCAAGTTTGAGGTGAATCCAGTCTGTTCAGTTGGAGCAGATACCTGGGGGTATGAAGCTAAAATTTCTTGCTCTGTTGGCATCTTTGTTGTTGAATTTTCGCACACGAATTCATCGCTCTGTTTATCAGTGATGATCTCATTGAAAAGTCCGCCACTACCGCAGCCCAACTTTTGTACCGCTCCAGGCTAACTCCGGTCCATTCTCGCTAAAATATTCGAGGTGAGAAATAACTGAATATAATTAGAAGCTATACACTAAAACCTAATAAAAGATGTATCTGGATTAGGCTAAATTGGTCTTTTCCATTGGATACTTGAAGCCGTGCTTGGCTCTTATGTCGTCCATGATACTCATGACTAGAACAGTCTCGTCAGCTGGCATTATCTTGCTTTCAGTGCCATTTTTGATATCTTCGACTATACTTCTAGCTTCATGAATGAAGCCATTGTATGCACTATCATCAGAAAACTCTTCAGTCCTGCCGTCGTTATAGGTTATCTTGAATGACCTTAAACGAGCAGCGTTTTCACCGTACAATTCTATATGACCCTTTGAGCCCTCGATTCTACCGAACGGGGAAACAACGTTGTTGTAGATTGAACAAGTACAAACGGCGTGTGTCTTGCCATACTGGAATATAATTGAGGTGCTATAATCGACTTTGTCAACCGGGTCAACCGTCATCATCGAAGTGTAGGTGAATTCACTATGGTCTTTGCCCCACTTATCATCGAGCAAGAACCTCGAATAAGTAATTGGGTAAATCCCGATATCCAACAACGCACCACCACCTAGTTCACTGTTTCTAATACGCGATTCGGGGGAACTATTTTCCAAATCAGCGTCGAAAGCAATGTCAACGAATAATCTACTGATATCCCCTATATCCTTACATTTGTCCTTCAATTGATGCATGATTGGCAAGAATCTTGACCATACAGCTTCCATCAAAACCAACTTCTTGGATCTGGCCAAATCAAATAGTTCCTGAGATTCTTTAGCATTAATCGTCATTGGTTTTTCACATAATACATGCTTACCGTTATTCAAGCAGCGTTTGACTTGTTCATAATGGAATGCATGAGGAGTACCAACATAAACAATGACAACCTCCTCATTGGCATAGAGGGTGTCATACTTCTCAATGGTTGGTGTGACGGACCTGTTGTTAGCATCGGCGATCTTGCAATCGTTGATGAAGTCTTGACCTTTCGGCTCACTGGAACAGCCGATCGACTTGACAACGTGCTTGAACTCGGATTCAGTATTGCTCAACAACAAATCATGAACGAATTGTCTGGAGATATTACCAGCACCCAAAATTCCCCAATTGATACTCATGGTGTGTCAATTCTCTAATTTGATAGCTCTATTGGATTGATTGCAAAATTTCCCCAGAGTTGTATTCCAACGCAGCTTTAGTTGAGCGACGAATCTCAGTCTATATGAAACCTGATGTAACACGAATATTCAATATTTACGAGATTTAAAATGTAACTGCTGAGAAATACAACATTTTCCCCATGCGAAACAAATGTAACATTGTTATCGGGTCGCATTTCGCGGAAATGTATGTAACCCCAGACTTTGTCGGTTTCACACGGTTTCATAAGCGCTTTACGAGTAGGCTAAACTTGGTATAAAGCTGTCCCCATTGCTAGAATATCCCAGTCTTTTTTTTACCCTGCAACATGCCATCCCTGAATCCTCATTTTCACCACGATCAAATCAACGAGAACGGTTTCACCGTTATTAGAAATTTTCTCAGTGCTGACGAGGTGGAACGTTACAAACATATCACTCGAGCCATAGTACAATTTGCAAGAGACGGCAAGTGGCCCGAGGTCAGAACTAGAGGAAAACAGTTTCCCCCATGGCCCAAAAACTTTAGTCCTGATATTTGGGGAGTTAGCGGTTTACTCCATCCCAATATGATCCACAACCAGGAATTACAAGAGCTTTACTCCCTGGATAAAGTTCTTGACGTCGCCCAGGACATCTTGCAGTGTGAGAAAGATGACTTATCCATGGAACTATTTAACATGCTCATCAACCCATTGACTGATTTTGGATTAGACTGGCATAGAGATTATATCAAGCCTGAAGTTTCCCCAGAAATCGAAGCTGAGCAGTTATTGGAGAACCCTTTTGCTGGCTGTCAATTTAATTTGTCGTTAACACCAGACAACTGTCTCATAGTGATTCCCAAGTCTCATAATAGGGTTAGGACCGAAACTGAAAGGGAAAAAACCGTTGCAACAGATCGCCAACAATATATTGAGGGCCAAATAGTCGTGAATTTAAATCCTGGTGATGTCGTATTCTACAACTCAAACATATTACACAGAGCCCAATACCAAAGCTCTCAAGAAAGGTTGACTTTGCACGGGTCTTATGGCCACAAGAGCTATGGTAAATTCAGGGCCATGGGAGTTTTGCAACATGGGGTAGGAGATTGGGTGGAAAGATTCCAACCAGCTAACGATAACATGGCCCAATTGCATGAGAAGCTCGTCGCTTTGGCCAAGGAGTTCAAAGTTGTAGGATATGCTTTAGATGGCTAATGTATTTGTAATCTCTTATTGTTACAAATAGTCATTATTGATTGAGTTTGCAGATATCTCTAAATTTTTCAAGAAACTAGTCTCCGCCATAGTCAGACCAACCGGCGGACTCGGTACAAGGATATGGATTTCGGATTTAGTCCGTTTTAGGCAACGCTGCTTCCGCGACCAACTTTTCCGCCGTCTTTGAGAAAATCTCTCGGCGATAAATCCCCATCGGAACAAAATTCTCACGTGTGCACGGAGAAGGATTTTGGAGATTACCAATTAGGGTTCCGTGTGCGCAACATCGTTTCAAAGTGAATCACATACCATCAATCGGATCCAGGATAAATAGACTCGATAATCCACCTTCGTAATATCAATTCATTAGATTCTTAAACATATAATCAAACTAGAATGAGTGTCAAAATTGGAAGCAAAGGTTTTGGGACCATGTCCATGACATGGACCGCACATCCTCAACCATTGGAACAGAGTGTCAAGACTTTAGAATACGTCAGAAGCAAATATGGAGTCAAATTCTTCAATGGTTCGTTGTTTTATCAAACAGTTCCTGAAAAATTGAATTTACAGTTGTTGAGAGATTTTGCCAAACAGGCTAATGATCCTGAGTTGGTATTCTCCATCAAAGGTGGGGTCAGCCAAGAAAACTTTCAAGTGCCTGCGACTGATAAGGCAGGTATCGACACTGACATAGGAATTCTCAAGAAATACTTCGGGGATCTTAAACCAAAGCCCAAAATCATATATGAAGTTTCCAGAGTTGGAAAGAATGTTCCTTATGAAAAGACAATTGGTATCATTTACGACCATGTTAAGGAAGGAAATATAGACGGTATCTCATTGAGTGAAGTCGGTGTTGAATCTATCAGAAAGGCTGTAGCGGTGGCCCCAATTTCCTGTATTGAAGTCGAATTTTCACTTTTCTCGCAAGATATTATAGAAAATGGGATCTTGGAGGAAATCGCTAAGCACGGTGTACCGGTAGTACCCTATTCTCCATTATGCCGGGGAATTTTAACCGACCAAGCTGTCGAGACAGACTTCTTGAATGAGATCCCTGCAGGAGATATAAGAAGCATTATAAAGTTCGATAAGTTTCAGCCAGAAAATTTCCAAAAGAATTTCTCCTGCTTGAAGAAATTATACGATTTTGCCCATGAAACCAAAAAAACCTCGTTGGAAGGTTTGGCATTGAGCTACTTACATAAATTGTCAAATTTGAAGGAATTCGAAGGTATCAAAAACTTACCCTTATTTGTTCCTATCCCTTCAGGTAAAACACTCGATAGGGTCGATAAGAACTACGGGAAGTTGGTAGATCTCACTGACGACGAGTTATTCACCATTCAAAAGATTTTGAATGAGGATAAGGTTATTGGAACCAGATATAATGCTGCTATTGAAGCTGTTTTGAATGGTTAGACCAGTTTGAATAGAAAGTTTTTGCTGTATTCAATTGCTCTCTAGATTATTTAATGTCCAGAAAATATCTCTTCCCGAACCCTTTGCTACCTCAGTTCTTCCGGTGGAGCTCAACCGTCATCTCACTAATAGAACATGGAGGAAATAGGGAAACTAGAAACATACACTACCATAAACATTTTATGTACCATTGGTTCGTAGATTCCAAGGATATGGCCAATTTTCAAAAAAAAGCCAACTAGATGTGGTATTCCCCAAAAAAGTCCAAGATGTTCCGAGCAACTTTTGCCACATGGTTAACTCCAGCGAAATGACCAGCATCTAATTCCACGAGCTTGACATTCTTAGAATCTCTTGCATAAGCTTTTTGACCCGGTGGTGGAAAAATTGAATCATGAATACCCCAAATGGCCAAGATAGGAACATTAGACGATCTAAAGTACTTTTGAAATTGAGGATACAACTTGATGTTGTTTCTGTAGTCAATGAACAAATCTATTTGGTTCTTTGTGGTGTTTGGGTGAGACTTGAGAAGCTCAAAATCGATTACAGGGGTTTCTGGGTTAACAATCAGCTGATCAGGTTCTCCTTCAAAGTATTGCTGATTATAAGGAGCTAAATTGAGGACTAATTGCTGAGCTAAATCTTCCCTAGCAGCAGCAAGCTCCTTACTGATAGCTTTGTTGGCTGAGTTTTTCTCGACTAACTCCCAAACGTTTTTGAGGGGATCCCAAAAACTACCAAGTCCTTCAACATAGGCATTACCATTTTGAGAAATGATCAGTTTGATTGTGAATTGCTTGTCTAAAGCTAACCTCAAACCAGTAGGAGCACCGTAGTCAAAAATGTAAATGCTGAAGGTGTCTATTTTCAACTCATTCAATAACAAAGTGACAGATTTGGCAAGATTATCGAAGGTAACTTCAAAATCGCCAGGGATTTTAGTACGGCCAAAGGTTGGCAAATCAGGAGCAATTATATGGTACTTGTGATTTAATAACGGGATCAATTGGTTGAATTGTCTCGATGATGTAGGATAACCGTGTAGTAACAAAATTGTTTCTTTACCGGTACCACTTTCTTGGTAGAAAATTTCTACCCCATTCTGTAATTTTAAAGTATTGTAAGTAATTGACATTTTTGTTGAGACTCTTTGTTATTGCTGTGTTGAAAAGTTGTATTCAGCTGTTATTAAACAGAACCAAACATGTTATTTGCCAACCTTAAATAGATTTTGCAACCAAAAATTGATTACAATTATTCGCATTTAAAAATTTCGGAGTTTGGAAGTTGATTACAAAATTCCAACTTAACGCCGAATTCCCCAAAGGGGTTTAGAATACGTGGTGAGTAAGTATATAAATCCAACTGATTCAAGGCTAAAGGCCATGATTGGTCTGACATACATGTTTCAAAGGACAACATGTAGAATGCTTGATTGAATACTACTATATTCAAACAACTCTAATCCCATTACAAATGCCTCACCTCTAACCTTAAATTCCATTCTCGTGTACGAATACCTCAACCTCAGAATACAGATTTGATGTGAATATCTTTCAAATTGGAAGGATCTCGACGTGGTGGCTAAAAAAGAGCTGCCCATCACAATTCTAAAAACAATATTTTACTCATAGGTACTTTCTCATCAAAGTTATCAACAAATGCGCTAGTGGTTTAGTGGTAAAATACATGCTTGCCATGCATGTGCCCCTGGTTCGATTCCTGGCTGGCGCAACTTTTTTCTATATCAAAAGTTTTTAACTCAAATTTTTTAGATCGAGAGCTAGCTAAGGTAGCAAACGGCGTCCGATATTGTTAGATTATGAGAGTTGCTGGCGAAGTGCCTGCTTTTTTTTTTGCTTTTTTTAATTAATTTTTTTTTTCATCTCTATTCCCTGGATTTGGCGAATTTTGCTTGAAAATAAAAAGATGAATTAATTCAAGAAAATTGGTTGCTTCAAAAAACAGGCTTCCATGGGGGAAATTACTCAGCGCAACATGAAAGTAGTCAATATTCAACAACGAAGCGGTCCATAACATGTATTTTGTGCTGATAACATGAAATTGGCGATTTAAGTCCTTCAGCCAAGCTTAATGCAAGATGGAGTCAGTTTGAGCGGTTCAGGTCACTAATCCCTCGAGGTTTAAATTCTTGGTGCACCACCTGTGGCAGCCAGACTCGCAAACCTTAAAGACCGTTTTTGCAGCAATAATTTTGCCAACTGTAAATTTCTCACTGCGATAATGAGTAGAGTTGGAATCAAGACAGCCGTCAATGCTAGTATGTTAAAGTAGACTCAGCCCAGATGAATTATGAAGTATACTAACAATTAGTCCAAAAATACTATCCGATCAGATTGGCAGATTCATCATGGGACAATACAGGATTATTGGTGGAAGCATTTAGTGAAGTTGAAAGAAAATTGAAAATTTTGTTGACTATTGACTTAACGCAAAGTGTGGTGGACGAAGCTATTGCCAATGAAACCAATTTGATCATGGCATATCACCCATTCATTTTCAGAGGGTTAAAGTCCATCACTACTAGGGATCCTCAGCAAAGATCATTGATTAAATTGATCAAGAACGAAATCAGTGTTTATTGTCCCCACACTGCTGTTGATAGTGCTATTGGAGGTGTTAACGATTTCTTAGTTGATGCGATAAGTGATAAAGATGAAATTGGAAGCAAAACCCCAATCATTCCCAATGAAAAAGAACCTCAAGGTTGCGGAATGGGAAGATTAGTAGTATTGAAGCAGTCGCTCAAGTTATCTCAGCTCGCTGAGAGAGTGAAACGTTCTTTGAAGTTGGAACACATTCAAGTTGCCCTTGCAGCCGGCAAAGACAGACATCACGAAATCAAGTCCATTGCAATTTGCGCTGGATCTGGGGCTGGAGTCTTTAAGGGAGTCGATGCTGACCTATACTTTTCTGGCGAGTTATCCCACCACGAGGCATTATTCTTGAAGGAATCTGGGTCCTCCGTCATCCTTTGTAATCACTCCAATACCGAGAGAGCTTTCTTGTCAGTATTCGAAAAGCAATTACAACACGAAGTGCCGGATGCTGAGATAATCATCAGTAAATCAGATAAGGATCCCCTTGAAACCTGGTAATGACGAGGGGTTAGATATTCATCGGTGCTGTCTGCCATAGCTTTTGAAACGCTAAGATAGTTCATTAAGTAGTGTGCGATCTCAAATACACATCTTATCAGCACGTGATGCGATGAGAAATTTTCAGAAACTGTCAGACTGTGATTGCAGTCCACCCTTGCTCCTGTTGAAAAACCCCGGATTCAGTGCAAGAGAGCCTAGAAGTGGCACAAGTGACTACTAGAATCACAGATTCTTATAGCAAGGAAATCAAAGCCGAAAATGACAGTGATGAGTATTGAAAAGAAAGTCCACCGCTTTGAAATATCTCCGATTTACAACATCAGATCCACGCTAGTGCCGTGTCCTGATGTGGGAAAGATTTTCCTTTACGGAGGGTTTGACTCTTCGGATAATTTGGACGGAAAAGTTTACATATTGGACGTCCAAACCAACGAGTGGGTCATTGATGATAAATGCAAACAGCTTTACAGAGAGGGCCATCTGGCAGTTTACGTGGGCGAAGGTAATGTCTTGGTGTTTGGAGGCGTGGTAGAAGATGTGGAGGTAGTAAACCAAAGGTACCCTTTCGATAATCAGAGTATTGTGTTGATATACAATGTTGTGAGCAAGTGTTGGACTGTCCCGTCAGATATGGTAAACGACTGTCCCGGAAACCGGTCCAGGCACGCATGTAGTGTGTCTGAAGATGGAAAAAAGTTGTTTATCAGTGGAGGGTTGGTGGACGGCAGAGTGGTCAGCGACCTTTTCGTATACGACTTTGAACAAAGGATTTGGGAGGTACCCATAAGGTTTGTTTACAGATTTGATCATTTCATATACTGCCACGAATCCAAGGTCTTTGGATTTGGAGGCTTGAGTCTGGAGATGAACCGTGTAGGCGAAATTGGGTTCCTTGACTTGGATTCCTACGTTGTGGGAGAACTCAAGTTTTCCTTGAATGAATTCCAAACCGAAGGTGACCAAACTGGCTACGAGACCGATTACTACGCTGCTACCAACGGTGCGGTAGTGAAATTCTCTCTCTTCCACCAGGGACTTTCGGGCAGCTTGTACGACTTAAAACGGTTCAAGGTGCAACTGATAGTTCAGAAGTGCACAATTCTTCCTGAGGATGATGAGTTTTGCACGTGGAAGCATTTGATCAGCTACGGCGACTCATTGAAGTTCTTCGGCTATTACAGAATAGAGAGCACGCTTGAATACAACTTAAACGCTAGTATGATGATCAACCTAGATGATTTGAGGATCAACATCGACACAAAACCTAACAAAGTGTCACAAACTCTAGGGAAGCTATTGGACGAGGAGGAGTATACCGATTTCACTATTCATTGCTTAGACTCCCCTATGACAAAGGATGAATATATGACGCACCCTGACGAGTTTCATGAGATAGTTGACAACCTTAGACGCAATAACCAATTTACTGAGATGATAAAGTCAGTAAAGGTGCATAAATTGGTGTTGCTTGCCAGGTGGCCCCACTTCAAAAGATTGATCGATAGTGGCATGAACGAGTCTGTATCCAGCGAAATGTTCATCCCCGAGCCACTTGCCTGGGTGAACGCGTTGATACATTACTTGTATCATGACGATATCGAGTTGAAGGAGTTCGGTACTATAGATTATTCTGGGTTGCTTTTATTGGCGAATTTCTACGAACTAATCGACCTAAGGGACATGACGGTCGGAAAACTAATGGAGAACCTCACATCATTCCAAAGGTTTATTACCAAAGAGCTGGAAATCAAAAACCTATTAAGCATCTGGACAAATGTGCTCATCTCCAACGAGTCCACTTTGATCAATAAATTAATACCCATTATCAAGATAAATTGGGGGGAAATTGTGAATTCGGAATCCTTCAGGCATCTACCGAAATCGTCAATGATTAGATTGATTCAGCTTTGTACTTCAGGAAGTAATGGCGTAGATAGTGAGCCCTCAACTCCAAAACGATTGAGGTCGAACTCTGAGGATCTGTTGTCGTCCTTGAGTTCTAATGATTCACCAGTCAGGAAACGAGATCCTCGGGGTAGACTTCCGGCATTGCAACATTTGTCAGGATTATTGAGTGATTCTATGGATGAGTAAATAAATATTACCCCCTGTAGTTCTATAAATTGTTATCGTGGTCGAGAATGTCATCAACTATGCCATGAACGCTATCACCAACATCTTCGAGAGCGTCATCGATGTGATCGGCTAGATTACCGATTCCTTCGCCAATATCATCTCCAAGATCACCTAGATCATCCAATAGATTCTCCAAGAACCCTCCATGATGTTTGGTAGTCGTGGAGGTGGTAGTTTCGGTGGTAGGATGATTCTTGGAGGGGGTCGATTGAGAAAAATCCGACGGTTTGGGCAACGATGGGTCAAAAGGAACGAAGGACGACTCTATCGATTTCATGGAGACCTCAGGGTTCGGATTATTGCTTAAATAGACCGTCTTTAATCCCTCCTTTGGGTTTTTGGCCTTCCAAAGTAAATCATAGGTGGAATTGTCCACAATATGATCAACCACAAAGTCCACGTTTGGATAAACAAGATTGTCTGTCCAATCATCTGGCAATAGGTTCGTTGGATTTACTATTGGCAATATGTAGCCATTCTGAAAAGAACCATTGTTTGGTGAAGGAATAAGATTTAAGGTATTGCATATAATGTTGTAAACCTCAGTATTGGGGAATGGTTTGATTCTCCTCTGGTCAGCCAACGCTGCTTTGAAATAAGGCCCTGAACCCAAAAATAACGCTCTCATGAGTAGCTCTGTGTTATTATATCCATGGACTCCCTTTGGTGTATAATCGTGGTGTTTTTCCTCCATCTGAGCACGCGTAGTAATAGAGTATCCGACTTTTGGCACAATCCATATGGGTGCTAATCGATAGTTGAATTTGTGATTTTTGCCTCCAAACTGCCATTGGGGAGGAAGCTCTCCTAATTTGTAGATTTCAAAGTTGTGTTTCGTCGTATCATCCAATTTTTGAAGGTTGGTAATCACTTCCTGGTAAATATCATCAACTGAATTGTCTTTGAAAGGACGTAAACCGTATAATGGCCAACCGTCTATATGTTCGATTTTATTTAAATCAACGATGTCGTCCAAATAAAGCAACCTGTCGTTCGAAGTTGGAGCCATACCATGGTCACTAACAATAACAAGATTCACTATGTCATTTAAGTTTCTAGTACTAAGTTCCTTTCTCATGAGGCTGACGAAATCATCAACATAGGTCAAGGCGTCGGTGAGCTGTGTCCCCGAAATCCCATACTTATGGCCAATCAGATCAATCGTAGGCACATAAGTTAAGATAAGCTCGGGACGTTTGGAGATTTCAGGAATATCCAACCACCCCATTACCCTTTTCACCTTGGACGATAACAATTCTGAACCATTATACCTATCTACAAATAAAGGACCACCATCAATTCCTATGCCGGGAACCTCACTTCCTGGCCACATGTGCACGGCAGAATTGACGCCCTGATTTTTCGCCGTTTTCCAAATAGGTTCACCACCTTGCCAAAAATCAGGGTCAAGGCCACCTTGTTTAGGGTTTGTATTGACAAACTGTTTCTTAAGCTTTGGGTCGTAGAAGGTGTTTCCTACAATGCCGTGTTCCGAGGGATATAAGCCTGTCACAAGTGTCCAATGGTTGGGAAATGTTGAGGATGGGAACGACGGAGTCATATATGGGGCTCCGAACTCATTGACCATCATTTCATGCAATGTGGGTGTCCATTTGGGACTCACGTAATGAGGGTGGAACCCATCGAGGGAAACAACTATAGTTGTGGGATTGAAGTCGTGGGTGGAGTTTGAAAGTAGTGGCTTGGCATTGAAAGTTGAGTAGTTTGCCGTCGATTTCAAGGCAAAAACTGATGCTGCAAATATCAACGATGCTCCTAGTAGTAGATAAGCAGACAACGGTCTATTAATCAAGGTTTTCAATTTACTTGGTTCCGCTTTTACGGCACCATCATTGACGGAATCGGTGTCTTCATCTTCAGAAATATCAAATCGGCTGGTATCTCGCAATTCAAAGCTCTCTATTGGCGTATAGTGTGGTCTTTTGAAGTACTCGGTCAACTTCTTCCATAAAGGAGGGTCATCGTTGATCTCAAAATCCAAGTCATCAAGATCATTATTGCTGGTGTGTCCTCCCATCTGTTGGTTGAACAACACGTCATCTTCGCTATCATCCAAGTCTGTGACTGGTACATCAACCCGATGTAGTGTAGAATAGTCTACAGACATTTATCACTGTATCTGATCTATTAGTGTAACCCGATAGCAGCGCGCGCCTATATTTCTACAAAACGTGCCGCGGGAGATATCGACCCAGGACCTCGCTCATTTGGGTCCATGGGCCCACAACAACGCAGGTGCCGCATCTCACCTAAATAAGGTCAATGTTGGCCTCTTCATTTTCCCTTTCAATCTGTCGCCTGGCTTCGCTGACCTTAACTCTTAATACCATCAAATCATCATACTTCAAGTCACGAGACGTAAGGGTACTTTCACAACCGGCAACAGGGCAGGTGTTGCCAGATTTGGCCAAATGCTGCAAAATGTGGGAGTTTTCGTATACATGATTACATTTCCTCGATTTCATTGGATGTTGAAAAGTATCCAAAGAAAGTGGATCCTTGAGGCTGATAAAACCACCCTCTATTGCCACATCATCGTCGTCCTGGTCTTCTGGAAGAGGATCATGTGGCTTTTCAATTATGAATGCGATGTTTCTTATGAATTGATACATATCGTTGGCACTCAAATACAGTTTCAAATCGGCTTCCCAGGTATGGTGCTTCTCATCACAGTGTTGTCGTATGACTTCGTTGATGGTGCTTTTCCCGTTGTGGTGAAACTCCTGCAAGTTGGATATGTGAACGTCCGCTTCATCAATACTATCAGAATTGAACTGATTTCTAACCTCAGAGGACACAAGTTTCCACTGCTCCAACTTAAATTTCAGCAGGAGCAACTTGGAGGTAGCATCAAGATTATGGGCCAACACCTTTTTGATCAGCAGGATATCTTCGAACAAATTTTCGGTTATAATGAAATCCACATATTCATCCACACTTGCCTTAATACTTCGCAAATCCTGGTCTATTTTAGCTATGAGTTCTTCCCTGGTAGATATCATTAGCCCGATACCTTTAATACTTTCAAGAGTCAAGGGCAAGTATCGGGGAACGTCAGTATCTTGCGGGGCCGAAGGTGTTTCTACACTCATATTTACGTGTAGGGAATTCTCGCGATAATCACTTTTTGAGAGAAAACAGAGGGTACCCAAACCCAAAAATCAAAACCAAAACACAAAACCAAAACACAAAACCGAAGAGAGGAGAACTAGAGGCAAATCCTAACACATGTCTATAAATCATCTAAAAAACGTCACCTTGGTCGAACATGGCATCGGCGACCTTAATGAAACCAGCAATATTGGCACCTTTCAACAACGATGGTAACTCTGGCTTATCCTTGGTGTATTTTTGGGCAGTCTCGTAACAGTTGTCGAAACATTCATACATGATGGTTTTCAATTTGTTGTCGACTTCCTCCGCGGTCCATTGGACTCTTTGGGAGTTTTGGGCCATCTCCAATCCAGAAACAGCAACCCCACCACAGTTGGCAGCTTTACCTGGAGCATACCAGACGTTGTTGGCTCTGTGTTCTTCAAAAACGTCAATAGCTTCGGCAGTGGAACCCATATTTGAACCCTCAGCCACGAATTTAACACCGGCCTTGACTAAAGCTTTAGCTTCATCGCCGCTGATTTCATTTTGAGTGGCTGATGGCAAAGCGATGTCTATTTCATCGAACAAAGTCCATGGACGAACATCGGCCTTATACTCAACTTTATTGGAGGTGAAAGCAGCTGAAGCAGAATCGGAGACAATTTCTTTCAAGGTCTTGAATTTGATTTTGGCATCAGCAATTTCGTAAACCTGTTCGGGGGTAATCCCCGATTTGGCAATGATCGAACCAGTGGAATCAGACAAGGAAACAACAGTACCTCCTAATTCGATAACCTTCAATGCGGCGTATTGAGCAACATTACCTGAACCGGAGATAGCCACTTTCTTACCTTTAAATGATTCCTTACCGTTGGTGGCTTTTTCAATCATCTTCTCGACGTAGTAGACAAGCCCGTAACCGGTGGCTTCGGGTCTGATTAAAGAGCCACCCCAGCTGAGACCTTTACCAGTCAAGATACCAGACCAGTTGTTTTGCATTTGCTTGTAGGCACCGAACAAAAATCCGATTTCTCTACCACCCACACCAATATCACCAGCTGGAACATCGGTATCTTGACCGATGTATCTGGCTAATTGTCTCATGAAAGCAACACAGAATCTTCTGATTTCGGCATCGGATCTACCTTTAGGGTTGAAGTCGCAACCACCTTTACCCCCACCCATGGATAAACCGGTCAAGGCATTCTTGAAGATCTGTTCGAAACCCAAGAATTTCAAGATTGACAAGTTGACAGAAGGATGGAACCTCAAGCCACCTTTGTAAGGGCCCAAAGCCGAGTTGAATTGTACCCTGAAACCATTGTTGACTTCTATTTCTCCTTTGTCGTTTTCCCAAGCCACTCTAAATTGAATGATTCTTTCAGGTACTGACACCACAGGAATGACTTTTTTGTATTTTGGTTCATCGGCAAATAAAGTGGAGTCTTCTAACGCATTGACTAATTCCTTGTAGGCTTGTTGGAATTCAGGTTCATGTGGTAACACCATGTTGTATCTTTCAGTCTAAGGGTTTGAAAAAATTTGCAGCAATTAACTGATAACACCGTCGAGGAGGGAATGCAATTAATTTATATGAAAATCCCGAACATTTTTGAATCATTGCAGCATGAAAAAATAGTGTAATCACTCCGAGTGCTATCTGAGCCAATTCGAATTTTTCAAATCGTTATCAGTTGAATCAGTATTCCGTTATCCAATAATAACCGAAGCCTGTAACGGTGCGAAAAATCAAATGTCTCCGATGACTCACGAAATAATCGTTTACTCGTTTTTAACCGGCCCTATGCAACGTGACATATTGGACTGAAAATGAGCGTAACTGACAGCGGTTGTTTAGGAATTGCTCCGTACTTTATTTGACTCTCATTTCTTTTTAGCTGCGATCAACTTTGCCTGTAACGGCTCTGGACTTCGGCCCTCCATGACTTGGGGAGTGGTCTACAGTTATTGCGGACAAGTTCCGCCATACACAGAATGATACGCTCGATATCTATGAATGGCTAGAGATAACAGTCCCCACCCCATTGGTATTTGACATTACCGATTTTCGCTTTAGGTGCAATATGCACGAGAGGTAAAAAGCCTCGAAAGGCCCTCGGATTCGAGAGATTTAGGCCCGACGCACAATCGGAGTATTTATTTACAGGAAAGTGGAGATTGCCGAAAACACTATTTGTAGACTCGTAAATGGTCGACAACTCTTTTATCCACCACTATTTCTTGAACCCATTCAGATTGTTTGGCTAAGCCTTTTTCCACCCATTTCTTGGGCCAAAGAAGCTCTTCTTCCTTAGCCAAATATTCGTCTCTTGGTTCGAATGGTCGGGGCTGGTTTTCGATTATATGCAATGTCTTCTCGCTGAACTCTTCGGCAACGTGTCTTCTAGTGAACCAGTTATAGATTTTCTTCGGCACATTGACGAAACCTAGAATGTTTGGAACCTTGTAAACGTAGATAGGTTGTTCGAAGAACACTGGGATATTGTTTTCGTCTAAAGTGACCCCGGTTTTGAGTTCAGGGGCAAATTTGGCAGTGCCGTAGTCTTTAGGAAGGATGTATGGCTTCACAGTGGGAGAGGTATTATCGTCATCGTCTTTTTCGTTTTTCTTTTCGCCGTTCTCCACCTCCTCAGTCTTGACATCTTTCGGCTGTGTTTCGGGTTCATCCGCAGATGGCTCTACTTTGACTTCCTCTGGTTGGACTTCACCGACATCGGCATTAACTGGCGCCAATTGAACAGATTTTGCAATCAAATCAGCGGCTGTATCTGGTTTCTTGTCAAGTAAACTGGGAGGATCTATAGGACCCAATAAACCCTCATGAATCCCTTGAATGTACTCTTTATAAGCACCTCTTCCGATACAAATGACCCCACCGGCGGTTTCCGGATCCACTGCATCTTCCCTAACCGGTTTTATTGGTTCGATTTTGTAGTAAAGCCCAAGCACGTCTTTGGCAGTATACAAATCGTGATAGTTTTTGACATCGTCTTCCACATCTTGCTTGGTGAAAGGCGCTTTAATAGCCTCCGGAACGGTGTGAAACAAAAATTTAGACCAGGATCTATCATATCTCTCCTGGGCCTGGAGCTTTTCCAAATTCTGCTGCTTCAAAAGTTCGTTTCTCCTCAACTGTCTTATTCTTTCTGAGACGGAAGTTCTGATGTCCCCTTGCTTATTGGCAACTAAAATATCGAAGTCAATGGCCGCCGAATTCAAAATGGGCTTTATGTACTTGCGGAAATATCCCATGGAGGTTTCCAAGAAGTCGTTTGGAGGAGGGGCTATAAAGATGGTGAGTTTTCGAGGTAATTTGTCAGATTGGTAGATTTCCTGATTCTCCACCAACTTCATATACCTGGAACGAATCTTCTGGGTTTCTAGCCTGTCATAGTACGCCAAACCCCCAACACCGGCCAAAACACTCCAAAATATCGTCCAGTTTCTCGATGGAAGTGATAGTTTTGGTATTCCCATCATCCTTAATGCTGGGTTGGACCAGCCCTTTTTCACCGCCTTCTCGCCTGCCTTGACGTCCAACTGATTGACCTTAGCATCTATCTTAGCGGGGTTCGCCTCGGCAGCGGTGGTTGTTGTCAGGTCTGACACCTTGCGATCGTTGGTACCAGACATAGATGCGATGAGAAAAACCTCGCACAGTTTTGAGTCGTTCATTGTAAAGCCTACTTAGAATACCGCTCATGAACCGTGAGTGCTTAATGGAGGTAGTTGTTCAATTCTGTTACGAGATCATGGTGGTTCAAGTTTTTGCCGATGAAAACGAGTTTGTTTTCGGTGATCTCCGGTAATAACACCCCTCCAGGTATTATGTCGTATGTTTCTCTTACGGCCTGAATCACTCTAACGTCCGGCAGTTCGGACCGGCGCACCATGATCCCCTTGAGCCTATGTATTTCCACCAGATTTCCGTTGGCCTCGTCTTCCCATAATACGTGCCGAAGGAACGATTCGAGCTGACTGAACTGATCGACCGAGGTGAAAAATGGGAATGAAACGGTCACGGTGGCTATTCTGTCATCATGAAAAGAGCTGTTGTTGGCCAAGGTCACCGATTTGTGAATCTCTTCGGTATCGGCTTCGAAAGCATGGAGATCCAAGATTTTGTCCAAGTCTATGTCGCCAAAGGAGGTGGTGTAAATCGGGCAGGAATTATTGATCGATCGAACCTTATCGTTGATTTGCTGAAGTCGCTGTTGCTTGTGGTCAAGTTTGTCGAGTAGATCGGCCTTGTTGATTAGCACGGTGTCGGCCAAAGCTATCTGGAGATGGGCCGTAGTCAACCCTTCCTCCAAGCTGTTCTGTTCCTTTTGAAGGTCTTCCTCAGTTAAATCGTCCGGGTTCACTTGCGCCAGTTTCAAATGGTTGTTGGAGCGATGCCAGTGCCCTCCCACATCCTCCAAACAGGCCATGATATTTTGGGAGTCTAAAACCGTCACCACTCCATCGATATAAACGTTTGACGATAATCCTTCGTCCAACCAGAACATTCGAGCAATGGGTGCCGGGTCGGCTATTCCGGTGGTTTCAAGCAATATATAGTCGATTCTTTCCCTGGAGTTCTCGATTAGCTGCTCTATGGCCACCACTCCATTGTCTTTGACGGTACAACACAAACATCCATTGCCTAAATCTAGCCATTCTTGGACTGCCTGGTTGTCTCTGGAGTCTTGGATGGTCACCGACTTTTCAATGGCAGCACTATCGCCGAACTCGTTCAATATTATCGCCAACCGCTTGTTGGACGTCTTGGCTATCTGCTGAAGTAACGTAGACTTCCCCGAGCCCAAATAACCTGTTATGATGGTGATGGGGACTTTGTGGTCGGTTTTTGAGGGCGCCGAACTGTAGGTGGATTCTACCACGTGAGGGTTGACGTTGTTGACTTTATAGTCTATATCTCCGGTCAATGCTTCCACCAAATCCGGAATATCATCTGGGAAGGCCTCTGTCATGATTGAGAATTTTCGCATCCTCTGCTACCCCCAGGTTGATTATGTCATGGCGAGGGGGACTATGGAAATTTCTAACGCCAACTAAGAACCCAAATACTCTCAAACGACACAACGGTTGCCCTCTACGACATTCGACCTGTGGGGCCACAAGCGGCCCGAGTCGCACTCCCATCGAGTTACAAATGATCGGGTGGTTGTTGAAAGCGTGGCTCTTGGGCACTATTGTGTTCCATTTGGTGATTTCTCCCTACACCAAAGTCGAGGAATCGTTCAACATTCAGGCAATCCATGATATCTTGAACTACGGCGTTTGGGGCGATAGTCTCGAGTTTTATGATCATCAACAGTTTCCTGGGGTGGTGCCTCGTACGTTTATTGGCAGTTTGGCAGTTTCCGGGGTGGTTTGGCCGGTGGTGAAAGTGGTGCTGTTTTTTGGCCTCGACATGTTGTCAGGAGACCAATCCCACGTGCAATTGCTCGTGAGGCTGGTGATTGGTTTGGCCAATGGTATTCTGCTCCTAAAGTTGGCCACAGCGGTCAACAAGGTTGATTTCGTGGCTAAGAAGGCGGGAAAAAGGTCAATTCTAGGCAGCTGCTTCATATTCTTGACTACCACGCAATTCCACATCTTGTACTATGCCTCAAGATCCTTGCCCAACTTTATGGCGTTGCCTTTGGTCAATTACGGACTCAGCAAGCTTATAGTTGGCGATGTGTCGGGATTGACGTGGTTAGCGTTTGTAGGAGTGGTGTTCCGTATTGAAGTCGGCGTGTTGGCCGTTATCATTGCTGTGGTGTCCAGTTTGGGCTTTGGACAATCCAGATTCAGTGTAAATTTGCTTATGCTCGTTGCTGGAACGCTTGGTGGGTTGTCGTTGTCTGGGGTGGTGGATTCTTACTTCTGGGGCAAGTTGTTAGTCCCGGAATTGACTTCGTTGAAGTTCAATGTCATTGACGGCAAATCGGCTGACTGGGGTGTGGAGCCGTTTGCGGCGTACTTCACAAACTACTTGACGAAAATCTTCAAACCCCCCATCGTTATTTATCTTTCGTTTCTTGGATTCTTGAATGATCCGTCTGACACATCAAACATCAAGCAACCTGTCACCAGACCGTCTAGGAACTCCTTGAGAGTGCTTTTTGTTTCCAGTTTGGCCTACATTTTGGTGATGTCTCTCCAGGGACACAAGGAATGGAGATTTATTATTTACACCACCCTGGTGATAACCCTTTCAGCAGCAAATGCTTTGAATAAGCTTATCCGGAAAACCACCACCTTTTCCACGAAGTTGTTGGTGTTTTTGATTGTGTCGATCTCGCTTCTGGCCAGTTTACTTTCGCTAGCCCTGGGATACATATCAAGCTACAATTATCCAGGAGGCGAGGCAATAAAGTTCGTCAACCAATACGCTAGTGGGGTTGATGGTAGCTTAGTGGTACACATGGATGTAGCTACCTGCATGACCGGAGTCACAA
Source organism: Yamadazyma diospyri (assembly GCA_030579195.1). Classification (NCBI taxonomy): domain Eukaryota; kingdom Fungi; phylum Ascomycota; class Pichiomycetes; order Serinales; family Debaryomycetaceae; genus Yamadazyma; species Yamadazyma diospyri. Next base: position 209,901 of record JAKUAE010000002.1, on the reverse strand, counting down.
GATTCGGAGAGATCCATAACGGTACCGTTTTGTATGATAAGACCGAAACAGCCAAAGAACTTACGGAAATCTGGAACAATATTGATGTTTTGGTGACCTCGGCGAAAATAGAAGAGTATTCCAATGAGAACCCCAAAGACTGGGCAAAGTTGACATCCATACCTACTTTCAAAGGGTACAGTTTATATCCCATAATATCGGTTGTTCGGAAAACCGGGTCTTTCAAGGGCTTTGCTCAATACTTGGCTGCTTTGGCCTGGAATGCTTACGAGACAAGGGACTTGGATAGCATCAAGGCATTGATATCTTCGCCAATTATTCAAAAAGACTATTTGTACATCTATAAAAGACTCCACAAAACCGAGTTTTTGAATGTGGTGGAAGAAAATGAGGTAACAATCCAAGAGGAGCCTGATTTTGCGTTAATAGAGGACAAGCTCAACGAGGAAATCGATTCCATGGAACATTCTAGGTAGTTTATATATTAGTTGCCCACACTATTCCTTTGTTTGATGGTATGTACAGGGGATATCCTGGGAGCGACTTCTTCGTTGTCTGGAATGATGATAGGGGTGATTTTCCTTAGCCTTTTTGCCATCTCTATGTCATTGAGGGAAGCCTGGCGAGGAAGGAGCTGAAAGGGTGAATAATTATTGGTCATGACTGTCTCTGTGAATGAATCAAGTGTTGGGCTCTCTTTCACCGGTGTCGAGGAAAATTTGGGTCTCTCCGGCGGATTCAACTTGGCCGAGGAAGCGCTAGGTTTGTTCAAAGCTGGCCTTCTCCCAATCAGATCTTTCGCTCGACCATAATGCTCTTTTAATGCCTGAATTCTTTCATTCTTCAATCTGATACTGGTTTGAATTCGTGTTGGACTGATGTTGGATGAGTTGACCTGGGGAGTAAACGGCGACTTGTCCTTGAACGTTTTGACCGGAGACGAAAGGTAGCTATCATGAGCGTCCAATGGGGAGTCGCGTGGTTTCTTCTTCATGGCTAACGGGGATTCATTGAACATCGAACCGAAAGAAGTGTCAAAGGATTCGTTAGCAGAAGCTTCCGGTTCCTTCAGTTGTTTTTGGAGAAGTTTGTAAACCCAGAGATCAAAGATCGACTTCAACCTGCTGGATTCCCAACGTCTAAGAAACAAATCACAGCTTTGTTGATGTCTTGTGATGACCTTGATGTACTTCATTGACCAGTCGCTCAAAATTTCTCGCTGTGTAGCGAGTTCCTTCTGGTCTAACAATTCCTGACATATTTCCTTGAGATGTTCAGACTTATTCAAGAACTTGTCGTACCATATGACGGTGTACTTTTTGTGGAGAAGCTTGTATTCGAAATCAACGGAGGCAGCTTCCATTCGCTTGAGTTTGGCTAGTCTATCACCCCATTTATTGAAGAAGAAAGCCTTGGTATTGGACAAGGAATAGAGTTCATCGGCCTTCATCTTTAAATTGCGTTGTTTTAGTTTCAGACGATTGAGGTTCTCCACCCACTTGATGAACACCAGTCTTTCCAAATGCGGCTTGATGATCCTTTCATCGAAAATAATCAACTTCCATTCTGCTGATTGTTGAAATCGCCGTTCCCGATGCTCTTTCCATAATTTTAAAGTGCTATGAAGAATTGTCTGGTCATTGAGGGGATAAAGTGATCTAATAGGGTGGTCTTTGATGTGACTCTCCACAAGAAGCATTAATTCATTGTTTTCGTTAACTCTTCTCTCGAATTTGCTAAAGAACTTTTGTTGGAAGAAGGAGTCAGAAACCTCCGGAAGCTGATTGTGAAACTCCAACTTGTTCAACCAAAGCATTAACTGATTTCTGGTGACGTTTTTGTCGTGTAGAGCCACAGCCCGCAGCTCCCATTGGCGGTTGGTTTCGGCCTTCTCTGTCCATTTCTTGATGACGGCTGAGGACTTCTTCAAATTTGCCCGTCTGCTAAACCCGTTAGCCTTATGAACCATTATCCATTTCTTGAAATATGTGGCCAATTGAGACGCGGTGATCAGTTGTTTCCCCACAGTCATCATTGAAGCCTCAGTGTGCAATTTCAGTATTAGTTGCCAGTTTTTGAAGGTTTTGGGCAATAATTTCATGTACTGGAATTCTATAGCCAATCTGATGAGATCAGCAGAGTGTTTCCAGTTCATCAACACATTTTTCCTGATTTTAAGTTGCTGCTGATGAGCAAAGGACTCGGATATTACCTTCAATTCGCAAAGATGTTTCCATTTGTTAAAAAAAAACTTACTCAATGTTCTTTGCCCACTATGCAAAATCTCATTAACCTTCATGCTGAACTCATACTTTTTCTTGAGTTTGTTGAAGTAGCGGGTTAGTTGGTAGATCTGTTCTTGCTGATCAAGGTGTTTGAGCTGCGTAGATAAACCTGCCGCCTTTATATTCTGGTACCACTCATTGAATACATATTTTGTCACTATGCTCTCAATCCTAGCCTTACGGGTTGAGTTATAAGATGCTGCCTGCAGACTCAAATTTTGGAGATTTTTAGCTTTGCCTTTGAACAAGTTGAACACAGCTGTCTTGCTGATATCTTTGTGGTACATCTTAGCCTTCTCATCGAGCTCTTGTGTCATGTTGAGCTTGTTAACCCATAATTTGAGCATTTTCCTCATCAAGTGACTTCGCTCCCTGTCGGCCAATTGCTTGGTGCGCCGAAGTTTAGGTAACCAGCTAGAAATAACGATTTTCGCTTCAGTTTTCTTGTTGAAATAATCCCCAGCTGCCGTCTTCAATTTGACGCTCCGCCTTTGGGCATTGACCCAGGCACTTACCACAGCTTTTTGTCTCAAATAAGCGCCCCGCTCCTCCCAAGTAGTATGTAGACTGTAGTTTAGTTGGCCAATGGTCAATACTTCCAAATTCCAATGCTTGAGGATTCTTTTGGCCCTCAATGAGTCTCTTTTGGAGTCAAAAGTACAGTACCTCATAAGCTGTGTGGCACCCTCGTTCTGGCCAATGTACTCCACAGATAGTAGCTTGTGAAGTTGGTAAAGACTGTATGCGGTGTTGTAAATCTCTTCTCCGTCGGCATGGATATCCTCATTGTCGTAATCAACCAAACTGTTGACTAGGAGGATTATATCGTTCAAGTAGTTCAAATCGTCATTATTCAGGAGCTGGTCCTTGGCATTCAACAAAGTTATGTATAGACTCAAACTTTTGCAGAAAAGGGGATCGAAGTCGAAAGTAAACTCTCCAAGCTGAGGTAAGATGTTCTGAATGTTGCTGAGGAGTTCATACTTATCAGCGGGGGAAATGATGGTTTCAGTTATGGATTCGAGCTTCACTTTGGGCTCTGGCTTCGGCTGGATCTCTTTCTTTGCCGTTTTATCGGATCTTGTTTGAGAAATATCGATGCATTTAGGAAAAAACTCATAGTTGGTGACCAACTTGGAGCAAAGCTTCTCAAGGTGTTGGAGTTTGGTTGGGTCTACTCCGAAGGGATTAAGTAAAAGGTTGTGGATAGCATCCACCTTAAGTTGCTCGAACTTGGTATCGTGAAGCTCAATCCACGAAATGTTATATTTGGCCTGATAAATCGTTAACATTAGCCTTATAGCGGGGGAAAAGTCGTGATCAAAGGCACTAGACTCGGTGCTAGCACTGGTGACCTGCAAAAAAAAATAAAAAAGATTTCTGAAGTTGGTATCGTTACATTTTAGCCCCATGTGACTCCGAAAACCTTGAATTGACCTCCCTGTGGTGGGATTATGGTTAAGTACTCCTTCGACATACGAGGCCGATTCCTTGAGGGCATCGTCGTCCAAAAGCAAATCCCATTCTTCGAGCCGTAGGTGAAGGTTGGCTAATTGCCGCAATTCGCTGTTGTACAATTTATTCAAAAACTCCACGAAATGGTTTAGTGAATCCTTCACAATACCCGCAAATTGTTGCAATAGGTGGACCATATTGTCAATGACCTTTACAATACTCTCTTCAGAACCAAAACGGCCTCTAAGGATATCCAATTCCTCCATCATCTCCCCAAATACATCCAGTTCGCTGTAGTCAGCACGTAAACACTCCGCAAAAGTAGAGCGATCAACCACCAAATCACCAAAGTTCGCCAGATAAAGGTTCAAGGATACCATATCGGTCTTAAACTTATTATAAGCCCCCTCAAGCGTCAACACATGGCACATTCGGCTGCTGCGCTGTAAAAGATCACCAAAACTGGCAATGGTGTCGTACATCAACACTATCAATTCGGCGTCTTGAAGGTCCCCGAAGAAAAGACGGTGCAAGCGATGGACCAAATCTTCTAGTTGAGTCATCAGGTACTTCAGCGCCACGTTAAACTTCTTTCAACGTCGTGGTGGTGCTGTGTTGATTGTGTGGAGAAGTGGTGATGCGTATGTGGAATGTGCGCGCACATTGGTCTTTATGCCTAAGGAACAGTTGTATGGAAAACGATCGATAAGTGACCATAACGTGGACAACGTGAAGCAGGACAAGGAGGAGTCAAGAGTGGTTTCCGATGGTATGGTTTATAGGCGAACTGCCCTGAGAAATTCGGTCTTCGACACCGGATTCGATCCCTCGCTCAAGGATATCTCGTTTGATTTCAATTTTGAAAATCCCATGGGGGAGATCAAAGAGGATCACGATGGTACGAACAAGGAGCAGCCGGGGTTTCTTGGCCAAATACCCACCTATTTCAGCTTCTCCGAGCACGATGATACCCAGAGTGGCTTTCAAATCAAGGAAAAAGAGCAGGACCGATCTCTAGGGAAGTCATTGAGGTCTTTGGAGGCCAGATCGCTGGTGGACGTGCTACCGATGTATTTGCCCCCTAAAGTGGCAGACGATAACCAATCATCTTATTCGGACACCACCGTGACGATAAACAAGGGATATTTGGATGCTGCGTTCGATAAGCCCCTTGACAAGGTGAAATCGAACGAGAAGGACCTGGAAAAGTTCAAGGAGGTAAGGGATCACATAAGGAACGGATCAGAGTCTTCCATCACCTCAAACAACTCCTCATCGTCTACATTGACTCCTTCCAGTGCTGTAAGCAAAGATAAGCGATTTGTTAGATACGCCATGTCCACGCAATCGAAATTGGTCAGCGGCAATACTACCAACAAATGGAACATGAACAATGTCACCCGGTGGCTAGAGAGCCACAAATTCAACAATTCCTGGCGAGAAACCTTCCGAAGGAACGAAATTTCGGGGAACAGGTTTTTGGAGTTGTGCAATTACGACACCGGGTCCATCACCTGGAAACAGTTGAGCAGATTCTTGGTGCTCGATAATGAGTTGAACACGGTGGAAAGGTTCATATACCTCTTACGGCAGGAGTGCAAGCCAGAAGAAGAGGATACCACACTATCAGGCATAGATGAATACAGTCCCTCGTATACTTCCACATTCAAGTGGGACAACAACAGAAAAACCAATCCGGCATTCATAAGGCACAAGCCTTCCAACTCCAACACTTCCAACACCTCATCGTCCTCGAGTGGTAAACTGAGGCCCTATTCCTACGTCGAAGGAATAAAACAACCCATATCCAAGGAATCATCAGGAAACTTCTTCAGAAAGCACCTCAGACACGGATCTGGCGATAGTGCCACGCTCTTGAAGGAGCTGTTGAAACCCAAGCCTGAGCCGCGGGTGAAATCGTACTACCCAGGTATGAGTTTGAGTCCTGACGATATTGCTCCTAACCGAAAAAGTGGGATCTTCAGCACCTTCCGGAAGTACGGCAGCGACAAGGCTGCAGGTATCGTTAAGCAAGTACAGGCCTCAACCTCCAAGAGCAATAGGAGTAGCAAGATCGAGTCTCCCGTGAGCCCTAACGGTGATACGTTCACGTCGAAGAATTTCGACAATTATAGTTCCAGCTTGGAGCCCCAGTACATCAATATGAACCAAACATTGCCAAGGGCATCACAGTACGAAGATAGCGGTCTGCTCGATGGAAAGTTCGAGTCTAGTGCCCTGATACCCGAGTTGGAAGACGACTATTTACCTGTTCCCTTGAAGGAAACCGGGCAGGCTCTGGTGATGATTACGAAAGATAATAAGGTCTACTCGCTTATAACTTTCAACAAAGACCAATTGGGCGACGCTGCCCACATCAAAGCGACGATAATCAAAGATCTTGGACTCGTCAATATCGGACGCATTACCTTCCATCTCACCGAAATTAACCACGAGAGCGGCGAGGCCTTGACTGATGCATTGTTATGTAAGGTGGTAGAGATGTCGTACGGTAAGATCCTTGTTCGGCAAGAATTGTCGTCTCCTAGTGGCACCAATACCTATTCCACCAATTCCTCGGATTCCAAGAGCTTTGAGGCCCGAGGAGATGGTATGTACCCCGCTACCCCGCAGTACTTGCTACAGAACAACCACGATAAGGTGGACTACTTGAACTTCAAGGAGAACGCCACTAACAATCTCAGCAAGATCCAGGAATCCACCCAGTTACCTTTTTTGCAGCCGGACACGGTGGCCAAATCTTACCCGTTTAAGCTCACGTTGGCAAATCCCAAGATGGACAAGGCTAAAGTTCCTTCGCTTCAAATTAACACCGGTGTTGATGAGCCAATGGTGAATGAGACCAATCCGAACTCGTTCCGAGTTCTTAGAAGACGAGGAAGGGAAATCGATTTCGATCAAAGGAGAAAATCGCCTTTCGAAGCCAAAGCGCCAAAGCTTATCCCCAATATCTACTCCTCCTCCGCTGCTTCCTCTGCCAATTCACCAATTGCCTCCACAACCTTAAATCTGTTCAAGGACAGCCCAGCAGAACGATCAGACAGCTTTATTGCCAAACGCAGTGCTCCGCCGCCCCCGTTGAACAAAAAACTGAGCTTAAACAGGTCTGGGTCAACTGTCAGACGTGGTGGCTCCATCAACTCTCGGCTGAGTAGCAGGAAATTCGAGACCAGAAGCAACAATTTGGACGCATTCAAGGAGAACGACATTCAGTTCGAGAAATTCACCGACGATTTCGACAGTGGCTCGGAGGAGGATTTCTTTGTCAAGCCGTTGAACAACAAGCAGAACACTCAGGAAAGCGACGAGGATGAAGATTTCTTCATGAAACCCATGGAACAGAAGAGTAAACAGGAGATATCGCAGTCAAAGGGAAGTATGACGATTCGACCCCCAGTGGAAGAATTATATAACAATCTCGAGAAGTTTTTTCCCAATACCAATCTTGATGAGCCCATTATTGACGATACACCAGCATCTCCCAGCAATTTGACCCATGAGGTGCCTCCTCTACTGAAACCACCTCATAACAACGCTCCGACCACGACGGTACCTCCAAGAGTCCCCAGCATCTCCAGAACGTTCTCCAGTGCCAATCTTTCTCCGTTGAACCCCGCGGAGGCTGACGACATTCTCTACGGAGAAACGGGCTCCAAGCTTCGAAGAAGAATGAAAACCATCCGAGTGGTGGCCAACGAGGCCCGCAGGAAGAGAATGGAGACCGAAGTGGTAGATGTGCCCAAACTGGGCAGTTTGAGACGCTCCAACACCAAGATGTGGGGCCAGAAGGTGGTGGAAGTCACCTCCAAGCAGATAGAGAAAGGGTTTGTGAGCAAGCTCCGAAAGAACGGCAAATTCGAGGAGTTTGCGTGGATAAAGGGGGAATTGATCGGCCGAGGATCATTTGGATCGGTTTATATCGCGTTGAACGTCACTACAGGGGATATGATCGCGGTGAAGCAGGTGGTGGTTCCATCCACATTCTCCAAGCAAGCCAAGAGCAAGACTTATGAGGCCCTCGACGCCCTACACATCGAAGTGGAAACCATGAAGGATCTCGACCACATCAACATCGTCCAGTACCTCGGGTTCGAACACAGTGGCGACACCTATAGTTTATTCTTGGAGTATGTGGGTGGAGGATCGATCTCGGCCTGTTTGAAGGGTTATGGGGGTTTTGAAGAGCCCTTGATCAAGTTTATCATCCGCCAAGTTCTCGAGGGCCTAGCCTACCTCCACTGCAACGGGATCTTGCATCGAGACTTGAAAGCCGATAACTTGCTTCTAGATATCGACGGCACGTGTAAGATCTCCGATTTCGGGATCTCCAAACGGTCCCAGGATATTTATGCCAATAATGCCGAGATGTCAATGCAAGGAACGGTGTTCTGGATGGCCCCCGAGGTTATCGACAGCATCGTGGAGGACAAGAAGCAGGGATACAGTGCCAAGATCGACATCTGGTCCCTAGGGTGTGTGATGCTTGAGATGTTCGCCGGCCGTCGTCCGTGGTCCAACGAAGCGGTGATAAGTGCTATTTACAAGATTGGGAAGACCAAATTGGCCCCTCCGATCCCGCAGGACATCAAGCATTCGATTTCGGCCCAGGCCAAGGACTTTATCAACCAGTGTTTCACCATAGACCCGGAGCAGCGGCCGACGGCGAAAGAGTTGCTCCACCACGAGTTTTTGGCCCTGCAGTCGTTTGACTTTGGGTCGACGAAGATCGCCCAGATCATCAAGTACAACAGCAAGAAGAAGTTGTAAGGGATAGAGCTGAGCATGCTCAGGGAGGGAACTATGACAGCCACAGGGGAAGGTCATGATATATTCTATTTACACACTCAGTTCAAACTAAGCTCATCAATCATTAAAACGGTCTGGTAGTGCTCCACGGGAAACGTCTTCAATCTCCGGCACCTCTGCTTCTTTCGGTACACCTCGTAGTACGGTTCTCGGGTGATTTCTACCACATTGGCCGTCAAAGTGAATACCTCTTGCGGAATCCCCTCTTTTTGGTTATAACTGAAGTTGGGCGAGCCCAAGGTGGTCACCTTTGTGATATCGAGTTTGTCGCCGACTTTGACCCCCTTCATCTTCGTGGGTAAGATGATTTTGTCTCCTTTGGTGACGAGATATGGGATGTTGTGGAGTCTCAACACGGCGTACATGTTCTGGGAGCCGTTGGAGTCGAATTTGAGGAGGTTGAGGTCCTGGACGGAGGCAGTTGCCGGAGGGGTATTGGTGGCGTTCACGGAGGCTCTGGAGACGTTTATGGAGGTTTTGGAGTCGTTTGCGGCTGCGGTGGCTGTTGACATCATTCTGGCCAAACCGCTGTAGGATGCGGCACCTGGGGCCCTGACGGTCATGGCCAAAGACCTGGCAACATTTCTGAGCATTCTGACTGTTTTCCTTCTCTCTGTGGTCGCCCTCTAACCTCTATGAGTGCAATGAACTGAGCAAACCTGGTGTAAAGCTCTGACAGTAGATGAAAAATTTTCGTTCGTGTGAGCGTCAGAGAAAAATTCTCAAAAATCAACCGACTGTCCGTTCTCATCACTTGGATTCATTAGTGATTGTCATAAGGTGAGTTTGAGGCGTATTGGTACCAGCATAGCGACAAACCGCAACAAGCAAGTGGCAGCTGACGGGTTCGAATTGACAGGTCGAAAACACCATAGATAACTGGCATTAGATACCGTAGGGAGCTGTTGACACTAGTGACAGCACATACACCACCCACCGCATAAAACCGGCCTCCAGAACCACAGAGGAAGCCCAGTCAACGACAGTACTGCAAAAACATGTCTGGGTCGTTCTGGAAGTTCAGCAACGGATTTACGTCGGTTTCGAATGTATCCACATTGATAGAGAACTACCAGCTAAATGGCGAAGAGCCCATGAAATACGATGTGTTGATGAAATTGATTGATGAGGATGACTTGCTCCAGGAATTGGTGTCCAATAACAGCGCGTTGTTGGAGTTTTTGAGGGATGACGACATTTTGGCGGTGTTGTTTGATTTGGTCATCAACGAGGGGGTGTTGGACGATAAAAATGAGGATATTACCAATGACGTGTCGAGATTAGAGCTTGACGATGGTCCTGATACACAACACGAGGAAACCCTCGACAAGACCGGGGACGAGCATGGGACGAGCAAGCCCGATGGCGACGATAATGATAATGACGACAAAGAAAACGATGCAAAATCTGACAAAGACAACAAGGATAGCGATAAAGAGAGCGACAGCGACAAAGACCACAATGACAGCGACAAGGACAGCGACAAGGACGAAAATGACGACAAAGACAGCGACAAAGACAGCGACAACGACGAAACTGACGAAGAGAAGCATACCCGCCGAGCCACCATAGCGACCGAGATCTTGAGTGCCGACGTTTGGTCTTTGACTGATACCGTGATGGAATCTACTGCCAATTTGACGAAACTATGGAGCATTCTCGACGATCCTCAGCCGTTATCGATCAATTTGTCCAGTTTTTTCATGAAAATCATGGAGCATCTCCTTGACATGAAATGCGATGAAATGATACTGTATTTAATCGAAAACCAGCCCAAATTGATCGACAAATTTATCAATCACTTGTCCAATCATCCATTGACCGATTTCTTGTTGAAGTTGATCAGTACAGATAAGCCTGATAACAGTACGGGGATCATTGATTTTTTCCAGAACCAACAGTTGATCCCCAAATTGATCGGGGCGTTGGATCCTAAAGACGATGACATTGCCTTGGTAGAACAGACAGCTGCGGCTGATTGCATAAAAGCTTTGATAGCCATCTCCGCCAATTCCACCACAGATAACTCCACTATTGGGCCCAACGAATTGACAAGAGAGTTGGTGTCGTATGAAATGATGAACAAGTTATGTGACATCATGGAAAAAGGGGGATATGCATTATCCAACGGAGTGGGGATCATCATAGAGATTATCAGGAAAAACAATAGCGACTACGACATTTTGCCCATACTATACATTACTTTGGAAAGCCATCCGCCTACAGGCCGTGATCCCATTTATTTGGGGTACTTGTTGCAAGTGTTCAGCGAAAGAATCACTAAGTTCAACGAGATATTGAGCAGCGATCGCCAAAGCAAAGTGACACCTTCAGTACTCAAAACTTCCCTTGGTGAAATCGAACCTCTTGGGTTTGAAAGATTCAAGGTTTGTGAGTTGATTGCCGAATTGTTGCACTGTTCCAATATGGCATTGTTGAATGATAACAAAGGCTACGCCGTTGTGAAAGAACGGAATGAATTGCGGGAAAAGATGAAAAAATACGACCCTATCAGTTTCAAATACAATGAGGTGATTGTATTACCGGACACGAAAAACGAAGACTTTGATCACGATTTTAATGATACAATTGATTCTTTCAATTCCCACAAAGATGCAGAGAACGATGACTCCATTTTACGGAACCAATACGATGACGAGCCCCACGAAAATGCAAATCTCACCGAAGCAGAGATCAGAGCCCATCCAGTGATTGGTGATTTGTGGAAAATATCGCTATACGACGCTCAAATCATCAATAATATCTTGGAAATGTTCTTCAAGTTTCCCTGGAACAATTTCCTCCATAACGTGGTGTTTGACATTGTCCAACAGGTATTGAACGGATCCATGGATATTGGATTCAACAAGTTCCTTGCTATTAATTTGTTTGATAGTGGCGATATCACCAACAAGATCATTAAAGGGCAGGAATCATGTGACGACTTCGAAAAAAACAATCACGGACTTAGATTAGGATATATGGGTCATTTGACGTTGATAGCAGAGGAAGTGGTCAAATTCATCCAATCTTATCCTACCAACACTCTTAGTGAAGTGGTCGATACCAAAATCAGCGAAGAAGCTTGGGAAGAATATGTCAGCAACATTTTATACGATACCAGAGAGAAGTATAATGCCATATTAGGAGGAGGCGAGGAGGATGAGGATGATGACGACAATGTCCTGAATACGTTTGATGAAAGCACTGGCGACGTTATCGAGGAAGGTGATTATAAATCAGGGTTCTTGTTCGAAACTGAGCCCAAAAAAGAAGACGACGAAGATGACCATTTTTCCAAATATATGACCCAGGAGTTGGTGAATTCTAACGAACCCGAGAAGAGCTCAGACGAGGACATTAGCAGTTCCGACGAAGATGATGAAAAAGATTACATTGATCCTAATGATGATGGGAATAGTTATAAGAAATTCAATCCACTTTATGACGATACTGGGGCTCTAATCAGTGAAAAAACCGATAACGAAGATGACGATGACGAAGAGGTTGATAGCGACGACGAGTACTTGGAAGAGATGGATATTGAGGAGAAGAAATTAACAAGATCAAGTTCTAAAAGTTAATGACAGTATGAATAATAGATTGTATTATTATATGTATACATTACATTCATGCTCTTCGTAGGCTTGCCTCTTAGTGCCTTGCCACTGGGCTCTTATCAACTGTTGACGGTGATGTTGAGATTCTCCATGCTTTCTAAGTTATTGGTTTCTCCGCTAGGTCGAGGCACGCCCCCTATTAAGCCCTTACTCAATGCCAAAGCGCTTGATCGCTCTTCCGTGCCGTAAAATTCATCTATTATGGGGTACATCAAAACACTGCCTGATTTCGACACCATCAAGATTGTATTGGTAGGCACTACCATCCAGTCGTTTCTTTCAAACGTCAAAGGTTCTGACGCTATCATAATCACGTCCTGGGATCTGTCTAACCTCTCCATCTTGAAAAGCCCTGGTTCATACTCGAAAAACCGGGACCCGGAGGAAAAGTGGAGCGAAGCAGCCTCATCGGTTTTGGAGGTGATATAGCGACTCACAATCACCGAATCGCCGTCTGTGACGGCGAAATTGAGTAACGAAGGCTCAGCCGTGATGGCTACCTGCCAACTCCTTATCAAGTCTATCGACTTGAGCAATGCTTTGTGCAATATTTGGTGGGTGAAGATTATGGAAGTGTCTTCAGGATCGTACCCCATTTTGTAAAGACAATCCAAGAACAATGCAAAACAACACTCCGAGTCTGTGGACCCTTGAATGGTCAAGAAAAACTTATCCTCGATGTGATTTATCAACGTCTTCTTTATCTTCTCGAAGGCCAGAATGCCTCCGTTATGCATAAACATCAACTTCCCGTAGGAGAAAGGATGACAGTTCGTTTCAGACAACACTCCTTGGGTGGAGGCCCTCACATGGCCGAAAACAAGCGAGGATTGGGTGCACAGCGACAAATTGTTCAAGTTGACGTTATTCCAGGCGGGGGTAATGGCTTTGAATACGCAGGGCTGGTGTTTAGATGAGTAGTATCCCACACCAAAGCCGTCTCCATTGACAGGGTTTCTCATATCTAGCCGGAGTCGGGAGTCGAAACTTTGATTGATGATTGAATGTGCTGGCTTGGTCAACAAATCCTCGAGAACCATCGGCTCTTTGCCTTTGAATATCATAAACCTACACATTTGTTAGATGAACTCAAGTGTGATAAAAATGACTGCGAAATTCTTTAGCTGTGGATTGATCGGCTGTGGATTGGTGATCAGTTGTGGATTGATGGCACAGTTGATGAGACAATAATCAGAGAAATTCAAGACCAGAATAGGATGTTTCAGAAGCAATTGGATGGGATTGTTGGTATTCACGATGAATGCAGAAGTGGTGGCTTGTGCCAAGTCACGTGATAATTACTTGTGCGATGCGTTTACGGTGTACAGACCTTAGAGTTGAATACTCAAACGCATATTCTGACCATCCACTGTACAGATACTCTTGAATCCAAAAATTGCCTAATTATGACTGATAAAACCTCAGCGTGAATGTGGTGGGGAAGGCCACTTCGATCTCGATAAGCCCATTGTTATCATAATAATATGGTAATGATTGGTGCGACCGGATGTAAATCTCCGCGAAACATCCCTTCACCCAATGTGTCAAATCTCGGTCAAAGGGTACCCCGGATTTAATGACCTGCGAACTTTTGTTTTTATTACCTGACGTCTACATCTATTAAACAAATTGCAATTAAGATGTTCAAGACTTTACAAAACACAGGAGGCGTGGTTTCATTGTTTCACAACAAGAAGCTAGCCCCATCCGTGGACCTACTTAAAGTATTGCAACAAGCTGACAGAAAATTCAACAAAGATACCGAACAGTTCATAATTGATAAGCTGGAAAATACACTTCCAACGTACGACCAGTACGTATACATATCAAGAAACTGCTTGAAAGATACCTATGCCAAGAATGTTTTGAAGAATTGCTTTCCTTTTCTCTCAGGCAAACCGTCCCACGCTGAAGGCAAAGATAGAGTGACTGTGAACGCCCCTGCGATTTTGGGGAAGTTGGGAGAACAAGGATCGAAATTGTTCAGCCAGCAAGACTACTTGATGATTTATCAGGCTTTTGAAGAAGCGTCGAACTCCAATCTGCTCAAATCGTCTGAAATTTTCAGACCTCCTTTGGTTGTTGATTGGGAACAGAATTTGATTGCCAACGACGAATATGGTTTGGACTTGATTTTAAATAAGTACAAGAGTAAATAGAGTCTTTCAAAGGGTATTTTTCTCATGGAGGGCTGCAACAATACATCATGGATCATTGAAGGCCTCTTCATGTCACTTTCCCCTGCATTTGGGCTATTTTCTGTTTCGTAGCCAAGTATCTACAGGTGCAATTGTTGTCCATAATTTCAGCCCTATGCACAATCCGTACTTCGAAAATATTTGCCACTCTCCGCAGATGTTGCCAAATCCAATACCGGCTTGTCCACATAGGCCTGTCAACATTCTGTGGTTGACGCGTGGATCTCTATCCCGAGGCTGCGAAATCTCAAATATGTATTTGACAGTTTACAATTCAATCTCGGCCATCCTATGGGGACTCATTTTGCTTGAAAACGTCCGGGAAAACTTCATATTCGTTCCGTCCTTCACGGAAGCGGGATTTCCCCACAAATTGCTCGTGTATACGCAATTATTCAACACGATTTTCGAAATCACTCATTCAGTCTTGGGTATCACTAGATCTCCACTTGCTGTAACCCTTCTTCAATTTTTTGCCAGGAACGCTATAACGATCGGGGTTTGCTATTTGCTCCCCAATTCTCCGGGTAATTACAGCATATCATTTATTATAATGACTTATGCTTGGTCGTTGGTAGAATTGATTAGATACCCCTATTATGCTTTGAAGCTCAGCAAGAAACCCGTACCCGGCTGGTTGAATTGGTTGAGATATCTGGCGTTTTTAGTGCTATACCCGTTGGGGGTTGCCACCGAACCTTTAGTTATATATAAGAGTTTACCGGTGATTAACCATTCGTTCCACTATTATTTCTTCAAGATCGGAATGTGGTTATATTTGCCAGGATTTTACATTTTATACAGCTACATGCTAAAGCAGAGACGCAAAGTTATCTCCAGGCCCAAAAATACCTGAATATACATCGTAGCAGTAGTGTATACATGCTGGTGTACGGGTGCCGTAAAAGCTTTGGGTTTTCGCGTTGGGCCCAAAATTATTCAATTATGGCCCATCCCCAAAAGTGGTTAGCTGCCTATAACTCGGTTTCGGCATCATTATGGTCGGTTGTGTTATTCAATACTTTATTTCTTGGGTTGTCAATTGGTCAGCCATACTTGTTTGTCAAAACCAATAAGATCACCACCTATATCCAGACCTTGGCTTTGGTTGAGGTTTTCAATGCTTTGTTTGGCATTGTTAGAGCTTCTTTCGTCACCACTTTGATGCAGGTGTATTCCAGATTGCTTGTGGTATGGGGAGTATGGCAGTTCTTGCCGGATTCTCCCGCCAATGGGCACTGGAGTTACATCACTGTTTCCATCGCCTGGGCTTTGAGTGAGATTATCAAATACTCCTACCACACATCAACAATTCAGGGCTCCACTCCATCGTGGTTGGTTTGGTTGAGATACTCTGCTTTTTTGGTTTTGTATCCTTTGGGCGTTAGTTCCGAAATGATCATTATGTACCTTTCATTGGACGAGGCCAAGGTCGTTGGTGGTGATTACTTGTACTACTTTTTTGTTGCAAATTTGGTGATTTACATACCTGCCTTGGTCCACTTGTATAGTCATTTGTTGAGACAAAGAAAAAAAGCTTTGGGCAGATTGAGTGAGAAGAAACAACAGTAAACCAGTTTCTATTTGTTCTCACCAGATACCTTGCATCAAATATATACAGGAGTCAGTTAGATCTCTGAACTATTCAAACTAGAAGAGTCTGTCTCCCTTTGTCTCAGATGACACTCGGAGTAGCATTTGGTTCGAGCTCGAAGCACAGAAAGCCGACATCAGATCTGATCAAATACCGTTGGTAAAAATTCTACAAGCTCGTAATTTGTGGTGGTGTTTTGGCAGCAGAATTTTTATGGGGTACACAAATGTGGGTACTCAAAAGCCGCAAATCGTAGATTATTTCCGTTGTGCTCGGAAATGCTTGAGGGGCATGTGTCAATACTAGAAGTTATAGTGAGGCTCCGATTTAGGTGACGGGAACACAATACACGATGTTGATGAGGAAGTAGAATTGGAGAGAATAATAATAGAGTATACTGGGAGAGAGGGAGGATAGAATACACAGAGAGGTAAGATTATTTACTCTCATTAATTTGGTGGATATGCTTGTGAAGGGAAACAGAATGTCGCTTAGCTCGACAAGTAATCGAATGGTGATGTTTTTGGCGAACAGGCATCGCTTGACCTTGTTGGATATCTGTGAAGACGAAAAGCAGGGTGACACCCGTGATAATAGTCACTTTTATAGTCGACAGAACAACAATAAAAGAATAATCTACCTATATCTAGCTGACAGCCAATCGACCTATATCGCGGATGTGGCTTTTTGTTACATTGTTGCTTTATCCCATTCACGGGCCAGCTGTTCAGGCGACAGATTGATAAACATGCGGGACAGTTGCGATTTTTAGGTGTCTGTTTCGCTCATTTCATTCATGGGGAGGCTATTTATATGGAGTTCAGTATCAGAATTTACACAGTCAAGACCAAGGACGAAAACTCGAGAAATTTGTTATTTTCATTATCGGTAGAGCCCCTTCTTCGTGAACAATACTTCACTTGTCCTAAAGGACTGCTAAAGTTTGACGAAATGGTGTCGACCATCGCAGCATTCTCCACATATAATCCTCCCTCGAGACCTTAATAATGTCCTATCTTCCAGTTTGTAACAAACACTTAATCCTGAAATGGGCCAACAGGAGTCACCCTCTTTCAATCTGATCAGATTCTCAAATGTGCACAGTGTTTTAGTTTTTTTTTAATTTACTGGTCTATCCACTGTAATAAGGCTTCGAAATATTGAACAATTGAATCCCCCTGGGAAAATTGCTTTTCGGTGGTCTTTTTGAAGAAGTATCCCGAAGTGATCAGTTTGTTCTGCTCAAATATAATCTTTATTTTACTCAACAAGTATTCCTTAGAATGAAGTATCACCAACTTCATCAACACCTTTTGAACTAAATAATTGGGGGTGAATTGGTACCATCTCAAATCCCAACTGACTTTTCTCATCAAGATCAACAAGATCAAATCAACTGTTAAGTAATCTTTGGAAATCGATTTCACGAAATTTTCAAATAATTCATCGTTGCTCTTTAAAATCAACTTGTTCAAATAGACATTGTTAGAATAATCATCCACCAAATTATCAATTTGAGAATTATTTACTTCACTTAAAATAAATTCGTCGTAAATAGTCAAGATCTGCACACAATTGAAATAGTTGACATCATTATCATTTTTGATGTTTCCAAGAAAAGACGTGATCAACGAGCTTATGGTAAACTTGAGGTTATACTTGACATTCCACCCTAGCAACCCAAGTACTTCCCATTGCAAGGCGCTGTGATTTGTTTCATTATTGGTTATAATCATCAATGATCTCAAGTCGTCATAAATAATCACGAAAATTTGATCTAACCATGACTTAATTTTCTTGTAGGTTCTTTCTGTCACATTCAAATCAACTTTGCTAAGATTCTCTCTGCTATTGAAAGTAGCTGTTGAATTGTTGGGGTATTGGGTACTACCTGATTGAGTGAAAACGTGAGTTTTTATTCTGATAACTTCATCCCATCCAATCCTGGCAACAATGTATCCTAATAGATTATACGTTCTTCCCCAAGTAGATTTCTTCGTGAAATCCAACATGGAACTTGACACCAGGTTACTAGAATAACCAGACAATTTCAATTTCAAGCTGTTAAAACCAGCCAATTTCTTTAATGATCCATCGACTGATGATAGTTCAGTGACGGATTTGCCTAGCAATGGAGTTTGAGTGAAGTGATTACCAAAAAAGGGGTGGCGAGACAATGGATTAAAGATAAATACATCTCTCCAAATTTTTTTTATCTCTCCACTCTCTTGTAAATTATCACCCAAGAAACTCGTCGTCGGAACAGGAAAATATTTGAAGAAGGTTTTTTCACTAATTGGCTCTTGGTTATTCTGCAATCTGCTTAAGTATGTTTGGGAGAATTCGTCAGTGACACCGTCAACTAGATCGTATTCAATGCTTTGGTTAATGGAAATGGGCATGGAATTGAGGGAGATCAAGGCATTCTCGTAGTCATCTACCAACGAATAGCAGAGTGATAGGAAAAACCAGCACTCAAAGTCCAATGGCATTATTTTGATTGTTATTTTACTCAACTCTAAAGCAGTCTCGTAGTCCCCTTTGGAAATTAGGAACTTTATTTGTTCTAATAGTATCAAACATGACTGAGTGGAGTATAAACTATTCTCTTGGAAGTAATGGTGGATCGTATCAATGAACTGATTTGTGATGTTAGCACCATTATGGATTTTGAGAAGTTTCAAAACTATGTAGGCCCAGTCGGCTCCTTGTTCTCTCACTAGACCTAAAGCGTACCCGCTTAACGATCCTTTAGGATCCAACTCACACAACCTTAATAAGGAGTCTACCAAACTATTTCGATAAATGTTTGTCTTTACCACTTGATTGTTCGTTTGACATCCGGTTACCGCTCCATAGCTCTCATCAGATCCTGTTAGATGACCTTTGGCAAGGTATTCTACCAACAACTGAACCAACTGCCTTCGGTGGTTTAGTATTACAGGTAAACTCACTAATCCAGGAAGCGTCTTGCTAGCATCATCCAAATGTGAGAACAATCGAATAACCAGGGAAACGTTTATATCGTCCCAGTTGTATTGTAATTTAGAAATTTCTCCGCTGGTCTTCTTCCCCACATTGGGAATTATTTGATATGACTTGTCGAGCAGCAAATAGCATTTGTCACTGGTGGATTTGAAGATCACAAGGACATATTTGATCCTGACATCACTTTTGGTGAAGATGTTATACGTACAATAACTAACAACAACCTCTCGTTTGTGAGATGCTAGCGGGTTCTTTTTTTTCCAATAGAGGCCGTCGCTATCCTGATTGATCCCCAAATAATCGAAGATGTAGTGCTCGATCGCCTGGTACGATTGATGGTGGATTCCATTGACATAATGGTAGTTTCCAATGTAGCCCTCCTCGTTTTTTTCCACATTTCCAATGAAGTCATCCCCTGATATCTCAGAAGATGTAAGACCGGTATAAATTCCGACGTGTACCAAATCAGGGGGTCCCAGGGTGGTTAATTGTAGCGATTGAAATGCGGTTCGTGCTCTTATGGATTGACCGTATGTTTTCTCTCTCAAACACGGGAACTCTCCAGATACACCGTACCGCTGACGCCCCACTTGTTTTATGTCAGGGATATCACGCAATGCCTCCGAGGCCTCTGTGGTCATGTCAACTATCCAATTGAGTGGGTTTGTGGCAGGTTGCAGTAGCCGCTCTGTTGATGAATTTTCGCACTGTTTTGCGCATCAACAGTTTTTCACCACAGCTCAATACCACCCGAGAACGACGTCTTTGACAATAGCGAGAGTAGCCGCAGATACACAGCTTAAGGATTTTGTGGAGAAATGAGTTTTACCACCGAGGATATATTGAATGGACTAAACCAAGCTAGAGAAGCCGGTTTCAATGATCCTGCGCTCTTCCCGAAGGTTGTCCGACAAGTGTTGCCTTTCGCCAACCACGAGGAGAAATTAATCAAATACTGGGTCTCTACGTTCTTGAAGGATGCTTTTGAAAGCAGTGACGATATCTTGAATTACGCCGATAGAGTAGATCTTGCCATCGATACAATAGACCATTTGATATATTTGTCTAACATTGAAGATATAAAGATCTTCAAACATGTCATTGATACTTCAATTGTGATATTCAAGCTCGTTTTCAGGTATGTCAGTGAAAATGATGGCTGTGATGACATCTGGGCAGGTTTGAACAAGTTGAAGATCAGTTTGACCAGTAAATTTAATAGTAATTATCCTTTAACCAGCAGCGATGACGACGAAAAAGATAAATTCAGAAATATTTTGACCAAGGTTGAGCTTTTCAAGTTCATAGTGACAGTAATTGACTACCAGAGTGTATCCAACCCCAATGTCACTACTTTTAATGCCAAAAGCATCAACCCAAACCACACCCTAATCAAGAGAAATGCAATACAAGCAGAAGCCTCCAGTTTGTTGAACAATCTTTTGGACATTTTAAATTGGGACATCTTGGTTCCTCCACTCATGAATCCTCTTTTGATCCATTTGACCATTCTTATCAAGAGAAAAGATCAGTTCATCACCAAAATCCTATCGGTGATAGAAAATTTCGACACCAAGACCAAATTGCAGTCGAATTATCAGACAATAGAGGAGTTCAAATTGAGTCAAAAATACATAGACAGAGTGATCAGAATCCTCATCCAGCATTTACAAAAGTACAAGTTGATACCACCCGACTTTCAAAATAGTTTGAATAAGAAGCTCATGGTATTGACAGAACGAGGGGATGAAATCAGGCGTAGAAATATTGTTGCCTCTTCTCCAGAAGACGAAAACATCAAGAAAAGAAAGTTCACCGGATTCTTGAACAGTTCGAAAAAGATCGAATCTTTAGAATATAAGCACTTATATTCGTTGACAGATGAAACTAATCAATTGAATTTTGATTTGTCCACCTTATCGCCTCAGATCTTGGTGACAATGATCATGAATGCTTTGAGGAAAGTTGAACACAAACGGTTGAGCAAAGCTTTGGACATTGTTGCCGAGAGATACAAATATGGATTAGAACACCAGGAAGAGTTGAGCACTAAAACGAAAAGAGCAAAACTTGAAAAAGGTGAGAGTGACGATGAAGAGGAGGTTTTTGATTATGATAGGAAGAATATTTACAATTTACCACCGCCCAAAGAATTGTCATACCAAGATAGACGGGAGCAAATCAACCTCATCATCAGAAACTTCTTCAAATTGTCTGAAACGAATGTTAAAGAAGTAGAGGAGTCTAATCAACAAGAATCTCAAGGAATCAATAAGGAGCTCACAAAGATCGCTATAGCCCACTGGCAAAAGAAGTCGTGGTTAGTAATCTTGACGAGATTAGCCACCAGAGGAATGAGAACAATCGATAGCGAGGATACCAACATCGACGAACAGAAGAATAGCGAATTGAGCGACTTGATTCGAAACGCATTGGTGGATTTTTTCTTGGAAAATATTCATGGCAGAGTTGATTTGATCATAGAGTGGCTCAACGAGGAATGGTACAGTGAAACTGTGTTCAATGAATTGAAGATAAAAAACAAGTTGAGGCAACAATTGACGAAAGAGTACGAATCAGGGAATATCACTAATTTAGATGAGGAAATTAATAAGGCGATGGACAAAACAATCATAGAGACCCCTATTTACGATAAGTGGTCTTCAAAAATCCTCACCTCCATCATTCCCTTCCTCGAGGCTAACGATCGTAAGATCTTTATCAGGTTATTGAGTGACTTGCCTGTATTGACCAAAGACCTCGTTTCAAATATCAAATCATTGTGCGTTGACCCCGTAAGGTCAAAGTTGGGATTCTTGTCGTTGCAGTTTTTGATGATGTATAGGCCTCCGGTCAAAGAAGCTTGCCTAGATGTGTTGAGGGAGCTCAGTGAAGTTGAAGATTCCAAAGAAGAAGCAGATAAGCTATTAGCTAAGTATGTATAATATGGTATTTCATCTGTTTTGCCCTATTACCTCTTCCCCTCTATCTTTGTGTCCTTTACCATAGAGAGTATTTATTTTAGAAATTTAAGTTCCCAGAATGAAACTGAAATCTTTCAATTGATGCTTTAGGTCAATCTCCCAACGCCGCTCTGCTATCTTGATTCTAGTCTTTCGATTCTAGAAATGTTTCATATTTGTTTCAGATATATATCGCGCGTTATCTGAAACATAGAAAATTTTCGCAGACGATAACAGCCGATCCGTGTATTGATCTTCCTGTTCCTATTCAAATAACGCAACAGTTGACCCTAGGGGATGGTGCTAGAAGACGAGAAAGGGCACTTCAACGCCAACAAAGAGATCTCAAAGTATAAATTAGACCATTCGACTTTTGAGTTGATCGATGTTGACAAGTTCCACAACACGAAATGGGGGACGGTGTTCTCGTACATCTGGTTGTGGATTTTAATCTTTCTTTCGTGGATCTTGTTGGGAGTTGATATCTATACGTGTTTGAATATTTTGGTCTTCCACAAATGGTCCACCAAGGATTATCAGCCTTACGCCTATTCTATTGCCAAATGGATCTTTACGGGCTGTATTATCTTCCAATTCGTTTTATTATTTTATCACTGGCTTTGGGCTATTCATACCTACCGTACGAAAAACATAGCATTGGCTTATGTCAATAATATTGCCAGAATATTGTACCTGATAAAATCGTACAATTTTCATTGCTTGTTTAATCAAATAGAACAGGACAACTTCTACGATTGGTGCTGTTTTTTCACCTATAATGAGATGGATAACGCGTTACAAATCTTATTGGCGGACACACCAAGACAGGTGATCAATATTTTGACATTGAGGTACTATGCCACCGACGGGGACATCTCCAATGACATAATCAAGAACATCAAGCACATCGCAAATACCAACTTGAGATTATCGATAATTTTGTCGTTCATGTGTTTGTCGTTGGCGATTTACGCCATGTTCTTCTTCAAATTCTTGTTGGGTATGCTCTTCTACTTGCCCGTGGTGTATAACTTGCGCAAGCGGGGTTTCAAATCGTTGAAGAGGTATTGTTGCAAGCTCGTCAATGATAAGGTCAGATATTTGGTGTTGAGGAACCATAGACCCAAGAACGAGTTGTTGGAGAGAGGGGTTTTGAACTTGAGTGAAATTAAGGATAATCCCCTTTTGAATGATGATCTCGCCACCGTCGATAACGATTTTGAGTATAAACCGAAATTCAATCTTGATGGTGCCAAAAGGACCTTCACCGATGGCACCAATGTTTACAGAAATAACGAGTTCCACAACGATAACCATAAATTGCACGATGTCCAAACATACAGCCTAGAAAACTTACGAAATCCTTTCGAATCGTCTGACTCCGTATCTACTATCACCAAGCCCCCAAGAACATTTACTTCGGATTCTCGAATGATGGAAAGAATCCCGTTCGAACGCGCACAATCTTACCAAGCTTTGAATCCATTTGAACAATCACAGTCGAATTTGCCGTTGATTAACCACCAAGATAAGTCGGATAGCTCCGTCAATCTAAAAGATCTTCCCCCTCCAAGGGTGGATTCCTTGAACGACCACTCCGCTTACCAGCTGTCCCTGTATGGTCGAAGTGGACATGGTTCATCGATTGCCCAAGAATACCGTCCAGAGGCGCTTCATTCGCAACACAGTCTCCCCTCACAACAAGTTTCGCCACAATATACCCCTGAGAATCCTTTTGAACAGTCGTTATCCGAGGAATTCCCGTCCCGAAATTCGCTGCATCAATCACTAGTGTACTCCCAGCATTCACCAAGTCATTCCCCAGCATACCCTCAAACTAGACGATTGTCAGCCTCGTCGTTAATGGACCTGGAACTACCCCTCCCAAATGCGCCCTATCCGGTGCGGGGATTGTCCCTATACGAAAACAATAAAAAGCTTACAAAACAGAGTACTGAGCCTGCATTAACCAATTCCAAATTAGGTATAATAAGATCTGGAACCGAGCCAGTCTATCCCTTGCGAGACTTCAACAGTGACGAGGATAATGAGAGAGGGTATCCTGTGAGAGACATTTCAAATTAGCATTCATTCTATATACATCCGTAGCCATTCCCTGCATCTCTAGTTCTTGGCCTTCTTCAACTCGTGTTCTTTTTTCAACTTGGCCAACTCGTCGTCAGAAATTGGAGGAATAGGAATGTCTGAAAGATCATCACTGGTCAACGTCTTCCAAGTGTACATATAAACTCCGAAAGGTATAGCAGTTACAGTAAAGAACCCAATGAGATTCCTGTTGAAATATTGAGACCTGACCCTGTACAAAGCGGGGGTAATCTCGAAAGTCTTCTGATTCCGGTACTTACCGTGACTCTTTCTGATATAGTTAGTATGAAAGTGCTCTATTTCCGGTGAAACCGGTTTTAGGGATGGGGTACATACGGTATTCCTACTACAGCCATCGTTGATTATTGATGATTGAAAATTGTGCGACTTTTGGGAATATATTCCTTGAACGCGGCACGGCAATATGGAGAGGGGTTCGCTGAGGGAGGTGCGATGCACTGCCGGAGGTGCGATTCACTGAGCGAGGGGGGCCACAGAGGGATAGGTGCAAATGAAAAGAGCGAATGTCTTATGCCAAACAATCTAACAGTACAATGACTAAATATGCATTTCTAGTAATGGTTCAATCTCCACAACGTGACCTTACCACTATCATTACCGATGGCCAACATCTGGTTGTTTGGAGAAAATGCCACCGAAAGTACCTTTCCTAAAGGAGTCCCACTGGTGGGCCAGTTGGAGTAGACCGAACCTGTTGGCAACTGAACAACTCTCAATGCATCTCTTTTACCTCTGGAAGCTATCACGAGTAATTGTCCGTCAGGGTTGAATTGTAGGGTTGAAATGGTGGTAACTAAGTTATCTATGACTTTGAAGGGCTTGTGACTTTGAATGGGGTTGGTGTTGGCGGTGGTGAAGGTGGAACGGTCGTACAAGTTGACGATACCGTTATTGGTACCAATGGCTAACCATTTACTGTTTTTACCTCCCAACTTAATCTTGGTTATACCGATACCACTTTCATCGTTCCATCTTCTCGTGGGCTTGTTATTTCCGCTCAACTGGTCCCTGGACAAAGCGAACTCCCACACTTCACCACTGGTATTGACAACTACAATTTGCTTTTCGTCTGCAGTGAATTCAAAATCTATTATCGTTCCTTCGATTTTGAAATTTGTCAAAAATTGACCGTTTGAGCCGTTCAACACATTACAGTACCCCGACAGACCGATAAGACCGATGAAATTACCTCTGGAAGATATCTTGAAATTCTCCATAGATTTTTGGAACTCTTCATAACCATACATTCTTGAGATTTTTTCCACCTCATCACTTCCAAGATCCCACTTGTTCAAATACTTTCTTCTTCCACCTACATATATCAAATTTTTGTCAGGAATCGGGGAAAAGGCACAGGAATATATAGGACAATTCCTCAAGTACAAGCTCGTTATAAAGTTGTTTGACTGACCATCGATATGGTATATTCTAGCAGTCTTGTCAAACCCCCCTGTCAACAACAACGGGCTCGAGCTGTGGAAACCCACACACTGAATTCCTGATTTTGCTCTTTTACTGTGATTGGCATCCTTTAATCTCGATATAGACAATTTATTGGGTGATATCAACTTCAATTGCTTGGTCACTATGAACTTGTCTGTAGATTTCAATATGTTCAATATGGAGTTAGTTCCTTTACTCTTATCTTCGCCCTGTTCTCCGTCATCCTCACTATTGTCGTTATCTTCATCTTCGTCAACCTCCATCAGGATCTTCTCCACCCAAGCAGGCCTGGGGTAGATCTTTTCGAACTGCGATCTCAATCTGTTTATATAGGCTTTACCATTGATGTGGTCGTCGTGGTCGAACTTTCGTAACTTTTTCAATTTGTTGGAGGATATTAAGGAGATTTTAATCAGTTCGTCTTCGCTGTCGTTCCAAGCGTTCTCCTCTACATCATCCTCACTTTCTTCGGCGCTTTCTTGGTCATCGTCTATGTCCATGTCGTCGGCGTCTTCATCAATAAAGAACTCGTCGCTTTCACCACCGCTCTGATCGCTATCCAACTGGCTGCTGTATTCGTCACTGGAATCAAAGAAGTTTTCGGTCTGTTTCAAATTTATTTCGAAATTCTCCAAGTCTCCGAACACGAGCTTCTCGAGTAGTAATTCTTCTTCATCTTTCGGAGGTATTACAATATCTGTGTTCATTTCGATCATTGATGAGATGAGATGCGAATTTTTTTAGATGGTTTAGAACAGTTGGTGCGAAATTAACGACAGATGGGGCCAGTGCGTAGCTAGCACGCTCACCATCGCTGTGATCTGGGGAATTAAGACGGCGTATATATACAATGCTGATGCTATACTTTTTCAATTCCGTCACTTTTTTAATTGACTGACGAAATTGAAAAAGTAATTTTTGAAGAACTTCTGATCAGATTTTACCAAGTTATTGATGAAGTCAATTTTCAGATTTTCATCCATACCCTTTTGTGATAAATAATTGTTTAAGTGATTGGGAGCTTCGGGATGGGTGACCAATGTTTTCAACAAGATCGAGATCTCGTTCAAGATTGGTTTGTTCAAATTTGGTAATTTGAAGGGCAATTCAAATGATAATATGATGGAATTGTCTATCAAGTATTCGTCTATACCTTCCACTACGGAAGAAGGGTTATTAAATATATCTTTTTCGTCGATGATTTTACCGTTTTGGAACACCGTCAAAAAGTTTATGAGCTGGGTCACGGATAATTTATTGATGGAGAGATCATCGAACTCCAAATCATAACAGTTTTCAAAGATCTTTGAAAGAATCTTCGGTAAGATGAGTTTGTTGCTTTCCGTTATCAACAAACTAGTCTTGTGGTTGAGGATTATCGTTGATAATAGTGTTAAAAACATCTTCTCTAGTGATATTTTGTCTCTGAACTCATTTTGTTGATGTTTACCTGGTTCGATTTTCAACAAATTCAAGGTTTGCGTAATCAAAGGTGTTATTAGGTTATTCAATAAATTGTAGATGTTTTCATTTTTGTCGTACTGGTGAATTATTTGGTTAATGAACGAAACAAAATCAGTTAATTCTACTGTTTTCATGTTGGTGGATAAGATTATTGATATTAGTTTGTTTAATTCTTGCACAACAAGATCGCGTAAGATTGGGATGATTCTGGCAAAGGAGTATCGAGAACTCTCTCTTATTATTTCGAAACCACGAAAGTTTTCCAAAACGATAATGACAATTTTTGAACATTCAAGAAATTTGGAAATTATGGATGAGGGAATGTTCTTGACTGTTAATTGATCGTGATTGAATCCTTTAATGATGGTACTGATGGTGATCAAGTTGTGGTGGCATTGAAGAATAGTCATTTGAACCTGTTCGGTTGAGGTGTCGGTCTCAAATACTGCCGTGGATTGTTTTATTTTTACCAAGTTCTCCAAATTGCTGAAGATAGGGTTCAAAATTAAGTCAAGCAACTTTAATTTGAACTCCTCTGGAACGTTGCAAATAGAAATAAGTAGGCCGATGGATTCGTAAAGGTATAGTTGATTCTGGAATGGGGTATCATCTTCAATTTTGATCTCCAATAAATTATTAGAAATTATATGCTGGAACAACTTTTCGATGACGGTGGTATCACTAATAATTCCTGGTTTGATCAATTTGACAAATTTAAGAAACTGGTACCAACATCTGACTCTTATTTTCTCGTTGCTGTTACCCAAACCGATTTCGAAAAACTCCAAAAATTTGTAAATCAACTCTAAATTGTTTTTTAAATCTGAAGTGACGAAGCTGTAGTTTCTAACGAGGATTTCAAATAAATTGATTTGTATAAGATCATTCTGGAAATTGGATATGGGCAAGTTCACCAATTTTATGAAAAGATTGTTGACCATTTCGTAAGGTTTGGAAGTGAGTATATCATTTTTGGGGTAGTTTATCAAGTTGTTTTTGATCAGTTCACTAAAGTTGCTGAATTCATATAATCCCAATTCAAAGGTATCCCATGAATTAGGAAAGTTCAACTCTTGTATTAGGGAGGTATCTGCCGATGTAGCGTCTGAGCTTCCCTTGAACAAACACTGGTTTATAACTAAAGGTAAGATGTTCAAGTATAATTCGGGAGCAATTGATGCAATGAGCTCTTGAAAAAACTTCAATTTGAACCGAAACTCGCCAAACTCCTCAATCAACTCGTCATCGTCGAAATCGGAGTCAATTTCGTATTTGATTTTCACAATAATTTTTGTCAATAGCGATTGGAACAACTCGTTTATTACCAAGGCAGTGTTCTTCTTACTCAAGGTCAAGTAATACTGAATGAAAGGAAACGTCTGCATGGAAACCTCGTCGTATTCGTTGACTAAAAAGTTGAAAATCAATGGCCACAAATTGATCAAATGGTTAAGAATGACGTTAGTCATTTCAGGTGAATTATCAATGATTAGGCATAGCTCATATCCGATGGTATTGATGAGTTTCGATAAGTATTCCAAGAAATTCAAGTCATACTTTTCTATATTTTGAAACAATTTGGAGAGGTCCAATAAATTTATCAATTGGAACTTATTCTCGCTTTTCATCTTCTTTGACAATATCTCAATCAAGGTGATACAGCTTTGGTTATTTCCCTCGTTTATCAAGTCTATAATAAAGTTTATGAAGTTATTTTCCACGAACAACGAGATTTCCATCCACTGAACATAATCTCCGATCACCAATAACACGTTATTTAGACTGGTTTTGTGGCTATTGGACTGTGGCTGGATACCGGAGTGGCTGGATACACTGTAAAGCGTTAATATGTTTTTCCAGCTGTTTATGAGTTGCGTCATATCGTCCGATCGAATCTTGTCCTTAAGATATGTGTTTCTCTCGTTAGTGAAGCTATCTCGGTTGATCAATTTGTCACCAATCTCTGCATGGATAGAAAGCATCAACCGCAAATATAAATCTATCAACCCGTGATTGTCGAAATCGCCGAGTTTTAGTAACCAATTTTTCAAAAAGTTGGGGTTGATGCTCAAATAGTTTTTGCAAAACACTTTAGACAAGATTTCCAGGAACTTATTCTTTAAAAAACTGGATTCATCTTTCAGTAACACCACATCGACATACCTCATCAACTTCTCGTCCAATTCAAATAACTCTGGGTCACTCAAGTTGTCCAAATTTTCATCAATAACCTGAAATATGAAAAACTTGAATTCGTCACTAATGTTGTTGGAAGCAGTAAGAATGTTCAACACAGAACTATAACCATCCTTGGTGGATTTGATCTGGTTGATGAAACCAATAGCTTGAGACTTTAACTCAGCATCTGAATTACTCAAAGCTATTTCAACTGCCTGACTTATTTGTTGTTCCATAAATCAGTAGTCTGTGTTTGAAAATTTTTCATTTCGCGGTGTAAACCAAGAATACCGCCAGATCTGGCGGCCTGATAGTATCAACAGCGCTCGCACAAGAGCTTCAAGTTTCAGAATAATGGGATAATGCCGCTTCAACGACCCCAATGCAACAGTGTCGTACTGGATATATACATTGCACTAATCTAACAGAGCATATTTAAGCAAGTTCTCAGGAATGGCTTGCAACAAACCCTTTGACTCCAACCATTTCTTCGAGAACACCCTATCGCTGTATTTGTGGCAACTGTCACATAACACAGTGACCACATTGGAATCTGCAGGTAAGGACTCGGCCACTTTTATGGCAGCCACGACATTCAAAGCCGAGGTGCCACCCACATAAATTCCTTCTTCGTCAAGCAACTGATACAACATGGCAATACTGTCCTCATCGAGGATCTTGAGAGAATCATCAATCAAGTCCAAGTCGGGCTTCAAGTTTTCGGTGATTCTACCTTGTCCGATACCTTCGGTGAAAGAGGACCCCCCACGAACGATGTCTTGACCTTTGGATTGGATATACGAGTGGACAATACTGCCAGGTGGATCGGCCAATACACATTTGGTTTTCCCGTTTGAAATGGTCTTTAAATACCTGGTCACACCAGCAAAGGTTCCTCCAGTACCGGTAGAGCAGGTCCAACCGTCGACTTTGCCGTCCAACTGGGCCCAGATTTCTGGACCAGTCGTCTCGATGTGGGCCAATCTATTGGCAATATTGTCGAACTGGTTGGTCCACACGGCGTTTTCCAATGACTCGGCGTGTCTTTTGGCCTTATGGTTGTAATTCTCTGGATTATCGTACGCAACAGCTGGAACGGGGTACACTTCGGCCCCAAGTAACCTCAAAGTGTCGATTTTCGATTGAGCTTGAGTGTTGGGCATATAAATCACACAATTGTAGCCTTTCAGCCGGCAAACATGAGATAAGCCGATCCCAGTGTTCCCAGCAGTTCCCTCCACCACAGTTCCCCCGGGTCTGATCAACCCTTTTCGTTCAGCGTCCTCAATAACGTATTTAGCAGCACGATCTTTGATAGATCCCCCCGGATTCATGAACTCGGCCTTCGCGTAGATATTGCGGCCGATCCTGCCGGAGATCTTGGGCAACTTGATCAACGGCGTGTTGCCGATCGACTGGGTGAACCCCTCTGTGACTAGCGGCACAAACGGCGGTTTAAATAACTTGATCAATGTTGGTCTCATTTGGAGTCTCACAATGTTCGAGTCTGCGGAATCGACCTCTCTCGCGGTCACGTGCAATGACACAGCACAATCGCCAATCAGAGCAGAGTCTGCTACAACGGCCAGAGTGGTCATACAGCATTACTATTAGTTCAACTACTATCTCTTTGGTGCAATTTGTAATGTCGGGTCATGTTACTTTTTACACTGAACAACTTGCCACAGTTCTCCCACGGACACCTGAACAACTTTTCTCCCGTATGGCTATAAATATGGGTTTGGAGGGACGACGGCCTTTTGAACTGCTTTTGGCAGATGGGGCACCGGTTTCGGGCTGCTGTTTGTGGAGTCATATTTGAAACGGTGGCTGTATGCCTCCTTTTCCGTTTCTCTTCCCCTAGAGCAATTATTGGTGAAATGGCTGAAGGCCCTATGTTGGATCCCATGAGGGAGGAGCTCCCTATAGCACCCATACTGGAGCTTAATCCGGACGTCCCTGTGCCTATGGGCGGAAACGGTATGACTTGTGCCGAGATTTGTTGAGATGGTCGATAAAATGGTTGATCCACCATATACTCGTAGTCGTTGGCCACTATTGGCGGTAGCTCGTAATTGTATTGGTAGTTGTATCCCCCCTGTAGTCCCTGATTTGATCCCTGGTTGGTCCCTAGTGTCGCTCCCTGAGCTGTTACTAGTCCTGTGTTTGTTCCTGTGTTCAATGATCCCGTTCCCATGTTTCCTGTGCCCATTATTCCTGATCCCATGGTCCCCATTGTCGGCACCTGTGCTTGTACTGGTGACCTAGACCCTAGAGACCCCGAAACTGCCCCTTGGGCCAGGAAACCCTGTGTTTGATTGTTTTGGAGGGGTTGTATGGGAACGTAAGACGAGCCATAATTCGAATATGAGGAGTTTGAATTATTTGTGGAGGCTGATGATGGGTTGACGGGTGCAGAATATAGTGAGGATAGGTTCTTCGGGTAGTGGTACGGGAGGTATTGCTGCTGTTGTTGTTGTTGTTGGCTTTGTGCTTGGGGGGATTGCTGAGTTTGTTGAGTTTGTTGGGGTTGAGTGTGGGTGTGATAGTAGGGAAAGTGACTTTCGGTCATACCTTCAGCTAACTCAGTGGGAACTCCACCGATTTCGTTGGAGTTTGAGGTATTTATGTTGATTTGGTTCACCCAGGTGACTGCTGGTACCGAAACGATAATATGGAGTCGGTGGCACTGAAAGTTTCGGTCTTATATTTTGAATGTCAGTATTGAAGTGGGCCCCTGTAGCAAAGTATTCTACTCCTAACAATGAATATACTTGTTTCTGAAATACTAAACGAGGAAACGATAAGAATGATAAGAGTTGATGTATTTATATTCCCACCTTTTTTTTTACAGGTTACCTCAAAAATGACCTATTATTTTAAGCTTAGAAGTGATAACTCGACAGTATTTGTATCACGAAACAACACGATGCAATGTAATACCCTGCAGATAATATATTTCAACGATTTACAATATCATCTATGTCAATCCAATGATAGTGAAATCTGCAGAGTGGACTAGGGAGAATCTTCAACAATCCGATTAATTTCCAAAAGTTCGTAAACTATAATTGCGACAGAAATGTCGCAAAAATCATTCTATTAAATCGAATGTATGGCACATGAAATTTGACAAAGGCTTTTTACCGATCCTAATTAGGCATATTGCACAATACGAATTCTCCGTTAATAGTTTGTGGCGATCTTGGTGTGCATGATGTTAAATTATACTCGCAGTTGCGTGGCCGGATGGTACAATTCTTCCAATAAGCCCGATTTCCATTGCACCCTGTAAGGTACGAGAAACACAACTTGGGTGTGGCACGGAAAATTGAAATATCCATGGGGTTTACCGGCCTTATAGTCCTGCACCACTCCTAATTAGTTTTCTTGATCCTTCGCCGACTTATCGCAATAAATTCACCGAGAGTATTCACGGCAAATTATCTGAATTAGGGTTCCGAATCTTCCATGAGATCATCCTCGTGCTTCTAGTTGCTCAAGTTTTTTGGCCTGGTGGTCCCCTCTAGAGTCTACCTACACAACGACGCTCGGTAAGTAAAGGGGCCCATTAAAGGCATTGACCTCGAGCATAACTAGCCGCACCTAATTTACGCATGATCTACTGCAAATCGATCTAGAACCTACCACCTAAAAGCAATACAAAAATTATTTATTTTGTAGACATAAACTACAAGTTAGGGAAGGACCCCACTCCAATATTCTTAAATAGACTCAATTGTGGTGACCTCAATGTTGATCACCTTTATTTTTCATTAGTATGCCTCTCTAGCTTGAACACTTATGCATTTTAAAATGTTCCACAGATCATCTTATTGCAGATCTGCTGATTTTAGCCTAAGTTTAATGTCTGGTCAGTGTTTTCAGGAAAGTAACGTACCTTTGTAATCAGGATGTCGGATTCATTTTTTTCGTGTGGATATGGGCTGGGTGGAAATATGGAAATCGCCGATATGAATGATTGAAGATCCCTGAAATATCATGTCACTGCTAGCTCCATAAGAGATATTTCGTTCAAAATCTTGTGGCTTGAATCATCTCGATGTAAATATTGACCATTCCTCTACTATAAGGCGAACATCCGAACATCGTGGTGAAAAGTGACGATTTGGTGCACTGCGAACAAAGCAAATGTGTCCAACAACCAATCAAGATAAACCTATGTCGAAATAATACGGTAAGCTTTGTGTTCAAGTGATCGTCGACTGATTAAGTTCAAGTCGCAGGTGATAAGAGTAGTTTTTGATAATCCTACTATTTACCAAAGCTCTATGCATGTATTCGATTAGCCTCGAGCGAGACTTGATAAAATCGAATTTATTGTTTTTTTAATATGTAAGATGTTCCACAAGATCAATATGTATGTTTTCAGAGATCATGGTGATACTTGGAATTCAAAGAAATAAACGGTGTTCAGATTTAGTTTAATCCGTACTTGAGATTGACTATACAGTGTACTTTCAATACTGTGACGGCACTTTTCTCTCCACAGCGATATTATAGGTAATCTGCTGCGGTATTATATATGAGGTCCAAAATCCTATCACCGACGCTTTGTAAGGTTGGCTGCTCAGGGCTTGCGACGTTTTTCGAGAAATAGTAACGATATTGAATCACATCGTGCTAGATTGTCAGTGATAGAATCAGCTCTATGATATACAATTTGGCATTACGGAATAATCATTCACAATTTTAATTAGGTGAAAGAAGAAGCGTGATTGTGATGTGCTGTCCATTTAAAGCAGGTGTGCTTTTTATCCTTTAATAGTCTAGTCACTACATTCCATTATACAATTTTCGCACGACCTTGTACCACTTGTGCGTGGACTTGCCCGATAGAGTAGGTTCTGGGCCCTGCTTGATTGTACCCTCATGCATGACTTATTACCTTCGGAAGCCTGCTCAACCCACAAATCCGACTTCCGTTTTCGTTTGCGGCCGGGTAACTTCTTCAACATTCCAAATTTTTGAGATCTGTTTTGCAACCAGCCCTCTATTGATATATTTGTAACCAGCACCGTTACCCCTTAGATCATTATGTTTCTATTTTTGACAGTTGATATCCTGTATGACATTGAAATTTGATGCCATCACCTAATTAAAACTGCATATTTGAACGTTTGACGTGCTGGTATTTTGATTTGGGGGCTTCTTCATGACATCTTCTAAAATTAACTGTTTTATCCAGGACTATGTTGTTTCATAATGCTGGTACCTACCAGAACATTGTTTTTGTTCCTTTGTATATAAAAGCAGGGCCTTTCCTGATCTACTTATCATTACAACCAAGTACAAAGACAGCTACAACATAACAACATTACAATGCAATTCATTTTATATTTGATCGCTTACACCTTAGCTGCTTACGTTCCATCCGACAATTTTTCAACTTTGACCCCGGAAGCTAAACCAACCGGAACTACTGATTACGCTGATAACTTCGGTATTCAGATTGAAACCATCAAAGCTAAAAGAGAAATTCAACAAATAGGTGATGGTCAAATCCAACATCAATCTGGTGAAGCCACCCCAACTCCAGTTCCCACTCCAACTAAAGTTATAAATCAAATCGGCGATGGTCAAATCCAAAATCAACCAACTGCCTCAGTCATCAACCAAATTGGTGACGGTCAAATCCAAAATCAATTAAAACCTACTGCTTCTGTTGTCCACCAAATCGGTGATGGTCAAATTCAAAACCAACCAACTGCTTCTGTTATCAACCAAATCAACGATGGTCAAATCCAGAATAACCAAGGTGCCAACCAAATTGGTGACGGTCAAATTCAAAACCATCCAAAGGGTGCTGCCAAATTTCAAACTTGTGCAACTGCCAATAGTTTGTCAATGAAATTGAAAGACTCCATCTTGACTGATTCTAAAGGTAGAATCGGTGCCATTGTGGCCAACAGACAATTCCAATTCGATGGTCCTCCACCACAAGCCGGTTCCATCTATGCTGCCGGTTGGTCTATTCTTGATGGTTACTTAGCTTTAGGTAACCAATCCCAATTCTTCCAATGTAAGTCAGGTGATTTCTACAACTTATATGATGAAAACGTTGCTGAACAATGTGAAGAAGTTAAATTGGCAGTTGTTGACTTTGTCAACTGTTAAATTTGTAATAGATAGATGATTGGGTAAGGATATAAAAAGAATTTTATGATAGTTTTCGAATGAATATTTTTTTAGATGTCTTCCTTCTCTACTGATTAGTCCTTCTCTACTGATAAGTCAATACTGACTCTGTCACTTTGCAACCACCGCTGCCTCTATGACATCAATTATGACGTTGAGCGGAGTCCATCGTCCGGATTTCCGACGATATTACAGACGATAAGATAGAAAAAACATGCTATTTAAATATACCTTTTTTTGGACTAGTTGTCATTGTGTATGCAACACTGGAGTATATGGTGTTGTCAAAATATTGGTCATTTGAGCTTTCGTTATAATAAAGTGAGATTGAATTGAAACCTTGGAAAGGATCATCGTCGTCTTGGTTCTTTTTGTGAATGGTTTCGACGGTGGTTTCGACGGTGGTTTCGAATTCTGTCTCGATTTTCTTCGTCTTGTTGCTGTTCTTGTTTAGTACTGGCATCATGGGGGGCTTGGCGTTCCTCAATAATGCCCATTGGACGTTTTTGAAATACGGATGGTTCTTTATATCCGAGGCTCCGTTTCTCGAACCTAATCTCTTATTCTCGTCCTTGATGAGTAGCTTCCTTATGACACTTCGACAATTAGAAGACACGTTCTTGTGGCCTTCGAATTTAACATCTTTTTTCAAAATATTGGAGAAAGTTTGTTTACGATCTCCTCCTTTGAAGGGAGTGGTACCATAAATCATTTCGTAGATAAAGATACCCAATGTCCACCAATCAACGAGTGAGGTGTGACCTTTGCCTCGAATGACTTCGGGTGCGATGTATTCTTCTGTACCAACAAATGAATTGGTTCTGAAACCCTCGATACATTTTTTAGTATCTAACTTTAGATCGTTCATGCTGGGGTTTTGGTTCAATTGGCTTTGTTTGCTCAAATCAAAATCGCTAAGCATGATATGGCCTGATTGATGGAGTAAAATGTTTTCGGGTTTCAAATCTCGATAAATAAATCCCATTAAATGCAAATATTCCAAAGCAGCCACAACCTCCAGTGCGTAAAATTTGGCATCATTTTCGTTGATACACTTGTTCTCCCTAGTTTGTAGTGCTCTAAAAAACTCTCCCCCCATGCAGTATTCCATGCAAAGATAAAGATACTCCTCACTTTGAAACGAATGATACAAAGTGATGATAAAGGGGTGATTGCTGCTGGATAAGATCTCTTGCTCGGTCAAGACTCTTTTGATTTTATTTCTTTCGATCATTTCTTTCTTATTCAAAACCTTCATAGCATATAACCTATTGCTCGTCTTTTCCTTGACAAGATAAACCTTGCCCACATCTCCCTTACCCAAAAGCTTGATTTTTTCAAATGAATTCGGCGTGACTTGAGCATCCATAATCTTTGTTGACGCTCTCGAGTACGTTCTCCCTTGTGTCGAAGATCTGGGTCGAGTAATATGAAGTTCACCAATATGTTGTTTCAAATCAAATTCTTCGGGTTTTGAAGGACTTTTAGGTTTGGAGCTCGACTCGTTAAGTAGCCTTACCAAAGGAGCAGACGCTACTCTTCTTAATGTTCTTTGAAAGCTGCCAGAACTACTGGTATTAGTTCCATTTCCAGATGTACTGGCACTATTCTGTGACGCCAACCCTGATCCTGCAGGACTGCCCCCACTGTCTTCACCCTTATCAATACTACCATCTTTTGTATTCTTTGCAGTTTCGAAAATTTCGGGAACCAAGTGAATGGATGGAGGCTGTAAGAAATTGGAATCACTGGAATTAGCTTGGTAAATTTTTGTAGGTAATTTCACCTGATCACTTATGGATAAGACTGAATCATTGTGCCTCAATGAAACAGTCAAATCTTCTTTTATGAGATTATCTATCAAACCGGATTTTGATCTGTTTCTACCGAATCTTTTCAACATTCCCGGTGTAGCTTCTTGTTTGTCACCTGTTTTATCTGGTGCAGTGAAGCTCTTGGGCAAGTCTTCACTTCCCTCCAATGAATCGTTTTGGGGCACCCCTTTGATCGGCGTGATGTTGCTTTGGCTGGACCTGGCGGCTAAATGTTTACTCGCTTGAGGTTTCGAAGTTTGGCTTCTCGGGGTTATGCTTGGATGTTGCTGCGATGAAAGACTTTTCGCAGAGGTACCAGAAGTAGGGGAGTCTTCGAACTCCGACTCGTTGTCGTATTTGTCTTTGGAGCTACTCATCCTGAAAAAACTCTTGAATTTACTGTCTTCATCGAATGATAGTAACTTGCTGATTGATATTGATCTGCCTCTCAGTCGTTTGTCCTTGTCTAAATCAGACTTGACAATAATGGGAGGCTTCAACCCCTCTTCTAGATCTAGCATTATATGTCACTCGCGTCGTTTAGGATTCACTGGCGAAGATGTTTGGCAACGAATGAATAATGAAATCTAATTGTTGAGGTGAGGTTTCTTTTGAACAGAAAGGCGATTGAGTCTGTCACGTGATTACATATCTTCTGGGGCTGTGACGTGCACTGCAGGCAAGGAGAAGAGGGGAAAGGGGACCGTGATATGGATGCTAGCGGATGACTCCATTAAACCCATAAAGCTAGAACACCTTCACATGGCTTTCTCATTATCGTACATTCCTTCCCAAACTGAGCTCTTCAGCGTCTAATCTATAAAATTTGGGACCTATCGCCATGCAATATGATCCACATGCATGGCATTTGCTTTATCATCTCCTGATAGTCGTGAGAATACCTCTAACACAAATGAGGAGGCAACAAGAAATTAGGTATGGAGTTCTTGATGTGATAGATATGTCCACAGTTGTTGCAAGCCATTTTACCTTGAACAATATTGGTTTCGATCAACAAGGTATGCAAATCCTTCAATACAACTTGGTCCTCCTCTAAAATGGGGTCCAACTCCGGTTTTGTTGCAGGTAAGCTGTCATTGCCTAAATTTTTAGCGACTTTGACTACCGCATCCCAGTTTAATTTTTCCAACATATGAACAATAAACTCGGGTTTGAACTCTTGTGTTTCTGAAACAAGTTCACAATCTTCAAACTGCAATGGAAACGCTTCATCAGATGAAGCACAAGTCTTGACAGCACATTTTATAAAATTGGTGGTTAAAAATTTCATTTTGCGATGATATGGATTTTTCTGCGAGAAGAGATGGAGTAGAGGTGGAGATGCGCATACGATGTGTGGGTATATAAAGCTATATATCCTTTTTAAATGCGATAGAGACTCTGGCCAAATGACATCAAAGGCCATTTTTGGTGGCTAAATGTTTGGTTGGCGACAGTGTCAATGCTGGGTTGTCCTTTTGGTATATTACGTAGACTTGTGAAGATGTTGACGTCGTTAAATACGTTTAGCTCTGTTTATAACGTCTGCCCAAATTTGGTCGCTTCCGAGAAACCTCACTCTTTGAGCAGGAATATTGTTGTTTAACTGACAGTTTTTAGGTAATGTTGAGTAGCTGCTTTGTGTATCTAGTTTTACAGGTTTTGGCTTGACTGGTTTGAAATGAACGTTTTGTAAGCGATGATGCAGGCAACCAAAAGGCTTCTGATTACAAGATTCAAGCAGAAGGTCTTTTCGAATCTGTTTTAATTCCTGCTCTTTCCCCTTGCCGGTGAATTGCGCACTTTTGATCAACCCTCTTGTGTTGTGATTCAACTTTTTAACACCGGCAACAACCAACGACACAGTTCTGGATTTCAACCAATTCCACTTTTCTGTGAATTGATACTTCCTGTCATCGAAAAACAACTTAACATTGAACCCATCAAGCTTTTTGATCTTAGATTTGGTTGCTCTACATTGGCTCCCAATATTTTTGTATCTGGAATTTCTTACAGGTTTGAGAAAAAGCTGATTCAAGTTGATTTCGTAGCTTACCGCTCCGTCAGGAGACTGGACTTGTGGCGGGGGCGTACAGGCAATAAGTGATGGCTGATTTCGTAAATTCATTTGTGGTTGCAACTTGGCTGCGAAAACGTCATATCGTAGTTTGTGTAGACTTGTACTCATTTGTGGTCACCGCGGTTTCCCTTCCACTCAGTGGTATTATTGTATCTCTTGTAGGCTCGGATAGTTTATCATAGACGTCTGACCCTACATCCTTCAACGGGTCGATCTTGGAATACTGTAGTATTTCCATTATCCATTCTAAATCGTCACGCTTGAACAATCTCACCAACCTGGTTGTCAACTTAGCATTCAAAACGTCAACGTGCTTGCTTTCTGTTGATGATAGTGAAATACGGTTAGCGTCTATGGATCCAGAAATCATTTTGTTCACAAGCAACTTGACGTACTCCAACTTATGTAATTTGATGCACTTATCAATCAATTTGTACATAGACCCCTTGTTGATAGTCAAATCATGCAATTTATTGAAATAATGGTCAAAGAAAGACTCTACCAAGCCAAAATCTTTGATGGATAAATAATACTTCATGACTGAAATCAACAATTCGGGACTTTCACCGATAAGTGCTTCAAAAAACTGGGGTAGTATCTTCCCCTCCAATACCCACTGGCTATACTGCACGTCTAACAAGCTGTTAACAATAATTGACTCGTAAACCGTGAGGTTTTTCGAATGTAGATAATCTAGCACTTGAGTAAAATACCTTGTTGTTGGGGGACCTTTTAAATAAGTGAGTTGTTTGACTACCAGTAACATGATCTCGAATTCTTCGTTACGACTATAGTCGAGTTCTATATCATCAACAGGGATTCTGGAGGTGAATTTCAGTCTATAATTCCGAGTAGCCTTTAGGTATTCAAAATTTTGGTACGCCAAGTAACTTCCTAGTTTATTCTCATAGTTTAGTCTAAAGTGTGGACTGTTAGGTTTGATATATGTTAGATTGGGGTACTTTATCATACGACCAACCTGCTTCCGGTGCTCCTCTATCAAATAGGGTACCAGAAGGTCGATAGCTTGAAGTTTATGTAAAGCTTTATGCAAGGTTTTATTGGGTAACGAATTGATATTCGAGCGGGCTAAAATAGTGTCCAAGATTTGCTGCAATATTGCATTGACAGTGTTCTCAACAGGATGATAATAATGGAGCTTTAGCCTAGAGAACTCGCTAAATTTTAACTTGTTCTTCACAGACTTAGAAACATCGAATGATTTTACATCCAATTTGAAGTACTTCTGATCTGCTAACTTTTTTCGCTCCTTATAGGTTTCTATTCCAGCTTGCTTGTTTAGTCGTATTCTCTTTAAATCTGTTACGGAAGGGGATGCAAGTCTCCCTATCTTCCCCTTTATCATGAAACAACCACAGTTTTGACACCAATAACCAAAGCTAGTAGATAGTGGAAGGCCGCGAATTGAGAAATCCTGAAAATTTTTAGTGGACGTAATGAAGTTTTCGAAGGTTTTATTGGGAGCTATCGGATTGGCTTCAGTGGTAAGAGCTGTTGAATCTGTCGAAGATGTTAACAGCATTAACTTCAACTTGGATATCGAGTATTCTATCGAAGAACACCCAGATTCAACACCAACTGATGTTTTGGAATTATTCAACACCGAAACTGTAACCTTGGTTTACACTGTTTCGAACAACGAAGACCAACAGATGGCTATAATCGGAGTTGGTGGTTCTTTCCGTGATCCTTCGACTAACCAGATAACCAGCAACATCACTGATGGATCAGTTGGTCCAATTGTCTTGGAATCAGGTCAGTCTCAACAATTCAAACAACAGATCAATTTGAACTTGGTTGCTGCTAATTATATATTGGTACCACATGTATACATTAGGGTCGGTGACAGTGCTGTTCCAATCCAAGTCAGACCTCAATTGGCCAATATCTCTGATATTCCAATTTCAATCTTTAATCCTCAATTGTTATTCTTGGAATTGGTTTTAGTTGCAACTGTCGGTGCTCTTGGCTACATTGGTTATGACCTTTTCGGTAGACAGTATTTCAGCGGTATCGTTCCAAAGAAGGTGGTTGCTAAACCAACTGTGAAGGCTTCTTCTCCAGTTGATGGTAAATCCTACGATTCTTCATGGATCCCTGATCACCACATCAAAAAGACTAGAAAGGTCAATTAATATATGATTTAGTTGTTCATATCTTTGATAGGCAAAACGTCTCCTGTGTATTCTACTACGTCGAATTTAGATATGTTGCTGTTCAGCGCAGCCTCGTCCTTTCATTTTTTGGGGTAGCCTCTTATCCCATACATGTATCTATAGGCTGTTTGTTCTGTGTTTTTCCGTGCCTTCACTGCGGTTTCTGCGCCCATAATTGATCTGAGGATTGTTTCTCCCTCTTCAGAGTTGTCACTTTTGTGAATTAATCGCACTAATGAAAGTGTATTTGAATGAAAAGCCCCGGACGTTTATTGTTGCCAGTAACCAACTGGCTTTGATTATTCGGCACCCAACACCAAAATACAAACGTGAACATCACCATTTGCATAATCACCATGACACGTTGGACAATCGAGCAATTGTGGAGTTTGTGGGCATAGACAACATCGATGTCAATAGTTTGACCGATTTGACACCCAATGAGCTACTTGCTTTCCTTGGTTTGCTCAATATGAAAGGCAATATATACCTTTTGTTTGTTTCCAAATCCACCACTGTCGCTACGCCGAGAATAGGTGAGGATATTCAAAGAATAGAGTCTGTGAAATCTTTCTGTTTAAACAGCGATGAATATGACCATCACCTTGGCGAAGCTTACGAAGGAAAAGATATACCGGCTAATTCAGTGAAGAAATTTTTATGTGAAGG
Organism: Yamadazyma diospyri; assembly: GCA_030579195.1. Lineage (NCBI taxonomy): Eukaryota > Fungi > Ascomycota > Pichiomycetes > Serinales > Debaryomycetaceae > Yamadazyma > Yamadazyma diospyri. Next base: position 167,860 of record JAKUAE010000002.1, on the reverse strand, counting down.
AGACTTTTACTACTCAACCAATTTCGATATAACATCAAATTTGCAAGAGAGAGGGTTCACTAATGAGTTCCAGCTATTTTCGGATTCGTTTTACTTCCAAAGATTCATGTGGAATAATTTTTTGAATAGTGAGTTGATTGAATTCAGAAATAGGCTTACTCCTTTTGAACTTACAAACTTTGATAAATCTGGATTTTTGACGACCATCACCAGAGGCTATGCCAAAACGATTAATACCACGATAATCACACCAAATGACAGTTTGCTAACGATCATAGACAAGCAAAGTTGTTCCAAGAATGGCCCTCTTTTCGGTGAGTGGGGGTGCGATGATAAAGGAGCTGTCTCCAACTACCAAGAGTCCGAAATTATCATTTATAATGAAAAGTTCTGTTTCAGTTACATAATTATACGCGGGAATGTACCTGTGTTTTGGGAAGTGGAGAACCATTTCTCCAAGGGCAGATTTATTAGCCAGAATAGTGGGAAAAAACTTGTTTTCCCGAGGTCTTTTGAAACTAGTAATAATGCATTCTGTAGGCATATAGATGGTCTTTTTTCACAGTTTGGCGATGTTCATGTAGTCAAATCATTTCCTATCGATTCCAGCAATTTTAAACACGAGCTAGGACGAACACTTATCAGTCATATCAACGAATATAACAAATTGAACGAGGAAACCGTTACAGAAAACTATGGCCTGGATGTGGTGGTAGAAGGGAAAAAGCCGCAAGAGAATCCTTATCACTTATCGAACTTGAACAAGTTGAATTACACAGATTTTCCCTTAAAGTCAAGTACAATAAAGAAATATGGGTATTCCAGTTCGAATCCATACAACCTCATTCAATTACTTGTTGATCAATTGATTGACTTTGGGGCATTATTCTACGATTTTGAAAATGCTTCATTCATTGGGAAACAGCTGGGGGTGTTTCGTATAACTACCTTTAACAGCTTATCCAAAGCGAACTTCATTTCTAAGATCATAAGCCAAGAAGTCATAGAATTAGCATTCAGGGATATAGGCATCAAAATTAATGATGATTTACTTATCAAGCATGCTAAACTTTGGAAGGACTGTGACGACTTTATCAATCGAAACATCGAGAACTTCATTTCTGTGTCCGACAAATTGAAAAGTTCTAGTGCTACGTCGACAAAAAAGACTTTCAAGTCGAAAGTCAGCAAAAAATACTTGAGCAATGTAGTGGATTCTAAAGCAAATGAGAAAGCATTGTTAAAGCTACTTGGCAGATTACATGATCAAGCGTCTGTACAGTTGCTTAATCCAATTCACAATTATATCAACAAAGAACTTCAAAAGAAATCCCGCCTTTACGTATCGTCCAAGGAAATCAGCTTGTATGCTACGACGTTCAATGTCAACGGGCACTGTTATGAGGGAGATATTACGGACTGGATATTTCCTGATAATGACAGCAATTATGACTTAATCTTTGTAGGAATTCAAGAGATAATTGAATTAACTGCGACCAAGATGGTAAACGTTGATACTGTGAACAAGAAATTTTGGGAGCGTAAGATCAAGGAAACTTTAAATCGTAAGGGGAATTACTCCACTTTGTGGACAGGTCAATTGGGCGGTATAGGTATGTTCATATTCGTGAAAAAATTAGAGATGAATAGGATCTCTGAAGTCGAAAGTGCCTTCAAAAAAACTGGTTTTCGAGGAGTTTCTTCCAACAAAGGAGGTATAGCCGTACGTTTCAATTACGAAAATACTCAATTATGTTTCGTTACATCACATTTAGCTGCTGGTTTAAGCAATGTGGAGGAACGACATTATGATTACAAAGTGATTGCTAAAGGTATCAAGTTCAGTAAGAATAGAAAAATCAAGGATCATGACGGGGTTATATGGTTGGGAGATTTGAATTTCCGAATAAATTTAGGTAACGAACAGACTAAGTCGTTGATTGAACATGAAAACTACAACAAATTGTTCGAATTCGATCAATTAAACAAACAAATGGCCAATGGTGAAAGTTTTCCATTTTATGATGAGAAAGAGATCAGGTTTCCCCCAACATACAAATTTGACAACGGCACGAAAACCTATGATACGTCAGAGAAACAAAGAGTGCCAGCATGGACAGATCGTATATTATACTTGTCCCGAAACAAGATAATTAAACAGGTTGTGTACAACAGTTACCCCGAACTTGTGTTCTCAGATCATAGACCTGTTTATTCCATATTCAAGATAAAGATCAATATTGAGAATGAAACGGTGAAAAAAAATCTAAGTTATGAAATTTATGAAACTTACAAACAGAAATTCGGTGAGATCAACGACTTGATTGTGAACAGTTCAAATTTATCATATTTGATTGCTGATAGCAAAATTTTGCCCCCTCCATCGTCAGATCTGAGAAAGTGGTGGCTAGATGGATTGCCTGCAAAGGTGACGATTTCTGAACTTAAAGATCCAATTATAGTGAACCCCCAATACCCGAAAAATCCGTTTACTTCCAGTGACGAACCTGAATTTGTGAATAGGAATTTAGTTTAGTTTACTCTTGTTTGTCAGTCGAAGATTTGGTGCCGTTGGTTTCCTCAACTATACCTTCGGCCTCTTTCAATATAGAATCCATTTTGGCATCCAAGTCATCTAACATCTTTTCTAACTTAGCAGCTTGTTGCTCAGCCTCGTTAAGTTGCTTGTATGTATCAGCGATTCCAGGTTTCTCCAGCGTCATTATCCTCAAAAAATATCACCGAATGCGCGGTTCGTGGACAAGCGAGCTGAACACAATTTGTCCTACTTCACAAAAACCGAGCCTCATACAACAATATTGATATTAGGAAAGCCTAATTTGGACAGTCGAAGTACCCAAGTTGTTATACCCCTCCAAGGTCTTTTGTTGCGATGACTTGTTCTTGCTCGCATCTAACGAACGAATATGAGCCATCCTACATCATACTGTCCGTCAGACGTATTTGTGACTCTAAGATGAGCTCTGCGCCAAGCACCCCGAGTTATGCACTCATTCCACTTTCAGATGGTGTGGCATATTCCACCAAGTGGCTAGAGCAATATTTCCGTAAAAGTGCGCAGTTACGGGAGAAATTTCACAGAATGCCCTCAAAACCCGTAAGGCTATTTTAACTGGAAATGGCCCGACTGGCAATTGACAGCGATACAATCCACAGTTTTGTTTCATGCTAACATTTTTGGACCTTTCTGCACCTTTAAGATCAACCAAGAACTCTTGTATGCCAACACAAATACCTGATATGTTCAAATCATGAATTCTTTGGATAACTCCTTATATGCACCAGCGGTAACTGGCTGCAAAATATGTGGAAAAAGTGCGACTTCCGGGCAGAAACGTGATTGTTCGCCGAGTCAAATTCTTATTACGACTGTGGCGCTCATAATATGCACGTGAATATAGTCAATCTTGACAAATGCATCGAACTTTCTTTTAGGCGGTGGGTTTTATGCGGTGGGTTTTATGCTGCAAAAATCGTTATAAAGCATCCCGATTTCTTACATTTATAGCTGAATAAAACAACATGTCGTCCCCAACAGTAGACCTTCAAGACAATACATCTTTAGAAGATAAGTCTAGGACACTTGAGGAGACTGTTCACAGCTCAAACTCCAGTGATGACATCGAAGCTGGTAGAGTTACTGAAAAGTTGAATAGAGTGTTGTCATCCAGGATAATCAACATGAATGCATTGGCAGGAATTTTCGGCCAGGGGATTTTTTTAGGGACCAGTAAGGCCTTGTCCAATGGTGGACCCTTATCGATGTTGATCACCTACACCATCGTTGGTGTGATAGTCTACTTAACCATGCTAAGTCTCGGAGAAATGGCCACTTTGATACCCGTTTCTGGTAGTTTCACCACTTATGCAAAGACATTTGGTAGTGAATCCTTTGGGTTTGCAATCTTAATAAATTACTGGTTAAATGATGCCATTTCCGTCGCAAACGATTTAGTTGCAGTTCAAATCTTATTGCAATATTGGACTGATTTCCACGGCTGGATCGTTGCGTTGATATTTTGGGTATTCTTGTTGTCATTGAATTTTGTTCACGTAAGGATTTATGGTGAAGCTGAATACTGGATGTCATTATTGAAGATTGTTACTATTTTAATTTTTTTCATTGTTAGTATCATTGTAAATGTTGGCAAAAACCCGGAGCATGAATATATTGGGTTCAAGTGGTGGTCTTATGGCGACGCCCCTTTTGTTGATGGTTTTAGAGGTTTTGCTAAGCTATTTGTGACTGCTTCGTTTGCTTACGGTGGTACTGAATCCATTGTCTTGACTGCAGGTGAAATGAAAAACCCTGTGAGGAATACTCCCAGAGTCATCAAGGTTATGTGGGTAAGAGTGTTCGTATTCTACATAATGACCATTTTCTTCATTGGTATGAACGTCCCTTATGATTATCCTGGATTATCTACCGGCACTGTTGTGACCTCGCCTTTTACTATAGTGTTTCAAATGGTGGGAGCTAAGGGGGGAGCATCTTTTATGAATGCTGTGATTTTGACCTCAGTTGTCTCTGCGGGTAATCATGCATTATATGCTGGTTCAAGACTTGCCTTTTCCTTGGGCAGTCAAGGCTACTTCCCTAAATTCTTCGCCTCCTTAAACAGATGGAGGATTCCCTATGTAGCTGTGTTCATCACTTGGATCGCTGGTGGTTTAGCTTTCGGGGCTTCCTTTATTGGCACTGGTACGTTATGGACTTGGTTGCAGTCGATTGTCGGTGTTTCGAATCAATTTGCTTGGTTGTCAATAGCTATAACCAGCATCCGATTTAGAAAAGGGATCGAGGCTCAAGGCAAGTTGCATTATTTGAAATTTAAAAACTGGACTCATCCTTATGGCCCTTGGATTGCGTTGGTTGCTGTTATTGTGATCATATTGGTCCAAGGATGGCAGGTGTTTTCTCCTTGGGATGTCACTGCATTCTTTCAGACATACTTAGAGGTTGGTGTGTTCCCCGTGCTGTTCGTTATATGGTGGGTTTATAGATGGGGCAAAGATAAATTTGTCAAGCCCGAAGATATGGACTTCGAAACTGATAGATATATTGAGGATGAGCAAGAATTAATGGATTATGAATACTACAAGTCATTGAAAGGATGGAAGAAATTTAGGTACAACTTTTATGATTACTTTTTGTAGTTTTTACGATATACGATTTTCAACCATCCCTACTTTCTGATACTAGATTTTTGCGGCTTTGGTGTACGGTGGCCCCCGCATCCTTTCTCGGGCTCGAGTGCCATTTACTACTCGAAACTGTTAATCTTAATCCGCCTATAACCACTCATATATATTTTTCCTCCCGTAAAAGAGATGGTAAAACGTTTGTCACCTGATTTAAGTTTTGATGTTTCAAGTCGCGCCTCTATCAATTAGTCATTGAGAAATCTGGAGAAGTATAAAGTGAATCGCTATTTCAATCAAATTCTTACTGCCCCAAAACTACAATCAAGAACTAGTGAAAAATGGTAATGTTGAAAGACCCGAGTACAAAATACAAATCCTTCCCTCCCATAAATTTGCCCAATCGTCAGTGGCCTTCTAAAGTTTTAGATAGACCTCCAAGATGGTTAAGTACTGATTTGAGAGACGGGAACCAATCCTTACCTGACCCCATGTCTGTAAGTGAGAAAAAAATATATTTTAAGAAGCTTGTAGACATTGGGTTTAAGGAAATTGAAGTTGCTTTCCCCTCAGCCTCACAAACAGATTTTGATTTTACTAGGTGGACTATTGACAATTCTCCTGATGATGTAAGGATTCAAGTCTTGAGTCCTTGTAGAGAAGATTTGATTAAGAGAACTATCGAAAGCTTGAAAGGTGCTAAAAAGGCTACTGTTCATATCTATTTGGCCACTTCAGATTGTTTCCGTCGAGTTGTATATAAAAATACCAAAGAAGAATCGGTAGAATTGGCGGTGAAAAGCACCAAATTGGTCCGGTCATTAACCAAAGAGGCTGATAACAAAACTGACTGGAATTTCGAGTTCAGTCCAGAATTTTTTAGTGATTCAGGCTTGGATTTTACTGTCGAAATTTGTAATGCGGTGCAAGATGCATGGGAACCAACGGTTGATAGTCCAATAATTTTCAACCTTCCTGCCACTGTAGAAATGTCTACGCCAAATGTCTACGCTGATCAAATCGAATATTTCTCCACTCATGTTAATAACCGTGAAAAAGTATGTATCTCATTACATCCTCATAACGATCGTGGGTGTGCAGTTGCAGCGGCAGAATTGGGTCAAATGGCAGGTGCTGATAGAGTCGAAGGGTGTCTCTTTGGTAATGGTGAACGTACTGGTAACGTTGATTTGGTGACCTTAGCATTGAATTTATATACTCAGGGACATAATCCTAAGTTGGACTTTTCCGACATCACCTCAGTTATTGATGTGGTCGAAAAATGCAATAAGATTCCAATTCACCCCAGAGCTCCTTATGGTGGGTCCCTCGTGGTGTGTGCATTTAGTGGATCACATCAGGATGCTATCAAGAAAGGTTTCGTTGACCATGAAGCTAAGTTAAAGACCACCGAAAACTTGAAATGGGAAGTGCCATATTTGCCTTTAGATCCTCAAGACATAGGAAGGACTTATGAAGCTATCATAAGGGTGAATTCCCAAAGCGGTAAAGGTGGATCTGCCTGGGTCATTTTACGTAATCTTGAATTAGATTTACCTCGTGGTTTACAGATCGATTTTTCGAAGGTTGTCCAGGATGTAGCTGATACCAAAGGTAGAGAATTGACAAACTTAGAATTGTGTGAATTATTCAAAGACAATTATTGTATTTTGTGGGAAGAAGACTCCAAATCTCGTAAATATCCGTACAAATTAAGTGATTATTCATTAAGTTCGTCGCAGGATAAGAACAGATCGATTACAGTTGAGTTAGAGGTACAAGGAAAACCTGTTACCATTAGTGGTAAAGGTAATGGTCCAATCTCTGCATTCATCAATGCTATTAAGAATGATCTTTCGATCGATTTGGATGTTAAAAATTACCACGAACACTCCTTGGGAGATTCGTCCAATTCTAAGGCCGCAACATACACCGAAGTTTCTGTCAACGGTAAATCACGTGTTTGGGGAGTGGGAATTAATGAAGATGTATCTTTCGCTTCATTTTTATCATTAATTTCTATATTGAATTGTTTAAAACACTAATTTATATTCCTACTTACTCACTCACTAAGCATTGAATACCACCACTTGACCTGCAACTCGCTATAAAACTCTCCTATTCTTCCTCAGAGGGTTTGTCCAAATGAACACCATCGCTAGCAATATTGACAACTGGTTTGCCATGATCAATATAAACTTGAGGAGTTTGTGATGGAACTGAATGCCAAAGGTTGCTACCGTGCATAGCCAACCATGGCCAAGCCATGATTACAGTGGTGAAGGCTATTAACCAACCACCAATATTAGTTAATTCTCTTCTCATATTAAAGGAAACAGTGCCTTTGGGGAATACAGGTTGGCCCTTTAATCCACTCATAAGACTACGAGCTGCAACAGGGCCGTCAACCTTCAGTGAAGTCTGAGCCGTTTGCACAACCTTCGGTTTCTTTATTCCTGGATTTACCAAGTATCTTTTACTTATTCTCATCATGCTGTCTAAATTTGAATTATTGTAGGGTAATGGAAGATGATAGGGAATATATTTATGTGGAGATTGCAGCAATTGATAGTGCGCACTATCAGCAATCACACATATTCTAAAAGTGATTACCCACCCCCCACACCAAAATGTCGTATATATTTTACTAATGCTTGTTCATCCTCATAAAATTAACGCGGTCAATAATTTTGAGGAAACGACAATTGATAGGAGTGTTATATTGCAGGGAGCTCAAAGATGTCCACGTTCTTATCCTTATATGTCGTTGTATTAGCTATTCGAAGATGCCGATTGTAGAGTTGAAATATTTGGGCCTCAACAAAGATTGCAGTAAAAGTCTGTTCCGAAATTGGTTCTAGCTAATTGCGACATTCATTTATTGAGGTGTTTGCTGCATCACAGGATAAACTTTGCAGCAATCAGTAAATCTTACCAAATTTGATGTGGCAACAAGTGACGTAAGAATCTTTGTTTGATTACACAAATTGAAGGTACTTTATAGGTCACAGTGATGTGATGCAGGATGATGTAACTGAAACCTAAGAGAGAACAGATACGAGAATTATTCCGAAAAGCTATATTAATAAAACGCTGGGGCTGGAAGCTAAAGTCTAATAGCCTCTTCATAAGAAGGTGGAGGTCCGGTATAGAAGACATCACCCTTTTCGTCAAAACGGGCGTTGTCATCAGAAACATCGACCCCATTTTCTAAGGCTTTATTCTTCTCAATTTCAGACAAACCCATTTCGTCTTTGGCTACCCAAATGTGAGGTTCTTCGTCAGCAATTGCAGGGTCGTTATAAGCAATCCTCAAGAACTCTGGACTGTATTGTACATAATTGAAATAAGATTGGGGCATGATTTCTCTAATTAAATCGAATGATTCAGTCTTAGGTAAGAAAAATCTCTTTAACCAAGAAACACCATCTTTGGGACGGACGGGTATTCCTGTTGATTTTTCGGTATTATCCTTAAGGATTGATTCCTTGTTATTTATTGGAGCTTTAGATTCGTGAGTGAATTTAGAATTATCGTCACGTTTTGAATCATCAGAATCAATAACAACAGCGTTGTTACCGTCTATGGTGTTTGAGCCAACAACACCGCCTAAAGCAGGTGGTTTTTCAGTCAAGTTTTGGTTTGGTAACACTTGGTCCTTGTGATCAACTAATCCCAATTGATTACCACCTTCCCAGTAGTGTTCACCTTCAGTTTGAATTTCCTTCAATCCCTGATCGTGCATTGGATATTGGAACGTTGTATCACCTGCCGCGTATTTGATAGCAGATATTGGAACAATGTCAAATAATGGCAAGAATTTCCATTTCATGTAAATATGGGCTAAAGCTGAACCTGCGATACAAACAGACTCCAATGCAACACAAGCCCAGTTCTTTTGGAAAACAAAAAGCGCAACCAAGCAGATTTGTGCCAAATACAAGCCAACATATAATTGCAATAAGGCTCTTGGATAATTTCTTCCTCTTGAATCATGAACATTTGGTCTCGTAACATAAACTAAGGAATAATTCCAGGCAAAATAAATGATAAGGAATGCTAAGAAAGCAAAACCCAATACCAAAGGTTGAATGATTGAATAAATAATGGCAATCGAACCTAATAATTGGTACAATGGGTATGTGACTGACCACGCGGGTTGGCCCAAAGTAGTATATCTATTCCACTTGGCTCTTGGAGTTTTATCCAAAATTCTACCCAAAAATTGAGCTAAAATCAAAGCCACAACCTGGACTAACATACCGGAGGAAATTGCCAAACCTTGCAAACAAAAGAAAGCAAGATAGAAATTGGAGGCTGGTGGGATATTCTCGCCCAACAACTTCATAGCTTCTCCGGGCTGGGATATTATGGTGGTAACGGTTGAAGCACCGGCAGAACAAACGGTGATAACAATGAATGAATGAACAACCTGGAAAGCATAAAACCAAGACTGGCAATAACCTTCGACTTGTTGAATTGTGATACATCCAGAAGTCTTACCCATTTTTCTAATGAAGGGAGGAACTAATGACATTAAAATAGATAAGGCTACAACCGGCAAAAGACCAGTAATTACACCCATCAATACTTCTGGCATTTTATTGATGAACCTCAAAAAGTGAACTTTATCGGTCAATTTGTTGATATTGGAGATTGCACCAACGACAGCAACGGGAATGGACCAAAATATGATCATTAAAGTAAGTACAGTATTGGCGATGATCTTTTTAGATCTTCTTTCCCATGCGGTCAAACTCAAATTCTCCCATATAACATCATCAGGAGCCAACCCAGTAAAACGCTTAGCAGTTTTGAAATCTGCGTTAAAAGGGATAGCCTGGTATGCCCTCTGTAATTCCAATTGAGTTGGAAACTCGATGAAGACTGCAGGGACCTGCTCAAAAGATTGAAATTGTGCCTGGTCTTTTTTTATGTCCTTATTGAGCTCTCCCAACTTTTCAACACCATAATTCAATGTGTCCACCTTTTCACCAATAATTGGCTTCAATCTGTGAGTCGGCCTCTTCTTGCCATCCTTTAAATATTTGTTCAAATCATCGGCAGGCTCTGGTACTGGTTTATTCTTTTTTAACAGTTTCAACCGCAATTTAGTAGCTTTGTTAATTACTTTGTTTAAGGCACCTTCGTATTTTTTAGTAAGTTTACTTCTTTCCTTGACTTTATCTTGCAAGGATTTAACATTTCTACCGTACCATATATTGGTGGCAGTAGGGAAATATGTCCTTAAATCGGATTCGTCGTAAAGCTTCTCATCAATTTCGGTCAACAACAAAGTTCTAGATGATAAAAGTGAGTCGTACAATGGTGTCGTTTGCACAACATGTCTAAAAGTGGTATAGTAAACTATTTCACGGTAGAAAAAGAACACCACACATCCAAAATAAACCCAGGAAACGAACACGTGAGCAAAAGTCCTCCATTTGTTTTTGACATTGGAATAAGACAAAATGTCGAAACCTTTCATGTGATTACCATTTGTAATGTTTACTGGAAACAAGATGGGCCATATCAAAATACAACCCAAAAGGCAAATTGAAGCGAAGCCAAACAAGAATCTGATAAAAAAATAACCATCAACCCCTGTGTGCTGAATCAAAAATGATTCTGGCTTCGATAAGATATGGGTCAACCAACTGAATAAACCACGGGGAGAGGCATCTGGCTTTAGATCCTTGGGTAGTGTGTCAACGTTCGATCTGGGTTCGTAAACTCTTTTTTGTTTCTTTCTCAAAGCAACGAATATCAACATGAATACTGCAAAAACTACCAATGATGGAACCAAGGTTGAGATCAAGGCAGAAATCGAGGACGAGCCCTTTGATTGTTCGCTACTTTCAGTGGCCATCTTGTCCTTAGTTCTAATTCAAATAAGTTGTAATTCTACTAATAACAAAAAAAAAGAATAAATTTCAGGTACGAATTTATTTAAATAGCAGCCTCAAATTGCTATAATAACAAAAAAAAGGATTTACAAGTTTGAAGTTTAGAGATTTCAAGACTTTTTATAATAAACTTCAGAGAACTGATATTATTAACAACAATACGATACTGTATAATATATGAATGGCTGAAATTAGTTTGTTGCTGTAGCTTTTCATATGAAACCGCGATGTTATTGTTAGCATGGCGAAACGAGGGCCTTTCAAATGGCTTTCCGTTGTAGGTTCCGACCCCCTTGGGGTTGTGGTCTAATACTCTTGCTTTCAAGTTGCAGTTTTATGCTGCAAATCTGCATTTAACTGCTCGAGGGAATAAGGCGATGACCTACGCTTCAGGGATTGTGGACTAATTAGGAAATTTCGTTAAACCCTGCACTAGAGAAGATGATCTGTGTTCTCTTGCTTTTTTCATGGGGTTGCAGAATGAAGCGCACATTTGGTCTTTCCTCTAATCATGTTTACTTGATATCATTGCATCGGGGTTGTACATCAGTTTATCTTTACCCGATGGCCCGGTCTAGAATTTCAGGTTGATCTCTGAAGCAACTAAAGTTCATTGCTCAGCTAACTCTTATCAACTGGTATTTACACATTTTTATTATTCGATGCATATTACCTAGCTCCGTCTATTTATAGCCGCTTCCTCTTGAACTCCATATTACGTATGAATTGGACTACCCAGGTGTCAAGTTTGCGTCATCGTTACCCATAAAATAAGTCACGTGAATTGTAGAGGCTATGAGGTTTTAACATTTGATGGTATAGACTGATTATTCTATAAACTACTGCAGCTGATTTGGGGCAGAGCGAGTTGGTGACTCGGTACCTTCAGCGGGTTCTGAACGGTCCAAAGCAGGAGGTGGGCCTCCAGGTGGGGGGTAGCTAGGTCTCGTTAAGTCATCTAATTCCTCATTATTTATGATTGTTCCATCACTGGTACTGAACTGCCTGGTATGACCTGGAGGTGGGTGAGGTATAACATCATCATCTTGATGGGCTTGGAAGTTTTTGGCGTTTGGGTTGGGGTGGAATTCTCCATTTCTGTCGTAATACCCTAAATCTTGATCGTTGGCCTCCTCAGTGTATGTCGGTACATAATTGGTGGGAAGATCCCCACCTCCAGTGGAAGGCTGATTGTATTGAGTTTGAGACTGGTTGTAAGAAGGTGGTGTCATCCATCTGGTACCATAGATTGGTTGTAACCCATTGTTGGATCGTTTCTTGTTTACTTTCAAGGTTCCTCCAATGACAATCAATATAATCACTATGAATATGGCAAATAATGCCCATCTGGCACCATCGTTATTACTCCAAAGGTCTCTTTTTGAAAGCGCCTCGAAGTGCCTTGTAGACAAATTGATGAACATATTACGAAACTTGGTGATTCGGCTCAAGTATTTCACACCGATAGTCTGACGATAATCCTCCTATGGTATCGCGAGTATATATATGATTGTTGATGTAAACAATTATAAGGCTCCTCTAGGATCAAAGGTACACTGGCAAGTAATGTAAAAACTGCTACTGCTGGTTGCGTGGGGGCACTGTTGTAAAGAAAAGTATGACAAGATTTTAGTTTTCTTATCATTTGAGAAATTTACTATGTTAGCCCTTTTTGCAAGAGCCTGCCATTTAGCATAGCGTAATAATCTCCTCGCTGCCGGACACCACTAAGTTTCTGAAATACATTCAAATCAACCCTTGCAAAAATCGACTCCGAAGTACCTCTGAAAGAAACTAGGCGGCACTATGACGGCGGTTATCAAGCTATTTGGATACCAGTAAGAAATACCTCACTCGTGCCAGATTCACCAACCTCCATGGGGGTTGTCGAATAAACTCTATACTAACTGAAGACCAACGGTTGAGCGGTTATGGAACGTCTGTCAACAAATTGGTACAAATATTATTAATTGCAACTATTTCGAGATTCATTTGAAATCTGGAGTAAAACGACCTAATGTTCATACCATAAAGCTTCCGAGTTATTCTCCTGTGGAAGTAGAATTGCTCAAACTATCTGCCACTATCGTAGTCCTTCAACTCATCACCAATAATATGAAAAATGGTACCATCACCACTAAGAGAGATATATTCTACAATAATATTGGCTTATTTCAACTGCAGACCTTCAGCAATCTAGTGGTTGAAAGTATTTCTACCTCTTTTGGGGCAGACTTGACTACCTTCAACATTTACCCGAATCAAAAGGGGTTGGCGTACCACGTTTCTATGACCGAACCTATCTTGATTCCCATGGATGTCCAATCGATTGCGCTTTCCAGCATCAAATTGACTGTAATCATCGAGAAAGACGCTGTATTTAAGTCTTTCTGCCATTATCTTCGTCTTGCATATCTATCAAAAGACTACCCTTACTTTATAAATTTATTAATTGTAACCGGTAAAGGGAATCCTGACAACTTGACAAAAAAATTTGTGAAGCATTTAGCTCAAATGTCAATACCCATATGGGGCTTCATGGATTCAGACGTGTTTGGTTTTCATATATTCAAGTCGTTCATCATTCCCGACTTGAATCATCTATTTAAATTCAGAGGATTTTGGTTACTCGATTCAATGGGTTCAGTAAACATAAAAAGTCGTGACTTTACGTTAATGAAGAATTTGGTAACCAAGCTAGAATCTCTGGTGGTCAGTGGTGAAGAGCAGAAGATCTGGAAACGAGAGATTCAAAGAGGCATGATTTTGTTTAAAAAATCGGAGATGGAAGTTGTTGATAGTAATTGCCCAGGCAATCAGGAAATTAATGATTGCACGCCACTGTCTAATGTAAACTGTTATATCCTTTCGGCCCTTTCCAGTTTCTTCAACTGTAAGGCCGGCAAATATGGAAGTATCGTATCTTGCGACAGTAGCGAAACTGAAGGTACAAGTTTACAAACAAGTCTATTTGACGAATTTGTGATAAATATGCCATCTGACGATGGCTCCTAGCTTTAGATAACATGGAGTCGATAAGGGCATCACTAAGATTTGGAAGGGAATGATGAAAAGAACAAGAAAAAAAATTGCAGGGTAACCTCTACATCATGTCACGTGATAACGAATTTTAATATTCTCGACAAAATTAGAAAAATTTCCATATTAATCAATCTACCATGTCATATTCTACGAGACAAATCGGAGCTGCTAATACATTAGATTTCAAGGTTTTCATTGAAAAAGATGGAAAACCAGTATCCCCTTTTCATGATATCCCATTGTATGCCAATGAGGAGAAAACCATTTTAAACATGGTCGTTGAAGTTCCAAGATGGACCAACGCTAAATTAGAAATTTCTAAGGAACAAAAATTGAATCCAATCATTCAAGATACAAAGAAAGGAAAGTTGAGATTCGTTAGAAATTGTTTCCCACATCACGGTTACATTCATAACTACGGCGCCTTCCCTCAAACCTGGGAAGATCCAAATCAACAACATCCTGAAACTAAAGCCAATGGGGACAATGATCCTTTAGATGTTTGTGAAATTGGAGAACAAGTTGGCTATGTTGGTCAAGTCAAACAAGTCAAGGTTTTGGGTGTTATGGCTTTGTTGGACGAAGGTGAAACAGATTGGAAAGTCATTGTTATCGATGTCAATGACCCATTAGCTTCAAAATTGAATGATGTTGAAGATGTTGAAACTCACTTACCAGGATTGTTGAGGGCTACTAATGAATGGTTCAGAATCTACAAAATTCCTGATGGAAAACCAGAAAATCAATTTGCTTTCTCAGGTGAATGCAAGAACAAAAAGTATGCTGAAGAAATCATCGGCGAATGTGCCGAGGCTTGGGAAAAGTTAATCAAAGGCTCAGTTGATCCAAAAGGTATTGAATTGTCAAACACCACTTTGTCAATCGAATCCACTGTCGATGGTGCTGATATCCCATCTGCTTCTCCGTTACCTGCTGCCCCAATCGATAAATCCATTGACAAATGGTTTTACATCTCAGGTGCTCATTAAAAACGTGACTAAATCATCTACGCCCTTGTTTATTGTCGGGTTTCATTTGAATTCGAATAAATATATCATTTCTCACGCACCTTAATAATCTAAACCGTGCAAATCGCGTCTATGAACCTTCTCAAGCAAGATCAGTTGAATTTCGATATTGACAGGTATGCCGATTTGACGGAATCTTTGAATATAAATGGCATAACTACGACTGACCTTCTAATAAAACTGTCTTCTGAACTACTGAAACTTCTCAAACGTTCTTGCAAGGAGGTAGAATGCTTCAAAGCTGACTTGTACCAAAAAAACAACGATCCCTTCAAAATTCAACTATCATTGAGCCGTGGTATCAACCTTCGGCGTAAACTAAGAACGGGCATCAAAGCTTTGGATACTCAATTATGTGGTGGGATACCGATCGGTGAAGTCACTGAAATTTTTGGGTCAAGTGGTTGCGGGAAGTCTCAACTTCTTCATCAAATAGCCTGTAACGCCCAAAATTCAAGTCGTAATAAGGTCATTTATATAACTACCGAGTCATTTTTGGAGACAAAGAGATTGCAAAGTATCATTGATCACTTCAATAGTAAAAGTGAGAGTGAGGAAGTTAATCAGAGTGCAGCTGATGAGGGCGTACAAGCTGATAACTTAGATATTTCAGAAGTGAAAAACGACTTGAAATACTCGCTTGACAACATTCTTTACTATTACTGTCCTGATCTAGAAACCCAGCATCATATTCTTTATAATCAGCTACCGCTTCAACTTAGAAATCCACTTGTACAAACGGTGATAATAGATTCAATTGGTCATCATCTACGGCACGAGCAATTGGTCACCAACGCTAATTTTCTCAAGAAAACATCCAAGGACAAAGAATTACTGCTCCAAGCAAGCAATCTATCAAATCAGATCAAAAAGCTGCATTATGATAAATTTCACAAGTTTTTCAAGGTGAATAAATCATACGATTCAAATATGAATAGGAAGTATTACATATTGGAGCTATATCGACATTTGAACCGCTTGTGTGATAAGTTTGATATTTCTATAATCGTAGCTAATCAGGTAAGCGACCAATTGTCAAATTTTGATGCGTTGGAATCTGAGCCGCTGCACGACAGTTTGGATTTAGATTATCAGTTGGGACATATTGTTGGTTGGGATAATAGTACTTTGATGAGTTACCAAAAGCTACATCAAGGATTTGTTGATCCAAGAATTACATTTAAGAATGATGAGTCAAAGAGCAAGCGTTCAGTAGACCAACCAGCCTCTTCATCTATTGAAACTTACACCGCTCAAGATCCACGTTATGTTGTTCCCCAACTGTTTCTGTCACAGGTTTCAGAGGGATATCGAGCGACTCAGAGTACGGGACTGGTTCTGTTCGTCCCTTTAAATAGAAACAATCAGTTTTCTTATGACTCATATGGATATAAATATCATGCTCCCTCGTTAGGATATCATTGGATGAAATTGGTAGATTGCAAAATTCTTTTAAAGAAAAGCTATAAACCAGTAATTGAATCCAAGAGAAAACAAACTCAAGGGTGGAAAATTCAGAGAAGTTTGAAGGTTGTTGATGCCAGATGCAGTCACAATTGTATTGATTTTGAAATCACATCCAGTGGCTTGGCCACAATCGATTCCGTATAGAATCTCTTTAATAAAAATAGTTTGTGGCATTAGTTCATGCAATGAAATCAGCATAAGTTATCAGACATCGACAGGAATTTTTATCATAGAACAAATGAAGGGTTTATTGTCGTGCCCGAGCGCGGGTCTAAAAATCATCAACACGATTTTGAGGTAATTAATTAACATGAAGGTATGTAACTCACTGGAAATCAAACGTGGAGATGGTATTGATTTCTTTGAGTCTGTGATTCAGTGGCCCCTATTTCACATTGTGACTGCCTATTACTTCGGACCAAAGCAGTTGTGTAATTTCACCCCAACATGAACCGCAAATACTAACGGAGTCAGTACATTGATGAGGTAGATATTGAATTGGTGAACCAAGAGCTAAATTTCCACACGAACGACAACAGCCTTGTGATAAAGGGTGGCTGTGATTTGTTCACGACCAAACCAATAAGTTCCGACAAAAAATTGTATAAGACGATAGACAAACACCTAACTCAGATGATACAAGACAACGAGCTATCAAGAACTATTGAAAGGGAACGTAAAAACTCCATCAACTCTTTGTTCGGCAGTTCTCCTACTGTCACTGAAAGTTTGGACGGACATATGAGTGGATATGGAGGAGATGATGGTAAGAACCAAGTACATGGTCAAGCGGGAAATAAAGGCATGTCTACATTGGGCGATCGCCGAGATTCGAGTGCAACTAATACTTCCTTTGAGTCGATAGATGAATCGCCATTTGGTTCATTGAAAGATTACAAAACAAAATGGAAATTTGCAAATTTGATAGCTATACTCAACACAACCTTTCCCGATCACGACTTTTCAAACTTAGCACCGACAACCGACAATTTTCACAAAATTTCCTCTGATGATTTAATATCGAGGTTCAATAACATAATGACCTCATTGGGCAAAAAACAAGAGGGTTTAGAATGGATTTGGGATAGAATTGATAGTCATGTTCATCTTATTTCGAAAAATCCCATATCGCCCACTTTGGTACCGGGGAATATGAGTATGAGCCCTTCAAACACTCATCTGGCTCACAACGAGGGTGCTGGCATTGAAAAAGAACACCAAAAGACCAAAGGCTCCAGCCATGGTGTAAGACGTTCTTCCAATAATGTATTTGACCCCTCCAATCAGAACTCATACAGTAATCCTAATTATTGCCAGATCTTCGAGTTCAGACCTACTGACCCCTCAATCATTGAGGATTTGAATTACCCCTACCAGACAATGTGGTCGTACTATTGGTTCATCTATAATGTTAAGAAGAAAAAAGTGGCATTCATTTATTTGACCGCAATCAACAAAATCCATTACTCCTTAGTAAATGGTAATAGAAAATCCTCCTTTAGATCTTCGGGGAAGGATAACGGCAATATCATTGGTGACACTGAAGACGAGGATTACGACAATGAGATAGATGATGTGTCTATGATGGACTACATGGACGAAGAAGTCTTCATTGACGATGAAGAAGATGAAAATGAAGAAGATGAAAATGAAGAAGATGGAGATGTAGGTGAAATTTCAATTTAAAAATTTCACTTTTTTAAGCTCTCAAGTTGTAAGGTATTTTCAATTCTTAAATGTATTAATTTCAGTAGGATCTGAGTTCCTCCAGTATATTACTCGATGATATGGTTTGCCAGATATGACGTATCCTTAATGTTTGAAAACAAGGTTTATTGTGATCTCGTAAACAACTCTGTGTCGGCGAATTGGCTGCGCGCTGACGATTCGTGTCCGAAAGATTTGCTGCACTTTAGGCAAATTCGGTAATCCGCTTAAAATTTTAACTGCTTCAACTAAAACCCACAGCAATTTTTGTTGTTTTGCTGCAAAAATGTCTACTGAGAACGATATACGCACTAAATGAGTCTGTTGCTTTTTGCTCTTTTAGAAACTATATAGCAGAGTACAAAGTCGATACAACTGTACAAGTTCAGAAATTGAGTCATCTGTCACAAAAGTTAAAAATCATAATTCAAACATGGTAAAGCACAATTTAGCGACCGAGGTTAACATCAAATTAAACGACGGTAACGTTTTACCTGCGTTAGGCTTGGGAACGGTTCCCTCGGACGATCCGGCGGACGTTAAGAATCAAGTTGTCGCCGCTGTGAAGGCAGGTTATCGTCATATTGATACAGCGTGGTATTATGGAACAGAAAAATATATAGGGGAGGGTTTGAAGCAAGTTTTCGAAGAAGGTATCGTCAAAAGAGAAGATTTATTTATCACCACAAAAGTCTGGCCATCACTTCATCATCATCCTGAACGTTCTTTGGATAAATCTTTGAAAGATCTAGGAATCGACTATGTAGATTTGCTTTTGCAGCATTGGCCAATTTGTCTCCATGGTGATGCTAATGGCTTACCTGCAACCCCTTTCGACGCCAAGGGCAACCTTGTTTATGATGATGATCCGGTTGATGGTAATGGATTTATCAAGTTCTACAACAAACTTGAAGACTTGAAGTTCGATAGTGGCAAAGTCAAATCAGTGGGAGTTTCAAATTATTCAATCCCTAAATTGAGAGAATTGTTACGTAACATTAAAAGATACGTTCCAGTTGTCAACCAAATCGAGTATCACCCACAACTACCTCAACAAGATTTGGTTGATTTCTGCAAACAACATAAGATAGTTGTTGAGGCATACTCGCCTGTCGGAGGGCCAGGAGCTCCAGTTTTGGAATTGCCTTATGTTAAAGAGCTAGCAGAAAAATATGATGTTTCTGTCAATGAGATCGCCAATGCTTACCACATTTTGCAAAACAGATCTTGCTTACCAAGATCCTCAAATTTAGCAAGGATCAAAGTGAACATTAGATTACCGCCTTTAACTGCCGAAGAGTTAGAGAACCTTTATCAGATAGGTGCCAAAAAACCTGTGAGGTATACTAACGACCCATGGGGTTACGGAATCGGTTTTAAATGGTGGGAAGGGGACCAGTTGTCCACAATCTATGAATAAAACAGAAAAACTTTCGAAATAGTATAAATAAAAGCTGATGTCGTACATCAAATTAGTAAGTGATATTGTCGTAGAAGCCACTGTCGTCTACACTATAAAAATTGCGAAATATCCTCTACCTACAATTATTCAATGACATTAGCTACTGAAATAAGATTTGAATTGTCCAACGGCAAGCAAATACCAGCCTTAGGTTTGGGTACTGTGGCTTCTGCTGTACCAAGTGAGGTAAAAGATCAAGTTGTGACCGCAATCAAAGCAGGATACCGACACATTGATACGGCTTGGTGTTACGGTACCGAGAAATACATTGGTGAAGCACTCAAGCAAGTAATAGAGGAAGGAATTGTCAAGCGTGAAGATTTGTTTATCACAACAAAGGTCTGGCCTGTGTTTCATAGAAATCCTGGATACTCGCTCGATCAATCATTGTCTGATCTTGGTTTGGATTATGTCGATTTATTATTGCAACATTGGCCAGTTTGTTTCAAGAATGAAAACTCAAAAGGCGAACCAAAAACACCAAAGGATAAAAATGGAAATGTAATTTTTGATGATGACACCCCTGATGGTACCGGATATATCGATTTCTATAAGAGAATTGAAAAATTATACTTAGAAAACCCAACAAAAATCAAATCCATTGGTGTTTCCAACTATTCAATCAGCCTTCTCGAAAAATTGTTGCCCCAAGTCAAAGTCAAACCGGTTGTTAATCAAATTGAATACCACCCTCAATTGCCTCAACAAGATTTGGTGGACTACAGTAGTAAACAAGGAATTCATATTACTGCTTATTCTCCCGTTGGTAGCGGTGGTGCACCAGTATTGAAGGTTCCATTGATTGGGCAATTGGCTGAGAAGTATAATGTTTCCACTAACGAAATAGCTAATGCCTACCATATTTTGAATGGAAGATCAACTTTGCCAAGGTCTTCGAATCTTGATAGAATCAAGTCGATTATTAGACTCCCACCTTTAACTAAAGCTGAATTGGATGATTTGTACCAAATTGGGGTTCAAAATCCCACCAGATACATTCTGGTTTCATGGGGATCGAATCTCGGCTTTAAATGGTGGAGCGCATGATTCAATTTTGATCTACTACAATAGATTAGCGAATGCAAATTGATAACTTCACGACACCCTCTTTAAATTTTTCATGAGTTCTAAGATTTTAAACAAATAACAGTGTAACCCAAGGTCGATCTTGCAAATGAATACTACACAAAGTAGACCGAAAGATTTCTGATTGAATTACACGTTCTTCAAAGAATAATAATTGTCAATTTCTTAATACGATCTTTCCAGAGTTGTGAATTTTACTATGATAACCATCCCTTGTTAACATAATGAGAATAATTAAGCTGAGACAATATATGATGTTTGCATCAAATCACGTACATGACAAAAGACTAGGCATTCATTGTTGCCACATACTTCAAATATATTGCTAATTGTTCCAGTCTCAAGGGTCTGAAATATTCGTCCACAATCGTAGTAATGTATATTGCTTATCTAACGTCGCACAGGGGATAAAGTTAAATTGAAAAAAACGATTTTGATTTTTGAATATCGGTATGAATAGAAACATGTTCGTTCAATTTGTTCAATTTGTTCAACCCCTTTTATTGATCCAGCTCACCTTTGGTTTTCCTGTCACCTTTTCGAATGCTGAACATGTGCAAAGTTTCATTCCAATTTCTCAACAAATAAATCAATTACATCATGTTCCTGGTGAAATTGAATCTGCGTCCATCGCTAGAACTTTAGTTTACCGAGAATCAATGGTTAACGTCAATACCTTTAAATCCATAGAGCATGACCAAGAGGTGAACAAAATTCCTGTATCTTCCATGGAATATTACGCAGACTGCGATAATGATGGTGATTTTTATTGGCTTGTGGTAGACATTGGCTCATGCTGGCAAAATATAGTACACGGTTCCGAATATTCATTTACTATAAGAGTTGGAGATCACCCACTTAATGATGAAGTTAATCCAGAATATCCCGGTGGTGTTGTCAATTCCCCTGCGGGCTCACCACGAGTTAATATTAGAGGGACTTTGCAAGAGGTATCATTCGAAACTAAAGAGGACCGAGACAAATTGGAGAACTGCTTTCTTGCAAGGCACCCAGATGCCGGGTTATGGGTGCCGGGAAAAACCCAGTCCCATATGTCTCATTGGATGAAATTAAATGTAGAGAACATTTACTTTATTGGCGGTTTTGGCGACAGAGCTTATATTGGTTCCATTGACAGTGACATATATCATTCTGTAACCTCACTTGATGATCATTAGAGGCACAGTCGGGCGAAATACCGCAAGCAGCTCCAATTCAATTCTTGTAGGACTTGAGGCCCAATTTATATTAATTCAAATTCTCATTTCTCAAAAAAAGTACGATAAGTATTTGATCTATCAAACCTTTTTATTCTACTAATGAGCTTCATTTATTATATAGCATCAAAACAGAATTCTCACCAATACCGTATTATCCTTGAAGTATGACTTGCATCGGATTCGAACTGAAATCTCTTATAGCTGAGGAAATATGAGCGCAAAATTATTTTACATTCATGAATTGAGCAGAATAATCTTGATGTATCATTACTGCTAGCATTCGACCTGCGGAAAGTAAATGATCTTCCTATCAATGACTGCCAAAAATTTACCCCCTGGCGTGCGTTCCTCTGAACTCAAATCTCAAGGTGCTTCATACCTTTCTTCTCGCTTGAGTCTACGAACATAATGCCCTATTGACTTAATACCACAGATCTTCAAATTATTACCATACGTCATTGCTACAAAAATTGTTATGCTGAGAGTGTTATTACATGTTATAAATCAAAAGAAGGTATAGCTCGTTCAGTAATACAACACACCAATAACATAATAGATACAGAAATAAAAAAATCCTTATCATATACTGTCGTAATTCTACAAATTCAGATAGTTTCAGCATCTTGACCGCTTCTTAGCTACGCAGCCCATCATTCGAAATAGTGACAATCTCTATATTTGCTTCCAGTGGGGCTTGCCTTGCAGTGGGGATGTTTAATTTTCTACAAGGTGTTCATAGCGACCAGACAACAACAGGCTGGACTGTCAATACACTATAATACATACGTCGTTATATTTGTTGAATATTTCTGGGAACAAGAACAGGGCAATTCTGACACTTTATCGGGGTCCACAGCCAAACAGATACAAAACGGTCAGTGGACCGGCCGTGATAAGCTTGTGATGACGAAATAATGCTTAATTCTCCTCTCTCGATAGGTATTGAACATAAAATTATATTGGCATCTCACCATCAACGTCCAAAACAGTCGCAAGGCAACAAACAACAACCCAACCCATTCGAATGTCAGTCCAAGATTTTTACATTAAGCCAAAGAACAAAAATTTATTACTGGTTACTTCTTGAAATAACTTCTGGACAGATTTACCTATTTTTCAAGACCGAAAAAAATCGTGTCATATCCGTCTCTGGGACCAAACATAAATTGAGCCATCGGAGGTTACAAATAATCTTCAGAACAAAAAAGAGTACATATTCTACGAATCTAAACATTCATTCACATTTTAAGTGAATTCAACGTTTCCATGGAGCTAAATAAAATTTTTTTGCCTTGCTAACACCGATATGTCATTATATGTTACCTCAACTTATGTTACTCAATTTCAGGAGATTACCATTAGTTCATTGCTTAACTTTAGGTGCGGAAGTACTGAGACAATGAGTAATACAGTTGCCTTAGTAGCATTTAGTATCCTAGATGAGAACGAAGGTAGAAAGCGATGTCTCTGACAACTCTGGGAATTAAAGAAGAGGCACTTGTTCATTTAATCTTATGTCAAATTCATGACATATTCGAAACTACAAATGTAAGCGGACCAACAATGTGTATCTTGGCCCCTTCTCTAATGTTGTGTTGTCCAAGTAGAAATCCTATAATTTCCTAGCAATAGACTTTAACGGACTAATATGATCAAACCTTTTAAAATCGTTAACCTTTGAGATCTATGATATCTGAATAGCCAAATTAGAAGCATTAAAAATAGCTCAGTGGCATGTTGTGAACCCGATTTCACTACGATGCGGGATGCTGTCCGATGTCTTCAAAATTATATCCTAATCCAGTGTCATTTTTGAGTGGTTGCCGGTCAGCCATATATGGCTAACGATGTGAGATACTTTTAAAACAGTAGCAAATTAATGAACCAGTGATATAAAGGATATGTGGGTCAAGATTTGCTTTCTTACCTTAGGAAGAAAGGAAGTAGTATTGTGCATATAGGATATATTCGTTAATGTACCGTTCAAATAGTGTTACGTTAGGTAACCCTAAGGTTACTCAGATTGTTAGACACATGATCGCTGACGTAAAGAGAAAGGTTTAGGAGAAGAGAGCGTAGCTCTTCTATCCTTTTACCATAATCCCTAGCAAAGCTATGAGACCTATACTCGTCTTAATCATAGCGTATCTAATTCATACTGATCAATTTCGAGATATTTGATGCCACGTGTGATTTTCCTCTTCGATTCAGCTACTGATTAAATATTAGAAAGAACATTAAAGCAAACATGGAATTCAACTCAAGAATAGAGTATCAACGTATAGCTATAGTCCTGGAAATAGTTTTCAAAGTCTCAGCTGTAAGGACGGGCTGTCGACAAATTGATTTGGGAGGCGCGTACTCGAATTTAGAATACGATCATCTGTTGGAGGTTGTGTTTAAGACAAGCATGTGCTGTGCTGCGTTGAGAAGAGTAGCTAACCTATTCTCCTGTTTACCTGATCATGTAATTGTGACATTTCTGTGGGGGAAGACAACCAATTATACATACCAGTCTATGGTGGTCAGTTAACAATGTAAATTCTATCGAGATTACTAATATTCTCTGACTTCCGACACCCATGTAAAGTATCTAATAGTTACCATCAAGATGAGGGAGTGTATACCCCGAAAGAATTCGATTTTAGTTAGGAAGATGGTTCTTTCGGCATCCACGTTCAATGTTTGATACAGGCTGTTTCCGATAAATTTTCGGAAGGCTTGCAGTCCCAAAGTGTTACGAGCCTAAATTCAGGTTCATCGGCGCTCTTGGGCTGAAGGAGAATTAGTATTTGAACCTGCTTCATAAGTTTTTAATGAGATGTTAAAATCCAGCCCACCCTATTGGGTAACAATAATTAGCTACTTTTGTCGATTGCCTGTGAAATCTTTTTGGTAATTACGACAGTTGTTGAATGCTTTTCCCAAATCCTAATATGCTCCATTTTGGATCATGTTTCTGAAAAGAGTTTCTAAGGTTTAATTTCGTGAAAATCATCACTGTGCTTATTGAGAATAGGCTATAGGGTTAATCGTTTGTATTTTAATGATATTTATTGAGGAACAAATTGGCGTGGAAGAGCTTTCATACGAATGAATGATTTATCATGCTTAAGGTTTATAGAGGTTGTTGCTCTAGTACCCAGGTTTTGAAACTTGTGGACACCATGCACCTCACTCCATTGAAGATTAGGAACTATGAGCACCTACCTAGATTGGTTTTTTAAGCTGCAGCGCAACGTAGCCAATTAACTGCGTTAGCTACTATGGTACGTTTGTAGTATATTGCAGCAAATCATATTGCATACCTTACGCTGAACACTGTATTTCGGTTGTTCCTGGTCTCAACAAAAGGCTTGATAGAGTTTTTATTGTCTATAAATATTGTTTGGAATCCGTGAATTTTTTAGGCGTCTCTAATTTATGTAGTTCGAAGCACTTATCTACCAAAAGTTTCTATCAATTGCTAGTATTATCGCTCCATTGACACATACTGCTCTCAAATTGATGGGTTGATCTCCCCAAAAAGCATATTTGAATAACGTAATTTTCGTTTCATACTGCTGAGGGTAATTACATCGGTTGCCAAATTGTAATAAACCAGCCAAATTTGCAGCCAGATTTTGTGCGAGTTTTATTGTGATGGCTTGCTCTCCCATACCTCCCATACCACAAATCATTAAATCGAAAAGAGGTCGAACAATTTGTTACTAGACGAAAGATGTAGAAATAAGATTCATGTCTAAGCTATCTTCACCTGCGGCTTTAGGATCATCCACAGTAAAAGAAAGCCTCGGTTTCAACCAACTCACGAACCTACAAATAAGACTACGCTAGGGGCTGATCTCGTGCATGCTACCATCGTGTCATGTTGAAATTGACCAAAGGTAATCCCTAAAATGAATTTGATGAAAAAGGATAACACCCCTTTCATAACCGCCAGTATTGAGTACTCTACCAACTGATCTCATATCTAAGTCTAAAAACCAGAATAAGACGGTATGTAAAGATAGCAGTCGGTAATTGTGGGAATGATGCTGAGGACGATGGAAAACCGGGGTCAGTTAACAAAGCTACAATGCAAGGTACTGAGATGCACGTCTTTCATGTTGCTATTCGAAGATACAGTGATTTACAGAAAGTTAATTTGACCTCAGGTTTCCCTCCAATTTCTGGTGTACGGGTGTAATTTGTATATATTTTCTTTACTTCTTTTTATAACCACTGTCGGCAAGTAGTCGAGCGACACAAAAGTGTCTTATTTGATCTCTGGTTACTCATTAGTCTGTGGGTAAACACTGATGCTCCGGGCCACATCTTGAATCTTGTCCCTATCAGCGGTGTTTTAAACTGATGCAAAAGCCATAGCCACAGTAAATACCTACTTAAAAGCCCATAGTTTTCTCCGGAAATTTTATCCCAAATGCAAGAACCTGAAACAACGATAGACTTGAAGACAAAAAGGGAAGACCAGCTTCGAAATAGCGTCAAACTTTTTGATTTGCTTGGTGCACGTTTGAAAGATATATATCATTTTACAGCAATTTCAATTAAAGTATATAATAAATAAATGTAGGTACTTCGATCTTCATGACTGACTATAAGTAAATAATTGATCTGTCGCTTTCCCCAGACCAAGTGCCCATATTTTGAAAAGAGAAATTCCACGAGCACTTGCTTTTAGCTGGTGATAGTTGCAAATTTCACAAATTTGAGCTTTTATAGTTTGAAATCACATCTTTTTGATCTTTTTAACCACACATCATAGTGGACTATTCAGCTTCATAAAGCAACAAGTAATGATCATTTCCAACAAAGCAAGTGCATAGACTGAAAGGAGTAAGTTCGTGCTCTTGAATTACAACGCCGCTCGCTATGCGGGAACCGATTGAAGGAAGAGAGGTGCATAAAAAGCTGAACAAGACAGCCGTTTTTATTGAATATCTAATCTAAAATTTGAAAACGTGTTCTTTGGTGTAACCTAAGTCAGCTAAAGCTCCAGTAACCTCTCCTTGGTCAGTTGGTGAGATTTTAGGACCAGAAATGGCCTTGTACATACCAGGTGGACCACAGATGAAAATCTTTAAATCTTTCGATGGAGATGGCAAGTTTTTTTTCAAGAAATCCTTGCTAATGATACCTGTTTCACCTTTCCAGTTGGTTGGTGGCTTATCAAGGAAATAAGTAATTTTTAATTGCTCCTTGTGCTTGTCAGCTAAATCATCAAGCTCATTTTTTAATAAAACATCTTCAGCCGAAACGCTTCCATAAAACAATTCCACTTTGGTTTTGTCTTCTGGATTTTCGGCAATTCTCTTGATCAATCTATATAAAGGAGTAATACCAGTACCTCCACCGATCAAAGCGACGGATTTGTATTGGTTTGCTTCCCATTTCCATTTAACAATTGGCCCTTTAAATGACAAAGTGTCATTTGGTTTCAAATTATGGATATGGTTTGACATTTTACCACCTTCGTATTTTTTTATAATGAATTCAATGATCCCTTTTTCATTTGGATCGTTGATAGGAGTATAAGGCCTAATCACATTATTACCTTTTGCTGTGACATATTTGGTTAATAAGCATGATGTATCGACTAAGCCGCTATCATCGTCAGGGCTTAACAATTCAAACACAAGTCTTTTGGAAGATTGACCAACATTAACGGAGGATTTCAATTTTAAGTCGACCCAGTCATTTGGATTAGTGAAAGTAATTCCATTTTCATTGGAGATCGGTTTCATAGTATTATAATAATAACTTAAACCTACAGCACCAATTGCACCAACAGATGCAACAGTTAAAACTTGTTTGTTAATAGCTCTGGAAAACATATTCTATAACGGGATTGTCTGATTCTTTGAAAACTATTATCGATTGATATACAAAGCAAAGTCAGTCAAACTACTGGGAAATTTTGTCCAATACAAAATGCGGGATTGAACCCAAGTTCACGTGATAGGCCATTGTGCAGGAATTGCTAACGAATCTGAGTGAGATCTTGCTTTTATTGATAACAGTTGATCCACAATTTAGGGAACAGTCGGCTTTAGTAACAAAAGAAGACTGAGCGACTACAAATACAAGAAGAAGGTTTTGAATTTATTAGGTTTGTGATTGACTACTATAAATAATGTTACGAGGTAAAACACAGAAAGAATTGTTGCAACTATCGAAGGCTATAATACAACCACTATTGCCAAATTACTATAAGGGTCAAAACGGAAAGGTTGTAGTAATAGGTGGGTGCGAAGATTATACAGGTGCTCCGTTTTTCTCATGCCAAGCAGCCGCCTTGATTGGTAGTGATTTAAGTCATGTTATATGTGAAAAATTAGCATCCCCTGTGATTAAGCTGTATTCGCCAGATTTGATGATTCATCCATACTTGTATGAGTTAGGCAATCCAGAAATGAAACAATATTTTAGCGAAGAGGAACTATTCAGTATATCTCAGTTGAAGTTGGAAGAAGTCACCGACAACAGCTTTAAAAAGTTGGATAAGTTCATTGAACTGAAGATACTACCCAAGGTACTCAATTTGATAACTCGTGGTGACATCTTCATTATCGGCCCTGGTTTTGGCAGGGATCATTTGATGTTCAAATCTATGATAAAAATCATAGAACAAATCAAGGTGGTTAACAAACCAATCATTTTGGATGCCGATGCATTATACTTGGTAAGCTTGAATCCCACAATTGTTCAAAATTACTCCAAAGCCATATTGACACCCAACTTGATAGAGTTTGATAGAATTGGTAGTAAATTAGGCCTCGATTCTATCTTGAAAGAGACAAATCCCGAGAAGATCTTAGAGGTTACCACCAGCTTATCCAAGAAACTTGGCGGTTTAACTATTGTTCGCAAGGGTTCAGACGAGTTGATTGTTAACAATGACAAATACTTGGCTAACAATATGAAAGGGTCAAATAGACGTGTAGGCGGCCAAGGAGACACATTAACAGGATGCTTAGCAACCTTTGTCAACTGGTCTTATCATTATCAGGAGAATTACTGGCCTCAAGATACTCTGGTAAATGAAACTAAATTGAGCAACCAAGACCTGGTATTATTGGCATGCTTTGCTGCTAGCGGCGTTACAAGATTGGCCAGTAACAAAGCTTTCAAGAAGGTGGGCAGAGCTTTGCAAACTACTAATATCCAAAGCCACTTGGGTGAAGCTTACAGTGAGTTATTTGAAAATGAGGATTTCATCAAATTATAATTAGCCACAGTTTGTCAGCTTTAATCTATATTTGAATATCTATTTAAGCAACGTGCAAAGGCAGTAGGAAAGCTAAGCCTTTTTGACCTTTGCTTTATCAAGCGTCTCCTTATCTAAAGCGTCGTAGTTGAACCTTGGCAACTCATAACCAGAAGTGATGGTTGTATAACAATTTCCTCCCAATCTGCCCACTGGTCTCAATTTTCCAGTGTCAACAAACGTTAAATCTTTGTCCACTAAATCCTCTCTGACATGAAAATTGACGGCTTCAACAATACAGATAGTGGAGCTTCGAGTTCCTGGAGAAAATTTGGAGTCATAAGTCTTGAAATCAACTAATTTAGCTTCAATGGAAAATCCAGATTCAGCGACATGAGGGGGTTTAACTTTGGATGATGGTAATGGAGTCAAACCAGATAATTCCCATTCATCAATTTCTGGTCCAGCAACTATAGCAGTTAAGTTTGCGGCTTCAATGATCCATTCAGAAATGATGTTGATGGTTAATTCCTTATTTGACAAGATTGCTTCCAAAGTATCCTTATTTTTAGATCCAGAAAAAGAGACAGTAAATAAGGGGGGGTCAGCTGCCACAACATTGAAGTAAGAAAACGGAGCTAAATTCTTGATCCCGTTTGGTTTCACCGTACTTATAAATCCGATAGGTCTTGGAGTGACAGCACCACACAACAATTTGTAATTTTTTAAGGAATCTCTCGATTCACCATTTGGATCAATGGCAATCTTCTTGAAACTTTTCCAATCCCCGTCATTGGCACCATCACCAAGTTTCCAATCTGGATTAGGGCTTTCACCCCAGAATTCTTTCGTCATGTTTTCTTCGATGTATATATTATATTTGATTTATAATCGATTTGAAATATAATCGCGATAATTTTGCAACCTATTTTTGACACATTTCGAAATGAAGCGAGAGAGCCTTGCTGCTTAAAAATAGCTTGACACCTAAATCCATAGAAAGAACATGCTTGTATTTCATCTTGAAGAGATTTTTGGGATTCTACTGTTACAAGAGTTTATATTCTAGAGGAAAAAGCCGAAGGTGGAGATGTGGAAACTACCAAATTGGCTATGTTATTATGTTCTCAGTCTGTCAGGCACAATGAAGGGGCAGAATAAATTGACATCAGTCTACTCCGGGTTCAAGATTTGCCTTTGGGGCAAACAACTGAATTTTCAAGTAGTATCTTGTTCCACCTACTCGTCATCACTTTCTTCCTCAGCTTCCCTTAACCAGTCAATAAACTTTTCCGTTGCTCGTCTTACCTCTACTAATTTATCATTTTCAACACTTTCTTCGCTATCCCACCATGTATAAATCATCTCCTCTTCTACAATGTCCAACTGGTATAATATTTGAACACTCCAAAATAATAAGATTTGGTTGTAGTTTTTGTCAAGTTTTGAAACTACCTGCTGCAAAATCATCAATAAGTCTACTTGGTCAGTAACCTCGAATACTTGACGTTTGAATAAGGGACCCCAAGATTTGAATACTTTGACAATGGCATCTTTCGGCGATAAAGTTTCTGTTGAGATAAAATGTAACACTCTTTTGATTAATGCCTCGACCGTGGCTAAACGTACGTCATGATACGTTACATTCATTGACATTCTCAATGTGTTCAATTCTAATAAGGCTGTATCCAAGTCATGGTTGTTTTCGATTGATCGAGTGACTGTATCGATAGCTTCCTTGCTAAAATTCTCCTCCTCTTCTTCTTCGGTAAAAGCTTCGAAGTCAGTAGAAACCACTGAATTAGTGCTGAATCTCCTGGTTTTTCTTCTTCTTTTCTTGGTGACGGATTCGACTGATTCGTCGGATAAATTAAGGTATTTGAAATTAAACCCAATTTTGTGAGAAATTTTATCACTTTCATCATCGAGTTCACTGTCGCTCTCTTCTTCTTCACTGACATAAAGATGACCAATTCCGTTTTTCCCAACAAAGTCTTTCCTGGAGGTTTCCTGTGAGGTAGACTTCAACTGCAACTGGTCTTCATCTGCATCGTCATCACTGAAATCAAAGGCATTTACTCTCTCCAATGGTTTATCAATGATTCTTGAGTTATAGGGTATCAGTTGCCCTTCGTCGATTACTACATTATAGCCTATAATCAGCTGATTGACCTCCACAATCGATTTGATATGGACGTTGCCAGCAATGATGGAGTTATTTATAATACAGTTGTCATCGATAACAACATTGTCCCAAATGTAACTGTTGGCAATTTTGACATTCTTCCCAATTTTCACATTTCTACCAATGGTTGACTTCAAGATTGATGATCCATCATTTATACTAGTATTTGAACCGATGCACGTACAATCTCCGATTTTACAAGATTGGGCCAAAAGTATTTTATCCTCTTTATATATATGATTGGTCTCATAAGTGTAGGAGGTGGAAATCAAGTTGGAGTCAGGCACTAACGGATATGTCCATCTGCTCAAAATATCTTGCGATACCGCGTCATAGGTTTGAAAACTGGAAACCCTGGAGGCATATTCGTCAGTGATATAGGCATATACGGTCTTCTTGACCAAATCAGATGTCAACACACCCTTTATGAAATCACTTCTCAATAATTGATAGTCGAAATTATCTTGGAAGATTTGGGGTACCAAAGGTGTACAGATGTCAATGTGACAATCGATCAAGTCATTTCTGATGATAATTTCATCGGCAATATCTTCCAACAAATCCAAATCCATGTTGATGGAGGTTTGAGGTAAGTTGGATGTGGGTATACCTTGGTAGTAGATGCACTTGTCTGTTGCTTTATCTATAAGAAACGTAGCACTATCAATTTGTGTTCTCGTTCTATGATATGGCGATGCATTAGATAAACACATCGTCAATATGTGTTCTTTATCGCTCAGCTTCTTGTGCTTATGAAAATCCAATGCTTTGCTGAAATCAATGTTACTTACAACGTCCCCACTAATTAAAAGGAAATCACCTGTAATTAGTCCTCTGTTGTCTAAATCTCTCATCGTATCACCCACAGATTTTGATTCCAAAGATAAGATGGTAGTAATGGTAAAGGGACTCTCACTATTATCTGACTTCCACTTTGATTTATCAATGTAATCCTGAATCTTATCAGCGTGAGATGAACACATGAGATACACCTCATTTACTCCTGATTTGGCCAAAAACTCCAAGGTGTATTCTATAAGGGGAACATTAGCTAGAGGTAATAAACAACGGGGGGTTTTTGAGGTTAATGGCATGAATCGTGTTAGGAATGAATCAGTCAACACAATTGCCTGAAATCTTTCATCTTGGTCGATCTCTTTCTTCTTTTTAGGTGCCATCTTGAAAATTTTCGCATTCTCGCTACAGGCTTCAGATAACAAAGACTGACTGTCTCAAAGTCAAAGATTATCATGGATAATTAGATGGTTGGTGCAAAATGTTTAAGAGGATTGAAACGTTATTCATATCTATGTACATTGTGTTTTATTTCCAACTGCCAATACATCTTTTGTGCGTATAGATCACACAAGAACTTAATTACTTTGTTGTTCTAAAGTTTTGGCTTTCAACTTCTTCTCCAAAGCGATTTTTTGCTTGTTTTCTAATTCCTTTTCTTGCAAGATTCTTTGCCATTCAGGAATTTCTTTAGGTTGCCTCTTTTCGATTTCAGCTTCCTTTATGCTCAATAAAATGGTTCCTAACAATAATATGATTGTGATACCTTGGGCATACATTCTTGCCTGCACAGCTTTTTGGGTTGTTGTCATAATCTTATCTCTATTCACAAAAACCCAACTACCGTATAATGAAGCAACCCACGTACTAATAATAATTTTGTATTGGTGTTGGCTTAATCCATGGAAAAATTTGTCGGACGTTGACATGTTGTTCCACCTTCTATACTCCTCCATCATTTTATTGTTCTCGTATTCTGAGGTGTGCAATTGTCTATCGAATTTAACACCACCCTGATCAGCAAAGAACGCTGCCATGGAAATGGAAGGCATGACAAACATAGCGGTCTTAATTGATGTATTGAATTGCCTGAATTTGATGGGATGCTTATATTTGAAATATCCGAAAATTGATGCACTAATTAATGAACCGTAAAAGAGACCTTTGGCTCCTTCATTAACAATGTGACTCAAATGAGCATCCTTTTCTTCTTGATCGACGATTTTCATAATTTACTGTTGCTGGTGAACGATTACAGAGGAGCGAATCAGTTTAACTTTATAGTGCAAAAAGTTGGTTTCTTTTTTCCGGTTCTAACTAATGTCCTGTGACTGGCGGTATTTTCGCAGTAATTTCTAGACCTAAAAAGCTAAATAGCGCGGCAACCACCACACCGATCGGAGATATTAGGATGTCTGTTCCTTGGTGGCCATCTTATGCAATATTTGGCAGTAGTACGTGATTACAAACTTTAAGGCCGGTGTTTCAATCTAGATGGATGGAGGGATCGAATTTCAAGGTTTTCCGTCAAAAGGGGCCTATTAAGTCCACGTACCTACTTCACGTCTCGAATCGTATGTTTTTCATGCACTCTGACTAATGCGACTGAGTTAAGGAAAACATCGGGTTTGCGGGAACAACACTTTTGATGTTGTTTTGCTTACACTTTAGGAACCACGGCTAAGAGCCCTGCGTAGCCTTAGATATTGATGAAGCGGTCGAAGATCAGTTGTCAAGGGTTCCATTTAAATGATAGTAATGCCAGAGACACAATTGAGAGGACAATAAGGTTATGGCTTTGAGTGGATTAAGAGTCTGTCAAGTTCGGGCATTAATTTCTGTGTGAATTCGCTTATTCGGAGACCTTCAACCAACTTTATGAACGGCGTATGAATGACCGCATGATGGGCCTTGGATTTTCAAATGACTCCGAAAGATTTATTTCGCACAACATGAACTTTCATGGAGTGGATATGGACCACTCAATGCCAGATCATTCAATGCCCGGCCACACGATGCCTCACCATGATTCTCCGATGTGTTCTATGAACATGTTGTTCACTTGGGACTACGAAAACACTTGTATTATATTCAAATGGTGGCATATTAGATCGTTATTACAATTCGTTATCTCCATCTTTTTGGTAGCTGTCCTTTCGATGGGCTACGAATTTATTAGATACCGCTTTCAGAAGTGGGAAGCATCCCAATTGGGTGGTGTTGGAAGTGCTAATGTTAATCAAAGACAACTTAGGTTGAAAAAATCGTTAATTTATGGTTTTCAAGTGGGCTATTCTTTCATGTTGATGTTAGTATTCATGACCTACAACGGGTGGTTGATGTTGGCTGTAGTTGTTGGGGCTGCCTTGGGTAATAGACTTTGGGATACGCCAATGACGTCGCTTAGTTGCCACTAGTATACTTTTCGGTGCAGTTGGGGGATCGTTTTGCAAATAGGATCATGTAGTAAAATTTCAGCCGAGGATGCCTTCTTTCCATGTTTGGTAGCCAAGTCCGACTCTCCAGTTGCATCGGACGCCCTCAACAGTCTCTTTCACTCGGAATACACAAATATGATTTTCTGGGCCGATTTTTCCCCAAGAATGTACCCATTTCAATCAAATGCTTAGAGTTGGCCATTTGATAATTGTGGTTGTCAAAAAACATTTCTCTTTTTTTAGGAAAGATACAGCCAGAAGAACAACATACATTCAAAAATTTGAAACCTAGCCAGGATTTCTGGTCTACAATTTG
Source organism: Yamadazyma diospyri (assembly GCA_030579195.1). Taxonomy (NCBI): domain Eukaryota; kingdom Fungi; phylum Ascomycota; class Pichiomycetes; order Serinales; family Debaryomycetaceae; genus Yamadazyma; species Yamadazyma diospyri. The sequence goes on along the minus strand of JAKUAE010000002.1, from coordinate 132,835 downwards.
TAAGAACCTCCGGTTGCCTGATCCGCAACTTTCTTTGGTATTTCAACTTGGGCTTCTTGATATACACTAACTATCAACTTTCCATCCTTGTTGAATCCAAAGGTTTCAAACAAAACTCTACCATTGCTTAATCTTGTGAATCTATAATCTACAAAAATCCAATCTGTAATGTTGAAATCATTATCGTGGAAGTAAATATTGTGATCCATACTGGCATACTTAAACCAAAAGTATTTGAAATTAAAGGCAATCCCGAGAGATCTGAAGAAGATGACTAGTGTGGTGGCATCAGTGATAAATCCTAGGTCAGCATAGTTAGCTCTGATATCTTTTTGCGCATCCATGACCTCGTCGGTATTGACCCTAGTAAAGAAACCCAATCTTCTATTTCCGATATCAAGCTCAATTTCCGGCGCTTCTGCATCTTCAAAAGTCTCCGGAGGAACCATAGCTTGAATGTGATCATTAGTGGTATTGAACGTCATCAATTCTTCCATGTTGTCCTTGTATTTGAAAAAGTATTCGTTGGGGGTGAATTGGAAGTCAAAAGGCACACTTCTCAAATTGGGTTTGGGCAGTTGGCTAAATTCCAACATTCGTTGGTTGCTGTCATTCATATAGCCGAATGATATCATAGCACTAAAGACTAGCTTATCAGTATTGTCCTGGTAACATTGAACTAGTCTATTTTTGAAATTCTTACCATTACTTTGTTCCACGACTTCGTATCTAATAACGCTCTCCACGGTAGCGGGTCTAATGAAATATCCATGGAATGAATTGGGGCTCCAACCTTCGTCAGGGACCTTTTCCCATGCAGCGATAATACTCTGGCCCACCAACTCACCTCCAAAGACCAATTTGCTAGCTTTGGCATCAATTGATTGCAATGGCTTTACCCCATAAATCAAGTCCCCTTTCGTAACAACATCATATTGTCTTGATTTGAACATCTTCTTTTGCAACTTTGTGGAAGGATCTTATTGTCCGTTCTCGAATGGTCCTTAAGGTCCCTGAATCTAGTCTAGTTTAGTCTATAAATCGATCGGGAATTCTTATCGATCTCAATTTATTGCCGAATACTGGCACCGACACTACAAAAGAATGGAAACTTTAGGCGGCAACATCGACTTGTGAAAATTAAACCGAATAAGGGATAAAGTACCCCGCAAATATCAGAATACATTCAGCGCAAGTCAAAATTGAGGAACGTATCTGTGATCCTTTCTCCTGGTGTACCACAAATAGAGTAAAGGTTCACAGAACTATAATATGTAAACGCGATGAATTTTGAGCTCAATTTCGGGGGTCGCAAATGATTTCCACAGTCCTCCTTCCTACCGAGGACCAACCAATTAAACTTTAACTTTTAGGTTTACACTGAGCTAGTAACCAAGTCGAACAAGAATTGACTCCAGGTCTCACTTCTTGTGAGCTAATGATTCAAAGCTTGACATGCCTGAACCTCAAATTTGTGTAATTCTTGATCTGCTGCATATGCAAGAGAACCTTCAAGACCCCGGTAGACAGCTCAACTTATGGCGATAGATAATCAGCCATTGAAATCGGTAATGGTATGTAAAATGAATACCTTTGTTCGAGAGTATGTTGAATCGTCTATGCGGCGCACCAACTTCTCGCAACAGATTTGCAGCTTTGCAGTATTTTGACTGCTAATTCAGATTAGGGCTAGAACTGCTGATCAGATGAACTAAATGATCTTGTAAATTAGTCATATAACCAATATTGTCTCAGCTGTTCAAGACAACAAGAAATCAGGGATCAAATCTACGGGTTTTTTATGCATTGAGTCCTATCTAACATTGAAAGAATTTTCGAGACGTTATTTAGCCACAGAACAAGTTTCAGGTAAGTTTGACAAATGGTAAAAAAATCCTACTGATTGAATTCCTGTCGAGGTCCGAAATGCGTTAAAATAGATTGATTTATTAATTAATAAGAACCCTTATCATTTCGTATTTGTGAAAAATGCAGATACTTCTGGTGAATTAAAAACTCAACCACCACCTGCCGTATGATCTTCAAGTCACAGGTATGTGAAACGTTTTTCAAGAAGGTATCGTCATAATCTTGACTTACATCGTCCCTGTATTCCAGTCGTTAATAGATTTTCTGATTTATGCTGCATGGATGAGCCAAGAATAGCTGGAATCACCACTGAGTCCTTCCGTTATTTGAAGGCATCATAGCAACGAAACTCGGTGCACTGCCAGGCCATTTCTGAGAGCAGTATCCGACACAGTATCTTTTAATTCTGGTGTATCAACTTTCCTCCAAGCTGTTCGTGAACGGATCAATTCAGTATAATAATTTGGACGGCGGTGCATTTTTCGAATAAAAGGTCAATGCTTTCGAGTGGTATGACAGAGATGTGAATCCAAATACAGAGATAAAAAACCCTCTCAAGTTAGAGATTTTGGGACTCGTAGAGGCTCAAGTACCCAGATGTTCAAATTGAACATAATGGGGCCACAAAGATTTTCAAATTCTCTCCTGATCTACGCCATTTTCTTCAGATAATCAAACTATCCATCGTTTAGGATGCAATAAAATCAGGCGATAAACGACGCGATATAAATCTCATTGCATCTGGAATATTTACAGTAAAGCGCAGATAGCCTCAAAGATTACAAGTAGGAAGAATGCCAGATTACGATGTTATTGTTGTGGGTGCTGGAGTTGTAGGACCAGCCATAGCCACTGCTATGGCCAGAGCCGGAAGAAAAGTTTGTATAATCGAGAGAAGTTGGAAAAGACCCGATCGTATAGTGGGTGAACTTTTACAGCCAGCCGGTGTGAAGGCTTTGGTAGAACTTGGTTTGGCCCAAACCATCAATAACATTGGTGCAATTCCTGTTGAAGGTTACTGGATCAAATACTTCGACAAAGATTTGACTTTGAACTATATAACCAGGACAGAAGCTTACAGAGCAAATCCAATCAAGCCAGTCACCGATTGCGTTTTTGGGGGAAATGATAAAATTGTGACTGATGATAGTATTGATGCAAAACAGTGGTATGATGACGATATAGTTAGAGGGGCAAGTTTTCACAATGGTGATTTTTTGATGAATTTGAGATCAGTGGTACAACAGGAAAGCAACATAACTTGTTTAACAGGTAACGTCTCAAGCTTGGTCGAGGTAAACGATGTAGTTACTGGCGTTACTGTTAGGACGGATGATGTCACAAAGGAGATAACTGGTAAATTGGTAATTGCATGTGATGGTATATTCTCGAAATTGCGTAAAGTCGTCAACCCAACGCCTCCTGTGGTAGAGAGTTACTTTGTCGGATTGGATTTGGTGGATTGTGACTTTCCCAAGTACAAGTTCGGTCATGTCATATTGGGTAATCATGCGCCAGTATTGGTGTATCAAACGTCTAAGCATGATTCTCGAATGTTGTGTGCTTATAGATCCTCGAAGTTACCTTCATCATCAGCTATAAGACAATATTTGACCACTGAAGTGTTACCAAACTTACCAAAATCGATCGTTCCCTGTTTCGAGAAAGCATTGGCCGCAGGCAAATTTAAACCAATGCCCAATCAATATTTACCAGCCGTAAAGCAAGGATACAAGCAGGGTTTAGTATTGTTGGGGGATTCACTTAATATGAGACATCCATTGACCGGCGGAGGTATGACTGTAGGTTTGAATGATGCTGTTTTGTTAGCTAAATTATTGCATCCATCCCAAATCGAAGATTTGTCTAATTATTCCCAACTTCACCAAAAATTAGCAAAATTTCATAACAGTCGTAAGAAAATGAGTGCAGTGATCAACACCTTGTCTGTTGCATTGTATGCTCTTTTTGCTGCTGACTCACGGCCCTTGAAAATATTACAGTATGGTTGTTTTCTGTACTTTTTGAGAGGTGGAGATTGTGTTACGGGCCCAATTGGTTTATTAAGCGGAATGTTACCGTTCCCTATGCTATTATTCAGTCATTTCTTTCTGGTTGCATTTTATGCTATATACATAAACTTTGCACATCATGGAATCTTGGGCTTCCCCATAGCCTTGTGGGAAATGATCTATACGTTGTTCACAGCAGTTATTGTTTTTGTTCCTTATTTGTACAAAGAGTTATTCAAGTAGAGTAGATAGATACTTGTATTATACACGGCCACTTCTGACTCGGTATTTACTGCACCCTCTTATTTGCATCGAAATACAGTTAGTGGCAAACAAAAAATGTCACATCTGCGCTTGCGCACAGACAGCGATGGAATTGTGACAGCAAACTGCTGTTCAGCCGCATGTCAAAAGAGGCAGTGCGAATTCTAACCAGCTTCTCATCGGCAATTGTACCTAGGCTTATTTGAGAAGCCACGTAATATAAACCGAAAAGTATCGATATGAGCACAAATAACGATCGCACACCATTGCTTGGTTCTAAGATGAGTAGCTCCGCCAAAAGGGTATTGATAAATACTTTAAAATCATCGCCCGTCAACTACCTATTAGTGTTTGTTCCTTTGGGTTTGCTAGCCGGTTATTTGCAATGGTCGAGTAGCATGATATTTTGGATAAACTTTTTGGCCATCGTGCCATTGGCTTCCATATTAGCATATGGAACTGAGGAATTGAGCGAACACGTTGGTCAAACCATTGGAGGGTTATTGAACGCTACTTTTGGTAATGCTGTTGAATTAATTGTGTCAATAATTGCATTGAAAGAAAACCAGGTTAGGATTGTCCAAGCAAGTATGTTGGGTTCGATTTTGTCTAACTTGCTTTTGGTTTTGGGATGCTGTTTTGTTGCAGGTGGGTTGACAAGAGTTCAACAAACCTTCAATCAAACTGTTGCTCAAACAATGAGTTCTTTGATGGCTTTGGCAACCTCCGGATTACTCATTCCTGCAGCTTTTCACGCTACTTTGCCCTCACCAAAGAACAAAGCAGGGTTTCCAGTCCCTGGGTCTTCTGACGATTTAATAATCTCATTATCTAGAGGGGTATCGATTATATTATTGGCAGTTTATATCTTATACTTGATTTTTCAGTTAAAAACCCACAAAACCTTATTCGAGGAGCAGGCACAGGAAGAAGATTTGATTACCACTAGTTTACCAGAACCTAGTAACAAGGCAGATCCGGGGTTGAACGTTATTGAATCTTTGATTGTTTTGGTAGCTTCCACAGTACTTGTATCTTTCTGCGCAGATTATTTAGTGGGCTCAATTGATGACATTGTAGAAAGTTCAGGATTATCCAAGACATTCATCGGTTTGATTATTATTCCAATTGTTGGTAACGCCGCCGAACATGTAACAGCTATAATTGTCGCTATGAAAGATAAAATGGATTTAGCCATTGGAGTAGCTGTTGGATCGTCATTGCAAATTGCTTTGTTCGTGACCCCCTTCATGGTTTTAGTTGGATGGATTATCAACGTCCCAATGACACTTTACTTCTCGACATTTGAGACAGCCATCTTATTTGTTTCGATGTTCATTAGTAATTTGGTTATATTAGACGGTGAATCTAATTGGCTAGAGGGTGCTATGTTGTTGTCCACATATTTGATCGTAGCTCTTGCTTTCTTTTATTATCCTGACACTCAAATGACATAGGCGTCAGGCGATTTGAAGCCAGAAACATTTTACAGACTGACAGAGAGACTGAAAAGAACTCAAGCTAGAAGCCTGTGGATCGTTTGAGTTTGCAGATGCACACAGAATAATTAGTAATGTATTCTTCGATATGTGAAGATTTCTTTCTCTTCACTTCAGGATTTTTCCAAATACAGTGGTAGCAAATTTCAGGCTCAAGGTTCAACCGAGCAACTATAGAGTTACATAAAGGTAGATCTCCAAGGCTCAATCCTGACAAAGACAGAAAAAAAGGACAATATTCAGTATACAAATTCTCAAATCGGTTAATTAATTGCATAGACTCGAACTGGTAATAATCTAACGACATATAGTCGAACACATCAACCGCGCACTACCAGAAAACAATAAGAATGGAAGGAGGGAGGGGGATGAGCGAATACGAAACTTAGCGAAAATTGAGGGAGAAAAGTGGAAGGGAAGCAGGTCACAAGCCCGATGAAACTAACCTGGGCCAGAAGGACACGGAATAGGAATAATTATGCAGAGAATTGATAGAAGCCCGAGGCACCGTTGATAAGGAGTGAAAGGGGGTCAGAGACATAAACATCGACATGATTAAAAGGGTTAATTTCGATAAAAAGCAATAGTTAGAGTAGTTCATTGCGCCGGTCCGTGGTAATTGGACCGGGGTTAGGGAAGGAGCTGAATATGGATAATATAGGTATGACGAATGATTTTATGTCTATTTTGTCGAATTATATCTGTTTGCTCGTCTCGAATTGAGGGTAGGGTGTATCCGTTAGATGTTTTCACTAGCCACAACTCTTTCAAACCCAACTCGAACAATTATAAGTGAATGATCACAGGGTTTGAGGGTGTTTTCCACCCCCTTTTGACGCGTTTTTACAATAAAGAAGTAAAAAATTTTATCGGGAACCCCTAGAAAATTGATTTATCCTGTTTGGAGGTTCTCGTCAACGACTTTAAAATCCATATTGGTTGCGTTCAAAACTCCTTGTAAGGAAAATCGTGGTTGCCAACAGTTATGAGAACTTGACAAGGCGGGTGACTCAATGTCCTGCAACTGTAATCCGGATAGTGACAAAGATATTTCTCGGGGTCTTGATCAAAATTTTCACCTTTGTATGGATAACCCAATTGTAATTTACGTGTTTCAAAATTTCACTTCGCCAATATAAATATCTTCAGTCCCGTTCGTCTCGAAGTCATTTTTCACTTCATACATTCATCTTGATACCCTGAAGATACCTATTATCTTGATACCTTCATTGATTTCAATACCATTCATAATACGGTACACTTCCCAGCCTCTCACTGCATTGGTATCGTCATAACTCCTACATTGCATATTCTATCATACCACGAAGACATTTAAAATCAACGAACACTCCACAATGTCGGATAGAGAAGCCTTAAAGATTTTTTCAAGACAACCGGTAACTAACGATATGATCAGCTGCTTGGTCTGTACCACCAATGCAATTATTCAAATAAAAACTAAATCGGATGATTCCTACGGTAATATAAAACCACTTTATAAGAAGAATGTCAGTTTATTAAATTTCATCAAAAACTTGATCAGATACTCCAATGTGCAAACTCCAACCTTGATGGCCACATTGATATACCTCAACAAATTGAGAAATCTTCTACCTGCAAATGCTGTAGGAATGGAAACTACCAGACACCGGATCTTTTTGTCTGCATTGATTTTGAGTGCTAAATCTTTAAATGATTCCCTGCCTTTAAATAAGCACTGGACAAAGTATACCGATGGGTTGTTAAACATTGAAGAGGTCAATATGGCCGAAAGAGAATTAATAAATTTGTTGAACTGGAACATCAATATAACTGAAGACGATTTAGTTATTGCATTACAGCCATTCTTGATGCCCATCAAATTGAAATTATCTAAAAAGATTGCTTTGGAGAATGAGCAAAAGACCCAATACTACAGAAACAGTGTGGCCAACTTATCTAACTACTCATTATCGTCAAATCATTCCAATCTTTCATTGAGTAGTTCGGCGTCATCAGTTTCTTCATTGAATCTCAATAATTACACATATTCTCAGCCTGTTCAACATTCACAGTCACAAATATGTTCACAAGGGTCCAACATCAATGGACTTACACCCCCAAATGCAAATTTCAAGAATCCTAGAAGTAGGATTAGCTCGAGATCAAGTTCCAACAGTTCAATAAATTCACCAACTTCTGTAAAATCGTCCAATTCATTCATTTCAGTTCAATCGTCTAATTCAATCGCATCATCAGGCTCCTCAAGCTCTTTAGGTTCTAACAAGGACTATAGAGCAGCACATGAAAGAGATTTCAAGGACTTTAGGGTAAATTATAAACAAAATCGTTACGACTATTCAGCTCATAGAGTAGCTGCATAGCGCGTTTATTGTATTTTAGGTTCGGGTCGGAATATATATTTATGGTGATTGTTTTCTCTAAAAGTTTGGAGACTTAATCAATGTCCAACATTAGTTTCAGGGGTCTTACATAATACAGGAGGCCAGGGTATGGGAAAAGAAAATCATGAATACGGTAGTCAGAACCGATTACAGCTGTTTTTCGGATTTCCTACGAATTTAGCGTGCGAATCTGACTAAGGTGAAAATGGTAGGACTTACCTGCAACTAATTCCGAACAATCTAAGACCTCTGTTAAACGAAGTTGGCGTTTTTTGTATGCTGCAAAAAATGTCGCACCACAATTTATTTTGTATGTTGTAGCCGATAGAGTCTAGTCCTAGGAGACGACGTTTGCTTGGAGTATTGGCCATGGCAAACAGACATATAGGCATGAATTACATGATGCTTACTCGATAGAGATTCATTAGTTTTGAGCCTTCAAATATCATTATCCCACTACGTGGCTTGCAAAGCCCTCAACCCTTCGATATCATAAAAGATTGTTTCTCCTATTTGGACGATAAAGAAGATTGGCGCGTAAGTGGTTTACTAATTCGTTCAACACTGCGACACTCCAGAAAATTCCTGAAAATGCCCTTAATTGTGGTACGACAGGGTGAGTAGGCGCGCCCCTTGATAGACCACGCGATACGCGATAATTGATCGACAACCTTAGGTTTGATACCTGGGCACGAAAGTCGATGACAACCCCATACAGTGACGCGAGAGAGCGAAATGAATAGGATATATACATTAATTTAATGATCGTGAGGATCTTCCTTCGGAGGATCAGGTTGAACGGTAATCATGGTATCGATTCTTAAAATGGCAATACAAGCTTCCAAAGCTGATTTCAAAGATTTGATTTTGGAAATCGTAGGTTCTAGAACTCCATTGGTCAACTCGTTGACAATTTTACCATTGATCAAATCCAAACCGTAATTCTTATATTTCTTACGTTTCAAATCGGTAGGAGGTGCAGTTAATGAAGAAGCATGATAAGTTCTCAATTTGGCGATCAAGTCTGAGGAATCCTTAGCAGCATTGATAGCTAATGTCTTGGGAATGATGAGTAAGGCATTACCAAACTCAGCAATGGCCAATTGTTCCCTCGAGCCAACGGTTGTAGCAAAATTCTCCAAGAATATATTTAATGCAGTTTCGACTGATCCACCACCGGGGACAACATAGCCACTTTCTAATGTTCTTTTGACAACACTCAAGGAATCGTGAATTGATCTTTGCATCTCGTCTAACGAGTATTCGTTTGCGCCTCTTAAGATGATTGAACTTGAAGAATGCTGTTTGGTTCCTTTGATTAAAATACATTCATCATCACTGATTCTAGTCTGTACGACTTCTTCGGCATACCCCAAATAGCTTGATTCGAAAGTTTCCTCACCCTCCAAGTTACTCAAATCATTTATCATTGTGGCACCAGTGGCTCTAGCGATTCGTCTCAAATCTTCTTTCTTACAACGTCTGACAGCCATTGTACCAGTCTCAATGAATTCTTTCAAACATAAATCATCAATACCTTTGGTTGTCAAGATAACATTGGCTCCACTAGCCAAAATTTTCTTAATTCGTTCAATTATAATACCAAACTCTCTTTTCCTAATCTCTTCCAATTGTTCAGGATCTTGAATATTGATTTCGACTCCCATGGCCATTCTTGCCTTTTGTAAATTAATATCTAATACGGCAATTTTAGCATTCTTGATTGATTTAGTCATTGCTTGAGATGCAACTGTACAGTTCAAAGCATACCCATGGACCAACATGGATTCTTTGGCGGATTTACCATGAGCTTTTAAAATGTTGACTGCTTTGACAGGATATTTGATTTCGCCTTTGTTGTTAGTAGTTTTGACAGCTAACATAGCGTCAACAACTAATTGACTGAAAAAATCGCTATCACTTCCAATAATTTTAGATGACATTGAGGTCTTGGCAATGTTCACCAAGGTGTCCTTGCCTAATGTGTCAACTGGAATCGTCAACACTTCATTGATATAACGAATGGACTCTTTCAATGCCAATCTGTAACCGTTTATGATGGTGGTGGGATGAATCTTGTTTTTTACTAAATCATTAGCTCTCTTTAATAACTCCGAAGCGATTATAACAACCGAAGTGGTCCCATCTCCAACTTCTCTGTCTTGTTGTTGAGCTAATTCTACCAATATTCTTCCAGCTGGGTGTTGAACATCTAGTAAGGACACAATCGTCGCTCCGTCATTAGTAACAGTGACATCTCCAATGTCATCTACTAGCATTTTGTCCAATCCCACAGGTCCCAAAGAAGATTTAACCACGTTAGCTACACTTTGGGCAGCTAAAACGTTTTGATTACGGATATCATCTCCTGATACTTTTTCCCCTCCAAGGAATAATGTATCTGATCTAGCAGCTGAATACATACTTGAAAATTTTTCCAGTGCGCGAGTTCATTATCTATAAGTCAATATCAAACACTATGGTAAATTGTCACCGGGGTAGGGGAGAGTGTCGTTATGTGGTCTAGTGGTTCAAAAGATATACGGAGGTTAATCTTACTGTCCAACTTTAGGAACCGACTGGGCACAATTGAGTGAATTGGAGGACGAAAACAATCTCTTTGTGAATAGCATAAAATTCAAATCAAGGGGAAAAAGCACACTAAAACCCCTACTCTATGTATGCCCCGTGGATTTATTTCTCCTTCAGAGTCTAGCAGGTTCCTCAGAATTCACCTAAAGTAATTGTAGCCAGCCAATTAAATTGGTTTAAGCACGTCGTGCGATAAAAATACGGCAAAAATCCTCACCACAAATAAACATCTACAACTAGGATACTTCATACAATTGAACGTGGAAAGAATAGTTAAAATAAGATGTTCAAGTCAATCGTGTCATCCTTCATAAGCTCAGCTAGCCACTCCCCTGTGAACCCATTGCATGGGTTGAGGTGTGTCGGCGTATATGCTTTTCGCTCATTGAATATATCTGCGGTTAATCACTTTCGTCTGTCATTGGCTAATTTTAAGACCCAAACCCAATTGAGGTCAGATTTGAGGAAAGAAAAAGAGATCTACAAGAAATTGAAGAAAGATATCGGAAAGATTGAGGCCAGATTGAAAGAAAAAAAGAAGAAAGATAAGGTCAAAGAAAAAACTGCTAAAGACAAAACCAAACATGATAAGTTATTAAAGAAGGCATTTAAAAGCTTCACCAAGCTCTCCGGTATGAATGTGTTCGTCAAAGAATACATCTCTGCAGGCAAAGGCTCGTTGACTGAAGCTTCAAAAGCTTGGACTCAATTAACTGAGGGAGAAAAAGATGGATACAGACAAAGGGCCACAGACTACAATAATGAACAATTGAAAACCTACAAACCAAAACCAAAAGGGGTGGTATCAGGAGTCTCTGCTTATGTCAAAGAGAATTATGTCAATGATGGAAGACCATCAACTGAGATCATAAAAGATTTGTCCATTGCTTTCAAAGATTTGCCAGAAAGTCAAAAGAAAAAATACACCGCTTCAGAAGAGGACAGAAAGAAAGCCGCTGATGAATTGAGGGCTTGGAAAATCGAAAGAGTTGAGCTTTATAACAAGGATAATGATGCTAATATAACTTTAGACTTCAACTCCTAAACTTGAGCTTTGATGAATTAGACTAGAAAAGTTGTGTAGTATAAAATTGTTTCTCCTTCATGGCTTTATCATTTCCACCAATCATGTTTTTGCACTAATAGCACAGTGGCCCGTAGCCTCGACAATACCCACAGTTTCCATGATCTGGCTTTTCGTCGCTCTTTTTATCTGCAAGTGAATCATCAACTTTGATAGGTTTTCTCAACTTACTGGTTGGCGCCACAGTATCTCTACCGCAATAGCTCCATATACACCCCGAGAGGGAGTATTTATGGTGAGGGTGAAATTATTTTGATCCAACGAAGCAAGAAAGTCAACAAGAGAAACTGGGGTGACATCACAAGACGATATACCACATGAGGTTTCAAAATTTGTATATTAATTCCTTATAAGTAATATGTTTAAAACAACAGAAGTAAACGGTCTTTCCACTGGAAAAGTGGGAGCATGATCTAGTAAATATTTATTGTGAATTAGACAGTCAGAAAGGGAGTCAAAACTGTAAAATTTGGATTTATTAACCCCGACTAGGCCGCATGATCTTTCACTTTTAGTGCGATTGCAATGATGGGAATATATTTAAAGGACATGGGAGTAGATTGATGGATTGAGTATATTACAAAATGGTACATTTCTTTGATTTTTTTATGACTGGGGGTTCCAAGGCGGCCACTATAGCTTCGTCAAAAACTGTTTTCAAACCTCTTTGAGTTAAAGCCGAACATTCCAAGTACTTCACGGCTCTCAATTCTTTAGCTAATTTTTCACCCTGATCGTAAGTAATCGGAGACAATTTTTGTCTCTGTAATCTTTGTAAAATAACTTCGTCATTTCTCAAATCGCTTTGAGTACCAATTATCAAGCATGGAACACCAGGGCAATGGTGGTGTACTTCAGGGAACCATTTCTCTTTGACATTCTCAAATGAGGCTGGAGCGATCACCGAAAAACACACTAAGAAAACATCGGTTGAAGGGTAACTCAATGGTCTCAACCTATCATAATCTTCTTGTCCAGCAGTATCAAACAACCCTAAAGTATAAGGTTCATCACCGATCAAAACGGTAACGGCGTAATTATCGAATACAGTTGGAACATAATCAGCGGGAAATTTACTGGTAGTGTAACTAATTAACAAACATGTTTTACCCACAGCACCATCCCCGACAACAACACATTTTATTGTTTGCATTTTTTGCTATTAGCGTTTCTTGCTTATCCTAAGATACTTATGAGGAAGTCAATTTAATTATGTGATCTATTATCTTTAATGGATCGTGATGGCTTATCGATGCTTATCTTTTTTACCAGAAAAAGGGGTGACACCAAAAGTAAACAATTGTTAATGCAACGAAATTCTTTATGGATTCCGCAATTATGTATGGCGATCAATGAAAAAACCCAATTGGATAGCTGTAATAGTTCAAAAGGTGGATTGGTGGTACAAATAATAGCTTGAAATACGTTACTAGTAATTATCCTCCTAGTCAGAATGAAAATTTTTTCGAAGTTTTTGAGAATTGTATCTTGATAAATATTCGGTTTGCACACGCCCTTGATTTTGTGTAATATGGCCGAGATGTTGTGTAGGGGATGGGAATCTAGTCCTAGCCAAGTTGTGGGAAAGGATTCATGTCATAATACATTAATATATAATTACAAGGCGTTAGGGGAGGAGGGACGTCAAAAACATGCTACCTCATGTTCATGAATGCATCAGCAGCTTGCATTACATCCAACTCACTAGTGATGTCACTGGGTAAATTGTTGGTATCAGCCAACTTGCTGCTTAAATTGGAATTTTCAAACCTTTTGATTTCCTCGTCTAATTCGTTATCAATTATCAGGGGCCCCCCTCCGAGAAAATCCAACATCATATGCATACCACCGGCACCCCCAGCATATTCTTCGACGTCGACCGGCAAAATATTAGCCACACCTTCCAAAAACCAAACTTTATCCTTCATCTCGGTAGTGAAGGAGCGGAGGAGCTTGTAGTAGGATCTCATGATTCTCATCGACTTTATATCTCCATTCATTAAAAGAGACAAGAAAGATTTGTCCAATAAAGCGGGGAATGCAAAGATTCTTAGGATGAAATCGGATTTGTATCTCTCTTTATGAAGCTTGTTCAAATATGCCAAGGTTATCAAGTACGGAGAATCAATGGAAACGGGGAATAAATCAGCAATATCATTGTCATGACAATCTAAATTAGTCAAAAATTTCGTGTTGCCATCCTCGTTTAGTGAAGCGTTATCAAGATTGATCCTCTGGTTTATTATGTCCCCTAAATCACCTAAATCTACTGAGATAAACTTATAAAAGCGTGAAGTTTCTGTTAATGGCCAGACTGCGGTCAATATTGTTGCAGCACCTTTGACGTGGAAAATCCACGCTGAAGCAGGTAAGGATTTAGGTGAAATGGATGAAGGTAACGAAGCGTTGGCCAAAGAGTCCATGATCAATATCAACGCACTTGCAACCAATGCGTCGGTGTTCTCACTGTTAATGTTTAATACCGCTTCTCTTAATAATCTCAATGCATCTCCACGATGATAAGTCACACATTGGTCCAAACCTTTCTCTGTTCTTGATAGGTGGGTGGCACTAAACGCAAGAATTGAGTGCATCAAGAATGGATGATCGAAAGCCAACATGGGGATATCATAATTCCAGATATTGGTATCACTTATACCAGCTCCGGTTATGGTTGAAGCAACTATCGAAGTATAGTGGAACATCAACCGAAGGTCAAGCATGTTTAAATTGGAATTAGGAGTCAAACCAGGATTAGCTGTCATTGATGGGTCATGGAAGGCACTAGGGATGTTGGCAGATAAACTGGGACCTCCAGAATTGCTATCTCTCCCTGTACCATTCTTCCTCGTGTCTGGCTCAGCCTCCTTTTCAGGAAGGAAGGAAGACATTTGACTATCTATGAGAGTTCCCAAATTGCTGATATCAATAGGTAGCTGAGCTAGGGTAGCGAGGTTGGTAAGACTAGCCAAATTTCCGAGCGAGCTGAGATCACCACCCATTTCAGTCAAACTGTTCACAAGATGGCTCAAACTGATATTATTCAAGTTTCCAGCACTCAAGAGGGAGTGGATTTTCCCCCCTAGGCCTGGAGAGGCAGCATTTCCAGTATCAGACGCGGTTGAGACCGTGGTAGCCGTAGCATTGAGTAGTGGAACGGATAAATTAGGGCTGGGTATACTTCCCTCACTTGAGATACTGGCCCTAGATACACCTGAGGCGGAATCAGCATTAGACACCTTCCTTTTCTTTGAGCTCTCGTCACTGGAACTATCCATATCCAAAGTGTACCCACAAACCAAACTCAAATGACTGCATTTATTACAAATTGGCCTGGTCTCATCACATTTAACTCGTCTTTTTTTACACGTGGAACAACCCTTACGACTTTTCAGATGGAACTTCCTTTTACTTTTCCTTTCTTCGCTTGTCATTTTGCCATCCATTATTTGTTGAAAATATGAATATACTGAAAGCTGTAAAATGACAGTAACCCTTCGTTTATATCGTTTAACGCGAGACGGTGAAAATTTCTGTTGGCCGCCGCGCTTCATTTTACGGCCGTTTGGCGACGGCATTTGGACCGCATCATCCCAAAACGGCGGGGCAGGGAAAAAACCAACACGTCAAGTCCATCACATGATGAAAGAGGCTATGGAAGTTTATTCAAATTTACATCGAACAACCAATGAGAAGCGCACCTATAACAAGCTGACGTGACTAGTGGTACAAGGTGCCTGTCATCAGGTCATGCTGATTATGTAATTGTAGATCTGCTATTGAACCTCTGCTCTTGTGTGTTTCACTTGCTATGACGTCGGATCCGGGGTCAGACTCTTAAACCTTATACCTAAGCGGTTGATAAGCTGCTCCACATGTATCATTAGATCAGATGGAGAAAGAGTAGGGATTCCTTGATTCGGCAGCTGATGTGAAAAAATCGCACAATGGAACCAGCGTTGCTTAGAGGTTACATCAAAGGAGCCGTTTACGGGTCAGGGGTTATTCTCCTTGGGGTGGTCCTCTTCAAATATACCACCCCCACAGACGAAGAGCTCATTGCTAGGTTCTCTCCTGAAATAAGGGCCGAGTACGAAAAGAATAAGGCATTAAGGCAGCAAGAACAAAAAGAACTAATGGAGTTAGTTCAACGAACTAGCTCCTCTAATGAGCCCATTTGGAAGACTGGTAAGATTGGATCGCCATTTGAAAAAGACACCAGAGGTATGGATCCAAAATTGGTGGATCTTAAGAAGTTCGAGGAAGAAAAGGGCCTTAAGTATCAAAAAGAGCAGGTGGAAAAGAGTGAAAAGGAGATGAAAGAGGCCCAGGAATTGTTGAACACCAAGAAGAAATGGTGGTGGTAATGCTTTAGATATTAGGTCTTCTGTGGATATCATTAATTATTGTACATATAATATATTTATTGGCTATTGATGAATCTGGATGTGTGTGGTTTGACATTTATATCATCTGCCCGTCTATAAATGTTTAGCGTCATATCTGACATTCTTTTCGTCTCATGTTACATCATGTTATCTGCCTCTATACCTATCGAAAAACCCAACGGCCTCTTTTTGACTATTGGCCTCGTCAACAGCACCCACAATTCTCACAATATTAGTATCAATCACCATCCCTCCCTGAACAATTTCCTCCAAAACCGTTTGCAAAACCTGCCACCCAAACACCAAATCCAATTCACAGACATTGGTGAAACACTTGTCCAAACACTCAACAAACACTTGAATCAAGTCCAATATTCCCAACTCGCTCTCTTGGTCGTCCACTACGAACACGAAGTAAAGCGTAGCATAATGGCGATAGATCACCTTTATGTCCTCCAAATCTTCAAGTAAAGAAGGTGGTGTGATGAAGGAACACTGTTGGGGTGTTCGGGTCTTGATCAACTGATAAACTTGTTGAAGTAACAACCTCTGTGTTGGGATATCTACTGGAGTATAGAACTTCATAAGTCTCGGAAGACCATCATTATTGACTGAATGTTAGTAAGGAATCATCGAATTGCGCAGTAGGAATACCTTATCCATTACAACAAACGCTTGCAGTGCCAACTGTTTTGGCTAATACTACATACAAATAAGCACCGAGTGGATCATGAATATTCGCGATGAATTCAACTCAAGATTATGCACACCTATTCACGATCCCCACGTTCGAGTCTATGGAGATTCCACCTCCTGCCACCAAATCACCCACAGACGAGGTAGTATATTTCTGTGGCAATTCCCTCGGGCTTATGCCCAAACTGACGCCCCATGCTGTGAACGAAGAGCTCAAAGCCTGGGGACAAAGAGGTGTGGAGGCTCATTTCAATCACCCTACCAAAACTGATTGGGTGGACATCGATTTGCCCTTGGTTCCGTTGATGGCTCCTTTGGTTGGGGCCAAGAACAACGAGGTTGCGGCTATGGGTACCTTAACCATGAATTTGAACAGTCTTTTGATCAGTTTTTATAGACCCAAAGGAACAAAAACTAAGATATTATTTGAAAAACAGGCTTTCCCTTCGGATTATTACGCCTTGTTGAACATGGTACAGTTGAAAGGCTACGAAGAGTCACATTTAGTGCAACTTTCCATCGATCCTGCGTCAACGTACTTGAAAACTGACGATATTTTAAGCAAGATAACTGAATTGAAAGACGAGTTGGCATTAATATGCCTACCTGGCATTCAATATTATACCGGACAATGGTTTGATATCCCCAAAATAACCGCTCATGCTAAGAAATACGATATAGTCGTTGGGTGGGACTTGGCCCACGCTGTAGGCAACGTTCCGTTATCATTACACGACGACGACGTCGATTTCGCAGTTTGGTGTAATTACAAGTACATAAATAGTGGACCTGGTGCTATCGCAGGAATATTTGTTCACGAAAAACACACCCAGAACAATTCCAAAGAGAGTTACCCACCAAGATTAGCGGGTTGGTGGGGAAATAATGATGGGGATCGATTCAAAATGTTGGAGCTCTTCGACCCTTTGAACTCAGCATTATCATATAGACAGTCCAACCCTTCAGTCCTCGATGTAGTGGCTTTGAGATCATCGTTGGAAATATTTGCAGAGATCGGAATGAAGAAACTTCGAGAAAAGTCCATCTTAATGACCAATTTGATGGAGTCTTCTTTGAGCAGGAGCAATTATTACCACCAACAAAACCAACCGCTCAACTTTGGCTTCAAGATATTGACTCCTTTGAACTCCCATCAAAGAGGCTGCCAATTGTCACTCTTATTCAGTCCTGGAATTATGGAAGACGTGCAAGGCTACTTACGTAAGCAGGGTATAATCTGTGATGAAAGGAGGCCTGACGTCATTAGATTAGCACCCGTTCCATTGTACAATTCTTGCGAGCAAGTGGAATTCGTAGTGAAGACTTTGGAGG
This sequence comes from Yamadazyma diospyri, assembly GCA_030579195.1. Taxonomy (NCBI): domain Eukaryota; kingdom Fungi; phylum Ascomycota; class Pichiomycetes; order Serinales; family Debaryomycetaceae; genus Yamadazyma; species Yamadazyma diospyri. The sequence goes on along the minus strand of JAKUAE010000002.1, from coordinate 114,715 downwards.
ATGCATTAGCTGCTTTAGATAAATAGATATAAATTTCCTAGATACTGACTAACTTTTGGAAAATCTTCGCAGTTGTTGCTGGCCATAATGATCCGGCAGCTACAAATTAGCCGGAATACTGTTCATGGCGTGATACACAAAGGGAACGTGTGCTCTAGATTGATGAGAGTGGAGTCAATTGGGCAAAAATGGAACTTATACATTTTCAATTAGCTACTTACAAAGTTGAAGCAACGTGGAAGTTTTTACCAGCATAAACGGCTTTGTCACCTAATTCTTCTTCGATTCTCAAGATTTGGTTCAATTTGGCTAATCTTTCAGATCTTGCTGGAGCACCAGTCTTGATTTGACCAGCTCTTAAACCGACAGATAAATCAGCAATGAAGGTATCTTCAGTTTCACCTGATCTGTGAGAGACCATAACACCCCATCCAGCTTTGTAGGAATCGTTAGCAGCTTGAATTGATTCGGTTAAAGTACCGATTTGATTCACTTTCAATAACAAAGCATCAGCAGCTTTCTTTTCGATGGCGGTTTTGATTCTCAATGGGTTAGTGACAGTCAAATCATCACCAACAATTTGGATCTTACCAGCAATTTTTTGGAAGAAATGAACCCAAGCTTCCCAATCATCTTCAGCAAATGGATCTTCAATTGAGACAATTGGGTATTCGTTAACTAATTCTTCGTATAAGGCGGCTAATTGTTCACCAGTTAACCATTTTGATTTGTCGGAGTTTGGATTTTTGAAATCTAAATCGTATTTACCGTCTTTGTAAAATTCTGATGAAGCAACATCCAAAGCAATACCGACTTTACCTTCGTAACCAGCTTGTTTGATAGCATCTGTGATTAAGTCTAAAGCTTCTCTTGGGGAGTTGACATCTGGGGCAACACCACCTTCATCACCGACGTTACCTGCACTTTGACCGTATCTCTTTTTAGCTAAAGATTTTAAGTTATGGTAAACTTCAGTACCGATTCTTAAACCTTCGGAGAAGGTTGGGGCATCAGTTGGGACAATCATAAATTCTTGGAAAGCTAAAGCACCACCAGCGTGGGAACCACCGTTAAGAACGTTTTGGAATGGAACTGGTAAAACGAATGGGTTCTTTTTAGCACCAGAAAGATCAGCTAAATGTGCGTATAATGGAACGTTCTTTTCAGCAGCACCGGCTTTAGCAGCAGCTAAAGAAACACCTAAAATAGCATTGGCACCTAATTTAGATTTGTTTGGAGTACCATCCAATGAGTTTAAAAATTCATCAATTTTGGCTTGGTCGACAACTGAGATACCGGATTTAACGATAGCATCGGCAATGTGTTCGTTGACGTTAGCAACGGCTTTGAGGACACCCTTACCTAACCATTTTGATTTATCACCATCTCTCAATTCCAAGGCTTCGTGGATACCAGTGGAAGCACCTGATGGAACAATGGCTCTAAATAAACCTTTAGAAGTAGTTAAGTCAACTTCAACAGTTGGGTTACCACGAGAATCGTAAACGGATCTAGCAAAAACTTTTGTGATGGACATGTTATTATTATTATCAATTGAGAAAATTCAAATGTAAAATTTCAATGGGAATTGAATTTAGGGCCACAACGCTCACTTTTATAATTTATTAGAAGGATCACAAATTTCCGAGAATCAGTTGATGCGATTTAACCCAATCTGATGATAAAAATCTGATGATGGTCTGAAGTTCTCCTAAGAGCATAATTCGCAACGGGGTATATGTAAGGGAATTGTGGGTGGTAGGGGATTATCACACGGTGCCACACAGTTGAGACTTGGCCTGACTATTTCGGAGTTTGTTCCATGTCTTTCTGTTGAGACATTTTGCAGACACTGTGGAATATGTGGAATATTATGTAATCCGAGGTAGTGACTTTAAGTTTAAAATCTATACAAGCAAATATTTCGTGCTCGGAGAAGATGTGGCCGTCGAGGTAAGGGGATGAAACATATAGTAGTTGTGGCGGGTAGGAGATCTGAATTGATGATTTTCACAGGTATATCCGTTAGTCCGTGATTTCCAACCCCGGGACTTTGCAAGCATGAAAGGAAGGTTCGCTCGGGAAGGCGCTCAATGAGATCATAATAGTGGAAGAAGGTCAAAACTAGAGCCATTGTGCGTTGACGTCAAATTTGAAGCATTGAGTATTAAGGTTGCTTCAATGTTGCTAACATTGGTCAATTCAAATCATGATTTTGTATGAATTATTGTGAGATGCTGGAATCGCAAGTGGCGGAGCTGTCTGCAGTTGTTCACTAGTTGTGGCATAACAGCACTTTCAGCCACAAAGAGAGCAGTTAGGTGATTAGTGTGTCGAAAAAACGGCCGAATCCAGCGATGATAAAGCTTCAACTCACCAAGAGCTGTTTTTGATTTCATTCCCATCCTCTCGCCTTCAAATGACCAATTCTCTCACCTAACCTCATTCTTTCTTCGACATCGTCCTTCAGACCATAATCTCGTGAAAGCATTAGCTGTTATCACCATTTACTGAGTTCGCAAAATTTAATATTTCACAATTATCACAAAACCGTATCAGACATGCCCAAAGAATACAACGAGGTGAAGGCACAGCTCATCAAAGAAATCAACAAAAAGACTGAAATACAAGAGAAGCTCCAGAAGTTGGAAGATGACATTTACTACAAGGAGAACGAATATTTCCTGGAGTCCATGTATGGAAACATCATCAAAGGTTTCGAGAACTTTAGTAAGGCTTCGAATCAAAACAAGCGGAAGATAGTCTACACCGAAGACGACCATATATTTTCATTGAGCTCCAGTAATTTCATCAGAGATTTGATGAAACGTCAAGGGGAGGAGGTAAAAGACGATTACGATGATATAGAGGATAGCACAGAGGTGCCTGAAAGAAAAAAGTGAATGTTACGCATATAATGATTACGACCACCCTTAGAAAAGAGACTAACTTAAGTGAGGCGCTTGGAGAGCTCCCGACTGAATACAACCCGAAATTGGGATCCGACAGTGAATCCGGGTAAATTTGAATCATTTGATAGAACTTTACCTAAGTTTAAGGCATGGAGTGTTCATTTTCTTCTAAAGAAGTATAATCAGCAGCCTTAAAGCAATCAAACGGCTCTTATAATACATAGACAACAAGAAATGCCGGTCTCACAAGACAAGCTCATTCTGCCCTTTCGCCGACTAGCACCAGCCTTAAGCCTTTGTGAAAAAATGGACGATACATTTTCTGTGAATTTTACAAGTTGTAGGGAATGACATGTCCAGATTACTGGCATAGCCAGATATTGAAATAAGATATTGCAGACGAGAAATAGAAGAGGCAATGAGGATGGTGAGAACATAGAGTAGACGCTTCGAGAATATCAGTTTTATTTTGAGATAGTCTTTGTGAGTATTTACAGGTTTATTTCTTTTCAAAGTTATATGTCCAAGGCTTGTTTGGAGGGAAGTCAGTAGGTATTCTCATCTCCAAAGGAAATCCCTCAGTGCCTTTACCCACACCTTTTGTATCACCAGTCAATTTGAACAACTCTTCGTTCACATTTTTGAGCTCCTCCATAGCTTCAACTATAGAAAAATACTGCCTCCGTAACTGCGTTTGTGCTTGTCTGTTTTTTTTGCCCTGATACAACTTCCATGCATTCTGGATAGTTTGATGTTTTACCAAATCTTCTGGTGACAACTTGATCAATTTTGGTTGTTTTCTGGAGGCCGATAACGCCGATAATTGGTTTATCACCTTCTGCGTGGATGAGTTGGTGGCATTAAGACTCTTGAACCTGATAAACTGCTTCATCATCCCCGAAAATCGTCACTGGTACTGTGTGCTTGCCTAACCTTCAACTATTTCAGACGATGAAAAATTTTTGAGAAATTCGCACCATCATTTGCAGCAATGGATCCTCCAAGTTATCAAGAGTCTCAAAAGCAGCAGTATCAGAATGAAGGTTTAGCAAACCAGGGAGAGCGGAATCAGGAGCAATTACCACAGGGGTACCCCAAAAGATATCAAGATTACCCTGAGGAGAAGAAGGGTTATGACGAAAAGATTCCTTATCAAAATCAACCAGGGTCCTCACACTCAAACGAGTACGCACCCGGACCTAACCAAGGTCAAGGCCTACAACAAAATACTTACGTGGTTCCTCCTCAATTGGTAAATATCACTCAAGCAGATCCTCGGCATTTGAATCCTTCATACCAACAGTATCTCTCTAGAGATCAACAAAGGATAGCTGAGGGTGACTTTCCAAACCCCAAAGGTGGCTTGGACAAGACAAGAAACAAGGGCAATACGAAAGGATTCCCAGGAAGAAGCGGTGTCACCTACAACAATGCTGCCAATCGGTAACCTTCTTCTGATTTTGTTATGTAGAACTTAGTCAATGGATAATGATTTTGAGAAAATAATTGCCTGGTGCAGTCAGAGGTAGCGAGACCCGAGAGGTCAGTAAGCAAAGCCATATCTATAAAACCCTATCTCCATTGTATGTCCAGCCACCAAATTGTTTTTGTACCGACTCACTCAAATAATCGTCAACAACACTATCTTGAGGCTTCTCATTAGTAAACTCGGCATCGAAATTACTAGTATCCAACAAATTTTCGACATTTGGTTTGAAAGGAGGCAAGTAGCTCTTATTGTTCAACTTGACCCAGTCAATGTCCTTGAAGAAACGATGATTCTTGATTTTCTGTGGGTCAGAAAGTCGTTGTGATGGGTCTTTCTTCAATAATTCAACGAGTAAATCTTTGGCATCAGTATTCTCTAAGAACGAAGGAAATTTCAAGGGATTCTTCAATATCTTTTTATACATCGTGTTGCGATCCTCGTCATAAAATGGCGGCAAGCCAGTTAACATTTCATACAACAAAGTTCCCAAAGTCCACCAATCCACAGATCTGGTATAACCCTGATTCAAGATGAGTTCTGGGGCAAGGTATTCGGGGGTACCACAGAATGTATTAGTTTTATCGTTATCGGTCATGTTCAACTTACACAACCCGAAATCACACAATGCGATGTGCCCTTGATAATCTAACAATATATTTTCTGGTTTCAAATCCCGGTAAACTACATTTAGGTCGTGTAAACTTTCCAAAGCGCTAAGTAATTCGGCAATGTAAAATCTTGATCTATCCATTGAGAATTTTCCCTCTTGCTGCAAATGATAGAACAACTCTCCTCCATTAATGAATGATAATACGAGATATAATTTCTCCTTGGACTGAAAGCTGAATTTCAATGGAACAACAAAAGGATTGGTTATTTGGGCTAATACCGTCCTTTCGGCTAAGGTGTGGATGACTTCCATTCTACTGATTATATGCTGTTTCCTGATAGTTTTCAAAGCATAAATCTGTTTGGTGTCTTTTTTAACAACTTGCATAACTTTACCGAAGGACCCTTTACCTATGACTTTCAAAAGATCAAAATCTTCGATACTGAGTGATTTTTTGATGATAGGTTTGAAGTCGATAGTTACCTGGATTTTCCCTGGAGGAAGTGACAGTTCGTTCGGCTCTTTTGTTTGTCTCTGTTCAAAGGTTAAAGGTGGTGAAAAATCCAAGTACTCATGGTTCAAAAGACGAATGGATTTGTTGTGGAATTTCAAGTTCAATGGTAATTTGATTGACCCGATCAACAAATCGTTCTTATCGGAAACCAAAACTGTAGGCAATTTGACAAACAAGTTAACATTTAAGAAATTCAGATTATTGGACGATGATTGCAAGGTCTTAGTCACATCGAAGGATATGACTTGATTCCAAGTGGATGAATGTATGTCTCCAGTTATTGGTTCAACCACCAAAACGTTATTCTCGAATTCCACCGTCAAATAAAGCAAACTTCTAATTAGCTGATTTTTGGAATTCGGATCGGGGATGGAGATGATAGACGGCAAATAGCGAGAATTCACGTCTTGTTCGATAAACTCTGTGTTATCTAACTTATCGATTCTGTCCAAGAGCTGGTTCTTGGTAATCTCGTTGATAGCATTAGACGATAATGCTTTGAGAATATTCTTATCGTTTCTGATCCTTACCGGCAACTTGATCAAGTCAGAATGGTAAATTTTGATTGTGAGGAGACCAGGGTTACTTCTGCCCTCTGATCCGTTGCTATTAGCGGCATTAGTTTCGGAATTAGAAGAACTCAGGTCGTTGTTGGAGATATGAGAACCTGTCCCCGCAGAGCTGTTCCCGCCGTTATTATCCCCCGTGCCGTTGGAAGCATTACCAGAGCTGCCGCTAGAATCATCTCCATCTTTAATACTTAGCTTCCCGAGTTCTGGCACTTCTTCCTCCGTCGAAGTCAATTTGAATTTCTGTCTTAGTTTGAACATGGTTGGATGAAATTTCCCCCTGACCGCGCACCTATTGTATCGCATTGTTCTTCAAAATAGTCTCACTCTGATGAAGTAGAGAAGTGACCGAGCATGGGTCAACGGTACGGACTGATGCAGAAACCACAAGACTCCCGGGAGCTTTTTCAAGAGGAAAGCCTGGCTCTTGGCCCGTAGGAGGAATATTCACTTTTCCACACTTCTCACCATAGATAAGGCATGTCCGATAACATATGGTGTGGTAAGCATGAATTTTTGCGTTCACGAACCCTTGCAAAGGCAGATTGCGATTGATAACCTAAATTATCGGATACTACCTGCGATTATAATCCCTCACCCGTCGCAGAGCATTTCTACTCTGCAGATCATATCCGAACAAGCCTTCGGCCATTTTTCAATAGCATCCACAGTTCTGTGACCTAAAGCGAGTCAATGAACAACAAAAGATGAAAGGATACAAGTGGATGGGTCAACAAGGACGCTCCCACAGAATAGTCTCGGGCTATCTCGATTTCGACACCACAGACCCACACTCCACCTGAGTCTATGTGGATCCCTGCTAACGTACTACCTCAATATCATCATCTGTAACACTCTGCTCTAGCTTTGCCTGATATCAAATCAAGCGTGACCAGCGACCTGGAATAACATATAAAACGATTTGGTTTGTTCCGAAATCTTGAGTCGTCCTCGTACCCACTAGTACAACTGATGGAACCTGATTTCGTGTTTGTGTGGGTGTACCGAAGTCCAAACTTTTGGTGATTCGCATTTTCGCATTCCACGATTTGTGAAATCAAAACAAAAATACAGCGGTAAATATTTCAGCTCCAATTACATTCTTTACAAACTGCCTCACCTTCGACCACACCAGCTACATCATAAGGCATGGAGAATAATAGAGAGATAGACAAGATCGTGTTGTCAGTCACCAATGCCTCTAAGAGATTGTCACAGATTTCTACATCTTCAAGTTCATCTAATAGGAAACAGAATAGAATTGGACCGTGGAAATTGGGTAGGACTTTAGGAAAAGGGTCTACAGGCAGGGTCAGACTAGCCAAGAATGTCAATAACGGCAAATTGGCTGCTATAAAGATCTTACCCAAGCTGAACTTCAAGAAGTTGGAGAATCCCAAGTATAAGAAAATGGGCGGTAATTTGCCGTACGGGATTGAAAGAGAGATTATCATCATGAAATTGATCAACCACAAGAATATAATGAATCTTTATGATGTATGGGAGAACAAAAATGACTTGTACCTCATCTTAGAGTACGTTGAAGGGGGAGAATTATTTGATTACTTGATAAAAAGAGGAAAGTTACAAGAATTTGAAGCTATTAATTACTTCAAGCAGATCTTGAATGGTATCAAATACTTACACAACTTTAACATTTGCCATAGAGACTTGAAGCCGGAGAATTTGCTTTTGGATTTCAACAAGAATATAAAAATTGCTGATTTTGGAATGGCTGCGTTGGAAATCGACAATAAGTTACTAGAAACTAGTTGTGGGTCTCCTCATTATGCATCACCCGAGATTGTGGCCGGTAAAAACTACCATGGAGCTCCGTCAGACATCTGGTCTTGTGGTATAATATTATTTGCTTTGTTAACGGGCCACTTACCATTTGATGATGAAAACATTCGAAAATTATTACTAAAAGTGCAAAATGGTAAGTACATTATGCCTTCAAATTTGTCATCCGAAGCTAAGGATTTGATCGCCAAAATGCTTGTAGTGGATCCAACCAAAAGAATCAAAATTGATGAAATTCTCAACCACCCACTATTAACGAAGTATCCTAACCCCGGAGATTATTCTACTCCTGACTTCAAAATCAAACCTATCGACAGGAATAGAGTTGATAAAGAAATCCTTAAAAACTTAAGTATATTGTTTCACAACTGTGATGAATTGGTCATCTTAGATAAGTTGACCGAGCAACAGATGAATAGCGAGAAGATGTTTTATTATCTACTTATGAAATACCGCAATGACCATGCTGTGAGTGATGACGGGGACTTAGGGTCCATAAACCTGAACTCTAACTCAAAGATCAATCCTGTGGTAGAAGGTAATGTGGTGGGAGAGAAGAAATTGGTGGTTTCTAATTCTTACAACAAGAAGAAATCCATGAAGTTTAGCAATCATGTCATCGCGAGAACCCCAGCTTCCTCCAAGTCCTTGAAGTCTTTAAAGCTGACTAAATCACTTAAGTCCTCAAAATCATTACATTCGTCCAAAACCGTGAAATCTTCGATGCAATCCACTTCAATCAAATCAATTTCATCGCTCAAGTCCACCAAGTCGGTCAAATCCAATCTCTCTTCCCTAAAATCCGTGGAGTCCATATCTTCCTTCAAATCCAAGGCTTCTACCATTTTAAATTCAAAGCAATCAATTAAATCAGGATTGAATTTGAAATTGAACGACTTACAGAAACGCCAATCGCAGGTATACGAGAAAATGATGAAACACAAATCTGAGTTGGACTTTTCAGGTTTTGAATTCAAGGATTCAACCTTACCGCCGCAGATCGAAAGACCTGTGAACCGAATTAAGGGTTCAACTAAATCTGAAAAAAGAAATGTCACAACTCCAATCACTAGCTCGCTAGACCCTAGAATTCAAGGTATTAATTCGTTAATCAGAGCTAAATCCTTGAGCTCTCCTTCATCGTATGCTTCCATGAGAACTTCGGATGGTACAGCTAAAGTATTGGCGAAGTTAGGAATCAGCTTAAACGTCGACAGAGACCTAGGAAAATTCCAAAACGATAATAAGATATTCAAGACTGCTAGTACGAAGAAATTGAGTGATTTAATTGAAGTTCCATCGCCGGAAATCGAAACGAAGGAGTATCAACGTGAACCAGACTTGGTTGAAGAAGTTGAGGTCGACAAAGAAAATGACAAAGGTAAACAGACTTATAAATCACTCATTCCTCAAAGTAAATTACCCCAACTTCCGGTTAGCGGCAACAAAAACGTTCTCAAACCAATTACTTTGAACACAACCATCCACGCCAATAATGTTGTTATCAATAGTAGATCACACAGAGGACTTGCCCCATCAAAGGACAGCTCCAAAACTTTAAACAGCATGAGGTTGGCCAATCTTCATTCCAAAAAGGATTTGATACCGAATCCAAGGTTTTCAAGGTTTTCGTTTAATGGGTTGCTTCGAGATTTTGAAATCGAAGAGAATAAGAAAGGCGACATCGAAATTTTCAACAACATTAGAAGCAATGGGACAGTCATAAAGAAGTCGAGAAAGAGCGCACTAGATCTCAAGGGTTTGGGAATCCAACAAAATCAGCAATTCAACGAACAAAAGCCATCACAACCCGAAAGATACGAGAGGCTCGATGAAAAGAACGATGAGTTTATTTCAGTGAACATTGATGACACGACAAACTATTCAGCTATGAAAACTACTATGAGTGAATTTGAGTTCACAGAATTGAGCGAAATCATTAGTGAAAGAATTGACGATGTTGGTAAATTCGGTAAGGTGAGTTTAGTTTTGTCAAACTCCAGCAATAAATCACCAGTGTCAGAACATCATCCCGATTACTCCAATGATTCTTACCGCGAGCAGTTGCAAGATGATGAGGCTACAGTAACTGAGGAAACAACTACCGGTGAACAAACAAGTTTTCTTGAGAAGAACCACAACATCGATAACGCGTCGTTGGCAGACACTCATTCAATGAGTAATAGTGATCATGTTTACAGATTATTAAGACCTCAGTCACAACAACTGTCGAGACAAAGCTCGCCTCCAGCCACCTCATTCAACTCACCTAATGTGTCAAAAGAGTCGTTGGTAGGCTCTGGTTTGAGAAATGAAATGTCCGCTCAACCGGCACAGGCTCAAGAGCCAGCAGTTGATTCACAAGCTGAGCAACACCATGATATTGCTCACGATGAACCATCAGAAGAAGCAGAAATAGCATCGCCCCCAACGCCCGCTAAGCAGCTGACCATTGCCAGCCTGCCGGTGATGAAAAATGAAATATTACCCCCCAAACCAAAGAACAATACCATTTTCCGTATACCTGCTGCCAAAAATACATCGAAACCAAAGGTGAATTGGTTCATGAAATTCTTCCACAATTTATCGTCGCCATCTAAGGTAGCAACAATCAACACCAACCATTCATCAGCCAAGGTACTCAAAGTAATCAAGACCACTCTCACATTGAAGAAACTAGAGGGCACTTTACAAGATTTTAATATGAAAGGAAATGTCATAAGTGGGACTGTGGGCAAATTCCACAAGCTCAAATTCAAGATCGAAGTCCTAGGAGCTGGTGACTTTAGTACGGTTAATTTGAGTAAAATCAGCGGAAGTTCTAAGGGTTTTAAAAACTTGATTGAGGTGGTGGAATATTTAGTTAGCCAAGATTTAGCATAATGCATTATAGATATTGCCCACCCTCTAACGTTTGAGTTTCTACATTTGCATGCGATTTGAATGTAGCGAAGCAGGTTCGACTCTCTCAAGCTTCCTCAGCTATGCCTGATTCTTGTCTTGACTTTCCAACTGTAGTGATTATACGGTGAAATACAAGGAGCACAAACTTTACACATCGCTTATCAAGGATTGTTAGAACCGATTAATGTCTGGATTCTCTTTTTCTCAGAGGCAAACAGATAAGATGAGGTACCACAGGGCCTGTACCTCGAAATATATCCCGTTCTTGTTGACTAGAAATTAAGGTCACATTCTAGAATCATGTAATCTTCTTTTACGAAGGTTACCACCCAACGCTATTTACGGTAAAGGTATATCCGACACTCAAGGCATTCTTTTTATGCTATCTTTAAACTTTAAACCAACGAAACCTTTTTATTCTCAATACTGTGAAGAGTCGATCATCTGCATGTCACTTTGGGTGATTCCGAGCTATATAAGAGGTCTGCTTCCGCACGTCAATAATAGTGAAGTTAAATCTCGTAAGCGTGACTTTCACAGAATAAAGGATGAATTTTATTGTACTATGGACTACACGATTAATAGAAAGTTGATGGAGCATGAGCTTCAAATAATTTACCACCTTTTGGAATTCTGTGAGGTAATGGGAATTTTAAGTCTTTAGTCAAGAATTGTTTGACGTATTGTCTTCTGACATCATCGATTTTTTCTAATTCAACAACCTTTAAGATGTGGATTGATCTAAATCTTGATCTATGTCTAGCAGCTAAATCAGCGTACATAGTTTCAACGGCACCAACTCTGGTGACATCTCTGTATTCTTTGTACATGTTGTGGACACCAGATCTTGATTCGTATCTTAACCAAATACCAAAAGTTTTAACTTTGGTTGGGTGGGTTTCAGAAATGATGTTAACTGAGACAATTTCACCTGAAGCTTTTTTAACTTTATGTAATTTCTGCAAGAAATACCAATATCTTGATTTGGCAACAACAACGTTTGGTGCAAAGATTCTCATTCTGTATAATTTTGGTTCAGGGACAGAGTCAGTTGGTAAACGACGACCAATGACTTGATATTCATTTAATCTTGACATCTATAAAAGTTAGTATAACTTCACTTCAAAGATACTTTTGGTTTCAAATGGAATGATGGTAATATCACAAAGCTTAGGAGGCTTTTGTCATGAATCGTTTCCTCCATCGTACTTCTGTTCCCTTGTCACATCTAAATTCGTGGAAGTGTTCTCGATGACTTGCATTTCATGTTATCTAACGGCTTGCTTTCGTCAGCTTGAACTCTGCTGAGTTGAATTTTTATTCTGTGCTTTAACTTTGCCTTTTACGTCAATGATATCCACTACTACATCCTACTAAACCCATTAATCTATACATACGGTTATTAATTAAGATAGTTTTTTTCAGGTTTTTTTTTCCAGGTTTTATTTTTCAAATGAGAACGAGAGAAAAAATTTGTGAGAATTTCCGTAAACCGCAGTCACAGGCAATTTGTAAGGGCAAAAGCCCGAATTAATCATGTGATGTATTTACATGCAAACACCGGCCCTTATGAACTCGGTCACAACATACCTCCAGATAGAGTAACAAAGCAGTTTTCAAATGTTCAAGTTTATTCGTCTATATATGTTTTTTTTCGGCATTTTTGTGTTGTAAAGTCTCTCTTCTCTTTTTAGCCAAGGGCCCACATTCGGTGCCCAAACCCCAATCCCACCAGGTGAAGGAAGAAGCATAATTACCGATGAAATAATGATGATGCTGATCGTGATGTTCAGCACCTGCCCAGAAAGGTAGGAATTTATTCAAGGACCAAGGGAAATCATAACCTGAATGTGAGTCAACGGCTTGGAAAAGACGTAAAGTAATCCAAATACAAATCGTGAATAAATGCAAGGTTGGTAAGGTGTGATGATGTAATGATAAATAGGCATAAATGATGGGAAAGCCAACAGTACCGAATCCTAGAGCCATGATTTCAATAGGATGGGCGTATTCTGCCGCAAATCCAAACGGTGCAGCATATCTATGGTGAACTTTGTGAATGTATTTGTAGAAGATTCCGTAATGGAAAAGTCTGTGAAATGAATAATGCCACAAATCCTCCACGAAGAAGAAAATGCCGATTTGGCCAACCATAACCTTCCATGAAGGGAAAGGAACCTGGATGGAAATGTTCAAATTTTGGCAAATTGGATGGAATAACCAAATAGGCAATGCTTCAAAGATCAAGTGTTGCTTGAACACAGTTTTGCAACATTCCCATTGCTCTTTGTTGGAAGGCAATTTGGTGGGTTGGATTTTCCAACGCCTGAAGTAAGGAATCCTATCGATAATAAACCATGGCAAACACCTCCCGAAATACATCAATTCATGGGTTAAGAAAAACAAAAGACCGGTTGCAAAAAGGTCGTTGGAAATGAAAATATACCAGCTGGACCATAATTTTTCCACAACGTTCAAGTTGGTGGTTCCTAAATCGGTATAAATATCATTGAAAGAGGTGCTATTGGACCAAGTACTTAACGTAGTCATGATTTACAAAAGGCCGAAGTGTTGAAAACATTAGGTTTAAATACTAAGAATCATGCGATGTCTGAATGTCGCATTAAACGATAAACGACAGATCAGATGATAATGAGGTGGTTGTACGAGGTGCGTTTGACAGGCGATGCTGTACGAGGGGACTGAAGCCAAAAGCATGAATGATTGGAATTAACTTATTCTAAGCCAATCTTTGTCAATATCGAGGCCAGTGCCTTCGACATGATGAAGTAAGTTCAATAGAGTACAATCGAGAGGCGGAATTCGCAAACAGGCCATTTCCTACTGCTGCGATTTCCAGCTATATCCAAGTATTCTTATATTTGTATTGTTACGCTTAAACACGATTCTATATTGGGAGGCGCTACTAGTCAGGCACCGAACTATCTTGACCGATCTAGTAGACTCTGGATTTTGGTAAAATATCAACTAACAAGCTGTTGTCAATGGGGACGTTCAAGCCGAAATCTTTCTTATAAACCAGGATGTTTTCGAAAAATCTGTCAAACAAGAAAGCGGTATCAAGAGGACCACCTTTGGCTTCTGGGTGGAATTGAACGGAAAATATTGGCTGAGATTTGTGTATCATACCTTCATTTGACATGTCATTCAAATTCACGAAATATGGATCCCATTCGTCAGTTAAACTCTCTATATCAACAGCATAACCGTGATTCTGGGACGTGATGTGACATTTACCAGTTTGTAAATCCAACGCTGGAATATTATGGGCTCTATTACCGTACTTCAATTTGATGGTTTTACCCCCAGATGCCAAAGCTAACAACTGATGACCGAGACAAATTCCAAAGATAGGTAAGTTGGGATTGGTTAAGATGGTTTTTCTCAAATTTTCGATGGTAGACGAGCAGTGGGTTGGATCACCAGGTCCATTGGAGATGAAAATACCGTCAAATTTGTTGGCGACCTTATCAATAGGATAATCATATGGGAAGACTGTCAATGATGCCCCTCTTTCAACGAGACATCTCAAGATATTTTCTTTGGCACCACAATCTAAAACGGCTAAATGAATGTTTTTGGAGTGAGAAGGAGGACAAGCGACGTGGAAAGGAGCCTTTGTGGTGACTTTATGCACTAAATTGACGGTCTCAGGATTTTCAAAAGCAGCATCTTCATCAGCATCATATTCTTCTCCGATTGTTATCTTACCCAAAGATGAACCCTTGTCTCTTAAGTAACTGACCAATTGCCTGGTATCCACACCGGAAATCGCCGCGATTCCCGATCTTTTACACCACTGTTGCAAGCTTTCGACAGCCGTCCAATGACTGTACTCTAACGCAACATCAGAAACAATTATACCAATACATTGGACAATAGGTGATTCCATATATTTCAACAAGTTAAACTGATCTTTGGCGGTATCAGAAGGAACCCCATAATTACCGATCAATGGCTGAGTGAAACATAAAATTTGACCTTTATAACTGGGATCCGTCATACTTTCTGGATAGCCCACCAAAGACGTTGTAAAGACAGTTTCTCCACTGACATTTTTATCGGCTCCAAAAGAGTATCCATTGAACACTGGGCCATCCTTGATAGTCAATGTAGCTCTGTCCAACGTGGATATCTTGTTATACTTACTAGCAGTAGCTAATGTACGAATCAATCTTAACATGTTTGTTGAAAAATTTTGATTGTACATCGCGGTTGAAGACTTGATTACCGTATTAGTGAGTCATTGGTGGGCACACGACTCGCGCTAGCGCTGGGGGCATTTGTACTGGCCTAGCGCCGCGTTTCCCTATTTGGGGCGGGCGGTGGCGGTATGTGAAGTAGTTGACGTAATGTGCAAAGTACACTATAAGTTCAATAATTCATCTAAGAAGTTGTCACGGGACATTTGGTTTTGACTGGAAGTTTCCCATGGTGGCATGGTAGAAGAACTATGGCCTGGAAGCTGGGAGAGAGTGGGACCGGCATTTTTAGCGACATCGGAACCGGGAAAGGACCTTGAATTTAAATCTTCCAGAGTTTCGAGGCCCATCTTTTTGAAATTGGTGCCCAAAATCTCATCAAGGTCACCATCCAAGTCTCCTTCATCGTGATCGACTAACCTGCTATTGACATAGTCCCGATGTTGCTGGTTACTGTCGTTGTAGTTGTTCAACTCCAAAACCTTTGCCTTTTCTGGCTTGCCGAATTTCTTCTTAATATCATTGTAGAATTTCTGTTGTTGGTTCTTCAACGTTAGTTCCTCATCCTGTTTCTTCTCCTGGGCTGTCAATTCCTTTACTGAGGGTCTTTGACTCGACCCCGTGGCCGACAAAGAATCCTTGCCAATCTTAAAGCCGATCAACTCAGAATTCAGAATCTGGTCCAATCTCCTCTCAGCAAGTTTCTTCATGTAAACTTCATTATAATCTTTGTTTCCTACGGTGTCAGCGATTGAAATCCCATATTCTTCTAAATCTTCACCGTCTTGATTTATGGGTAGCTTTCGTATTTTCCGCTTGGTAATGGGGATTTGAGGTATGAATTCGTTCAACTGGACAGAATTTTGCGGTTTAGCCCCCAAAAAGAGCCCGTTTTCCTCCATTTCCGCAAGCCGCTCCTGTTCGTCTTCAACATCTCGATTTATCATCTCATTTCTCTGGATCTTCAAGTCTTCAATAACCTGTCGTTTGACCTTTCTTTTCATCTCCACCGGCATGTCTTGCAATTCTCCCCCCAAAGAGGGATAGAAATAATTAACCACGTCCTCATCAATGTCGGAATCCCAATCACTCGTCATTTCATCGATATCCAATTTGACCATCTCCATCGTTTGTGGCTGTTTCTTCAGAGACCATTTGGGTCTGACTGTGATCTGCGGTCTTTGCACGAGATCATGTTTCTCCATGTACTTTCTTTTGGCCTGCTTATCGTATTTAGAGTTTTTCAACACCATTGCGGGCTTCTATTAGTATCAAACACTAGTAAGTCCCCACCCTCTTCTATTTGCAGTAATTCGAGTGCGAATTTTTCGAACTGCCATGTCAGACAAGAAGAGTATTGAAGAGTTACTCAAGCTCTTAGCTGCGGGGAAATTGAACGAGGAGCAGAAGAAGCAGATGGAGGACCACAAATTTTGGAAAACCCAGCCTGTTCCCAAGTACGACGAGAAAATCGTCGAGGAAGGGCCCATTCAAAACAAGACTGTGGAAGACGTTCCTGATATCCCCTTGCCCTTGATCGAGGGATTTGAGTGGTGTGAGGTCGATTTGGACAACAACGACGAGTTGGATGAATTGTATCAGTTGCTTTACGAAAATTACGTGGAGGATCAAGATGCTTCTTTTAGATTCAAGTATAGTCATGAATTCTTCAAATGGGCATTGAAACCCCCAGGATATAGGAAAGACTGGCATTTGGGGGTACGTGTGAAAGGAGGAAAGTTGGTGGGATTCATAGCCGGTACCCCGTGCGATTTGAAGTTGACTCGAACCGACAGTGTGTTCAAATCGGTGGAAATCAACTTTTTGAATATCCACAAGAAATTGAGATCCAAGAGATTAGCTCCTGTGTTAATCAAGGAGATAACCCGAAGGGTCAACAGACAGAACATCTGGCAAGCGTTGTACACTGGAGGTATAACCTTGCCATCGCCAGTTTCAACTTGTAGATACGCTCATAGACCCATAAATTGGCTTAAACTCTTGGATGTGGGGTTCAGTCACTTGCCACCGGATAAAACCAAGAGCGAGATGGTTGCAAAGTATGCTTTACCCTCAAAAACCTCCCTTGGCTTGAGACCTATGACCTTGGATGATTTCGATGAGGTGTTCGAGTTGTTCACCAAGTTCCAAGAACGATTCGATATCATCCAAGTATTCACCAAAGAAGAATTGAAACACTGGTTATTGGATAACACCAACAGTAACGGGAACTCAAACGTTATCAAAAGTTATGTTGTGGAACAAGATGGAAAGATAACCGATTTTGTGTCGTATTACCTTTTACCCTTCACGGTACTCGACAATTCTCAACACAACGAATTGGGGGTGGCCTACTTATACTATTATGCTGTGGATTCACCTGATTATGAAAATAGATTGAGAAAACTAATCCAAGACACCTTAATCACCTCCAAACAATTCGGTGTCGATGTGTTCAATTGTTTAACCAGTCAAGATAATCCTTTGTTCATTGAAGACTGTAAGTTTGGCAACGGTGATGGTTTCTTAAACTATTATTTGTTCAACTACAAGACCTTGCCCATTCATGGAGGTGTTAACGAGGAGACAAAAGAGGTGGAACAAAAGTCTGGTGGGATCGGCACTGTATTATTGTAGAAGTTGAATATACTGTCTATTTACCTATGCTTATATGACTATATACTGTGTGAATTTGAGTTGAGAGTTCTTACTTTCTCTTGATGTAGCTTTCGATGTAGAAAGCTGCAAACAAGCCGGTCAAAGGAGCCAAATAACTGACGTTGATGATCAAAGGTAACGCTTGATCGGGGGTGGAGATACAGTGAATCAACTTATTGGTAGTGGAGTCGGTGAAATGGATAAAACCATGCAATAATGCCAAAGAACCACCAACAACGAACTGGGTTATTTGCATTGAAGTCAACATTCTCTTGAAGATGGTGGGCACTCTGATCTTTAAACAACTCAAAGTGAAGTAGAAGTACATCAACGAGTGTATAAAGGAGTTGAATACCACGAAGATCCAAATAGGTGGACTTTGGAACCTGATACCGGCCCACATGCACATCATTGCCCCCGCATGGTGATAACTTTGCAATAATGATGATGGTCTTCCTTTGACCAAAATGATCACAGTATCCAACACTTCGTAGAACTTGGAAATGTAGAAGAACCATCCATAGAGCAACAAGTTTTTGAAGGGCAAGTTCAAGTTGAAAATACCGTTGTCGACATCACAAATGGTTTGGAAAAATTTCTGAAAATTGGAATTAATGGAGATTGAGCGGTCTTGAAAGTTCAATTTGACGATTTCCTGGGTGTTGTTGATGGTGTAAATCATACCGACAAACGTCCACACGGAATAAACACAAAGAAAGGTGTTGTGCAAAATAACAAAAAGCTTGAACCACCAAGTTTTGGTGAATTTGAACGGTGCTGGAGGCAATCGTTTTGTGTCCTTGTTGGAGGCTTTAGCGACTCTTTCTTGCCTTTCAACCACTAATGGGTTGATATAATGCACAAGCGAGAAATACACCAAAGCAATGGTCAATGGGGTGGAGACTTTCATCGACCAATTGAAAATAGCAGTCAATACATGATTCTGAAATGGGGATGGAGGAATGGGAGTAGAACCGTAGTTGAAATCCAAAAAGGCCTTCGAAGGCAACCCGAACTTCACCAATTCTGTCTTAACTAAATCCATGTTGTTGCGTCGGAATTGTGTTTTTTCAGTTCTATATATAAGGATTCAAAAGGGCAACTGCAATTGAAAAATAAATTTTGGGTAAGAGTGGTTTTTTTGGGTGCGAAATCATTTTCTTATCCGAGCACCCAACTTTGGTCCAGGCTATGATTTTCAGCCGTGGGGGGCCTGGTTGGAAATTTAGGTTGTCTCTGGGGTATTTTGAGGGGATGAGAAATCTCTTGACTTGAAAATTCCACTTAAACCTTTCACTGGCGACCATTATCACTAAATATCATAAAAATCAATAGTGATCTTGTGTCCACGACCTTTTTGCAACCAAAAGAAATGCACGACAATTACGAACGCCCCAAAATCCTAAATGCCGTTATTGCTTCCGTCGGCCTTAAGGCTGAAAAACGTTTATAGTGACGGTTTTCTGGTCTAGCTTTGAATCGAATGGGGAAATGCACAAGTTACACAAGGATGGCGGACATTCAACCAAACTTGCGTTTTAGCCGATTTGCGTTTGATTTCGATCTGTTGGGTATTTGAGAAGGCTGATGTGTGGAGTATATTGAGATGATAGTGAGATGATAATGAGATCACAGGAAAATCACAATGAGACGAGAGAGAGGAAGAAACGAGGAGTAAGTGTTGATGAGAGCAACAGACAAATCGAGAAGGAAAAGAGGGTGGTGAAAAGTTGGCAGACTTGAGATGAGATGCGAAACTGAATTTGTATTGTTCGGGATGCTTTGGATGAGAAAGTTTTCAAGACACTGACGTAGACTGGCTGTTAAAACGAGACACTCAAACTTCGTTGGTTATCTTTGCTAGTGGTTTCTTAGCCTTTTTGAACTTCAAGTCAATTGGTTGTTCCACAGGATTGAACTCTACGTCAGATTGATCTAGAATCATCACTCCTCTCTCATTTAACCAGTCCGTCAACTGGGCTTTGATTAAAGATAAATTAGTATCGTTGAAGTAGCTGAGCCAAATTTCATCACCCATTCTGCAAATTTCAATGTCATGAAATTTGAACAACAAGGACAATTCAGCGATATCTGGACAA
This sequence comes from Yamadazyma diospyri, assembly GCA_030579195.1. Lineage (NCBI taxonomy): Eukaryota > Fungi > Ascomycota > Pichiomycetes > Serinales > Debaryomycetaceae > Yamadazyma > Yamadazyma diospyri. The sequence continues at coordinate 94,934 of JAKUAE010000002.1, read as the reverse complement.
TTATTGACAACAAACCTGTAGTTTTTTGGGAGATATGTGGCTAGTTTGGAGATGAAAAACTTCATCTTTACATCGGAACCTTTTATTTCGACATCTTTGTAATCTCCGTCAAATTCGCTTATGGATTGGGGCCAATTAATACAACTGGCAAACTCGATCTCCAAATTGTTTAAATTGGCCAATTTGAAGTTATTGGTCAACAACAAATAATGGGATTTCAACAATTTGAAATTAACCGAGTTATAGATTGAATTGTTGCTATTCAAATTCAAGTAGCTGGATTTCAAGTTATTGTTTCCACAATTCTCTACCAATTTCTTCAACTCATGTTGCACCAACTTGATGTTGGTAGAGTTCTTATTGGGACACTTGATCAACACATTATTGAATCTTCTGAAAGTGTAGACATTTGAATTTTTTGGCTGGCTGGAAAACTTTATGTAGACATTATACTTCTTCATAATACTTTGGATAATTAACCCTCCGTTTCCGATAATGGATTTATGGAATATTTCGGGAACGTTGAACCTGAATTCCGACGGTAACTCCTGCTCTATAAGGGCAATGATATCCAACAATGGCTGTAAAGTCCCACAATTTTCGATGACAACATTGATTTTGAATTGGTATTCGTCTTGTGGCAAGAACTTGATCACAGAATTGTTGAATTGGTTCAATATTTTGACAATTTTGCCGTTCTTTTTTCCGCTAATGAAGTCTTTCTGGGCGTTGCCGACGTCAAGGAGCAACGACGTTTTGAACACAGTGGGGATATTGATCTTGAGGATAAACTGCTTGATTTCCTCGTTAGTACCCACTGCTTCAATCCCTTGCCCATTGACCTTGACCAGAATCTTGGATCTTTGCATGACTTGGTATAGAACCGGGGCGTAATCATGATCGCTGTTGACCAACAATTTGTAGTAGCTTTGAGAAAGGTGGTGAATGGAGTCTATAGTGTCGGCAACAGATTGTTCGCTGTTCCCTTGGACGGTAATGTCGTGACTTTCGCTTCCAAATTGCGGTAAACTGATAAAACAGCCATTTTCCTTCATAATCGAAAGCACCTCGCTCTGTCTGTGTAAGGTGATAAGATCCAAAATCTCCTTGTTGATACTGATTGTCTGTTGGTAGCATTCAACTCTTTCTATAAGCGACTTCAACACTCTTTGAGTGTTCAAAATTCCCATTGAGCTTTCACCAGTAATCCATACCTTAAAGTCGCTCAACTCGTCATAGATCCGGGTATTATACACCCCAGGCAAGAGATCTGGTAAGTAGACGTTCGTGGAGAACTGTCTGGCGATTTCCTTGAAATTTAGCAATTGTTTATCCCCTAAGATCGGGATCAAGGACAAGTTCACTGGATAATTATCGATCAAAAGGCCCTGCAAAGAGTCGATTAACACCCGGATCTGGGTTTCAACCAACGTTATATTATCCTGGTGACCTATGACTTGTATCTGCTTGTTGTTCATCATGAGTTCCACCTCGTAAGTGTCAGCCAACTCCCTCAACTTCTTGAGCAAGATTTCGTCGGTATTTCGGCAGTCGATGGTCTTGAAACTAATTTGATTGTACGCGAGGAATACTCTTGATCTGGCAATTCTGATGGATTCCTCCAGGCCCTGAAATATTACCGTTATCACCGGCAGTTCAAAATTTGGCTTGATAATCTTCACATATCCGTTCAATTGCGACACCGCGGCCTCAATGGCACCATAGTTGTCGATGATTTCGTAATTGTAGTACCCCCCGAAGTCATTAGGCCTCCAAAGATTGGCAGTTTCAAATTCAGAGGGGATACTTTTGTCTTTGAGTATGTACTTGAAGTCTAGGTTAACGTACAAACTGTTCATAGCTGGGTCTTATGGGGGTTTGGGTTGGTGTCTCTGGTATATATAGTGTCTAGTATCTTTAATGTCAATTGGGGATGTGATTGTATGGCCTGCACTGCTATATCCCAGTTTTTGGTTCTATCTACTATTATCTGTAGAAAGCTCAGACTGTTTATTTATTTTGGTGCGGTCCATTTCGGGCAATGCGAAACACCCGTACACCCACACAAATGATGACATCACACCCGTACACCAACACAAAACAACCACAGCATCATAGAGCCGGTGTCAGTAGGGCAGACTACGCTGAAAAGTGAGAATGGGGGTCATGATGGTTGCGCAGGTCTTTATGGAGGATTTTATGGACGGCGTCAGAGGCAATTCACCTCCTAAACCTCTTAGAATCCCAGATATGCACCATTTCGTCCCACCCAGTGGTGGCTACCCATCCCGGTTCTCCCCATAAACTGTAATCACACCCCACAACAAACTCCTTATGTCCATCCATCACGCCCTGCAACCCTCCGGCCTGAGTGTTCAAAAATCGGGCATTTTGGTTGGACTTGTCGTGCCAAATTCTACATGTCATGTCGTAACTTACACTCATCAACTCTTCACCGGAATGCGGCGACCATTGGACCTTGCGCACGGCAAAGTCGTGGCCTAGTAACTCGTTTAGGGGAGTAGGGCCTCTTAGCAGATGCGAGGGCATTCCGGGAAGCTGTTGATCGACTCGGCTTATCATTCTCAAATCCCATATCCTAATGGACTTATCAGTGCCCCCAGAAGCCACGATCTCACTTCGGTACTTGTTCCAGTCGCAGGTCAAAGTTTCAAGCCCCGAATGACTTATATAATTAATGACCAACGGATTGGGCGACCGGATGTCCCAGATTGATACCTTCGATGCCCCATTACAGCTTATGATCGTAGAAGGCAGATGGGGCGAATATGAGGCATTGTAGATGCAGTTCGTGGTATTTACCTGATGATTGGACTGGTGCGATATAGGGACTGATGCTGAGGCGGGCCCTCGGGTCAGATCACCACCAGGAGCTGCTAGTGTCACCATCGATTGCTGTCTTTGTGGATTCCATATTTTTATCGTCCCATCCCACGACGAAGACACGAACGTCGTCTTATCGACCAAATTCCAGTTCACCGAGAAAACCTCTCTCTGGTGTTCTTTGAAGTTCATCACGGGGAACTGAGGTACAGTCAGGTCGAATAACTTTATGGAACCGTCTCCGTTAGCTGTTACCACCTGGTTCTCGTGAACTTCACTCCATGCTAGATCAAAGAGTCCATCTTGAGTTTCCCACGATACTTCATTTTTTATGGTTCCGTTGGGTTCTATGTTCAATATGAATAGTTTCCCGTTACCTACGAGCCCGTAATTAGCGGCGGTGGCTACCGCGAGTTTATTATCGAAAAACGGGGAATATTGTACCCCATAACCATTATAACCTCGGGTTCGGTAAGATAGCATTGTAAAGATTTTGCGAGTGAGAATGTTCGCGACTGATGGTGCGGGGGCGATGCCCTGGCACCAGGCAAGGCGGGGTGCGGAGCGCGCATGTCAGAATTAGGGCGGAGACGGTGAAGGGGCGCAAATGATCTATCACTATTTGATCTCAAAATCCTATGTATTCTCTTCTTATATTTGACCCTCTATATACATAAGGCCTGTGCGTTGTGTCTAATCCTCTATGCCTCTATCTCTGCACTAAATCGAGGAAATCGCAGTTCAAGTACTTGACGTCGCCAGCCACATCCTCCTTGGATATTATTCCCAATTGAATCAAGTCCCCCATGGCCAAACTGGCCTTTTGGCCTGCATACTTCAAATAATTGAAATCATCGTCACTCGAGGTGATTTCATCAATTAGATCATCCATCTCCAAAGCATTGATGCCCGTGGTGATGGTATAAGTACTATCGACCCCCTGTTCGTGGGTTTCTCCCACCAAAGTCTCGATCTCATCTTTGATGGGTCCATTTTGAATGAGCCCCCAAATGCACCAATAGATTTGTACAGTGGCCCTCCACATGATGCACTCGTTGTACAACTTTTTTATTTCAAATTGAATGAGGTCAGTGGGAGAAATGGTGTTCAAATTTGGCTCGTAGCCAGTTTTCAAGTTGGTTGAAGGGTACTGGAAATCGTATTCAACATATGCCTTGATCAAGTTCAACTGCTGTATTTGGGTTGGGAAATTGGACTCATATAAATGATAGGACCGTTCGGGATCATGGTAGTTGGCCATCCATTCGGAAAAGTGGTTGGCCAAGTCGAACGCAGGGAAGTTGGCACCGCCGTATTCGAAATCGATAACCACCAAACTGCTGTCTTGCTTGTTGCTGGTGGTTTTGATGGTTGAGTCGCCGTCTTCTCCGTCCCTTTCCATCATTATATCCGCAGCGTTGAAGGATTCGTGGAGTAACAAATTGCCGTATTGAGTGTCATTATGACAGAATTTGAAATTCGAGGCAAAATCATTGGAGCTGTATTGGCCAAACAACCAGTGTCTATACTTAGAAACCACCGTTTTGAACTTTTCGTACGGCATCATGAAAATATCCTCATCTTTGACGCCATTGTCGTTGAAGTTCTTCAAGATGCCCTTCTGCTCCAAGGTGTTCAACCACTTACTGATCAACGTCCAACACACAGGAGTGTTATCTTTATAAGATTTGTAATCTAAGGTGATTTTATAGTGCAAGTCTTTCATTCTACGGCCCAACATCTGGCTGATGGTTTCGTCTCTGATCTGATCCTTGTTCAAGGTGATGAAGCCGTCCAAAAACTGCTCGAATCTCCCGTTCTGGAAGATCCCAAGAAGCTTGGGACCTATTTTCTTTGCCAGCAACTTAATCAATACCTCGAGTTCCAGGTCCCTGTCAATGATCTCATCAACATTCTTGCCGTACACTCTGAGCAACAAACTAGGGACCTTCTCGTGCTCAATCTTATAGATGGAGTTGGTCAAAGCTCCTGAGATTCTAATGACATTGATCTTCGACGGTTCGATGTGTTTCTTATGCCATTTACCGATCCTAAGCGTTTTGATCAACCCCAAGATATCTTGCTTGAAGAAGTCTATTGGCAACGAGTTGTCGAGATATACCTGGACCGAAGGCACCACATTGCTATCGATGTGAGTAGGAGTGATGTTGAGCTTGGTGAGCGACGACGATGATAACGATCTCTTTGAAGCCAACGATGGACGGCGGGAGTTTGAACGAGAGGTGGTTCGGGTTCTGCTTCTGCTTCTGCTTCTATCCATTGTTAGCGTTTTGCGGTTGAATCTCAGTGAAGGCAGGGTAAATAGGTGGGACAATTGGTGCGGGAACTCCTATGCAGGCCAGGCGTCGTATGGTTTGGACTCAATCGATAGCGGGATCCTGAGGCTGAAACTTTTACCACTGTCGCGGAGTGCGAACATCTCATCCAGAAACACAGAGCGGCACAAAGACACAAACTTTGAATATGGGCTACTTGACGGCGATAGGGCCCTTAGGTCTCGTGGTGATCTACCAATTGTATCAGGCGAAGGCAGCGGAGATCGACACCACCATCTTTGAGTTGAAAAACACCCTAGAGACCGTGAACAAAGAACTTGCAGACAAGACAGACCAGTTGGAGAAATTGTACAAAAACACCGACTTGGTGTACGAGCAAGAGAAGGCAGAGAATAAAAAGAAGCTAGAAGAGCTAGTAAACAAGATCAATCAGTTGGAAGACGAACGCAAGCACCACGAGAAACTGTTCAGCGAGTTGAAAGAAGTGCACGAAAGCTGCCAAAAACTCATTGAAGATCACAATAAGGAGGTGGAAGAGTTGAAAAACCAGGTCAGGTTGAGTGAAAATGACAAGAACAAGCTAGAAATGGAATACAAGTTCAAATTGAACAGCAAAATCGAAGAGTTGATCACGGAAAAGGACTTGAAGATTGAGCATCTCTCCAAGACTATTGAGGATCTCAAGGCCGACAAGGCAGAGAGTTTGAAACTTTATGAGCAGTTGGTAAAAAAGTCGGAGTCAGAGGTGCTCAAGTATGAAAATGACTTGGTTTTGTTGAATAAGAACTTGTCGTCCGCCACCAAAAGCAAAGAGGAGTTGTCCAGTGAAGCAGAGGAGCTCAAGGACAGAATCAAAGATTTGGAAGGCGACGTTGCCGAATTGAGAACATTGAAAGAGTACGAGGCCAGGATTAAGGCCATTGAAGGTGGTTTTGAGTTTGGAATTGATCAGTTCAAAGAGAAATACGAGGAATTAAAGCATATAAACAAGGACCAAACCACCAAAATAAGCAGTTTGAGTGACAAGGTGACCACGTCAAGTAATGAGTTCGATCAATTGACCAAGAAATTTGCGGATGTGACCAGTCAGGTTGAAGACTTGACCAAAACCTTGGAAGAAGCACAGTCTAAATATCAGTCAATCAAAGCAGAATTGGAAGTCACAAAAGCTGAGGACGAGCAGGACCAAGACGTTCTTTACGATATTGTTCGGGCTAAAATCGACGAGTTGTTCGAGAAAATAAGGACGTTCGTACCCGAAATCGAGGAGATCACAGTCGACGAAGAGGAGTATAAAGTCGAGGAGTCGTTGGAGGTAGACGGAGCAAATCAAGCCGAGGCAAAAGACGCAGCAGATGAGGCAAAAGACGTAGAGGAGGCAGTAGCCAATGAAGATTCCGAGCAATACGTCCAAGGCAATACCGAGACCAAACGGCTCATACAGATCTTCGAAGCGTTCAACAGCACGTACCAACGATTCACCAGTCAACTCAAAGCCAAAGACGCGGAGGTAGCACACCTCAATAAACAACTGCACGGGTTCAAACAGGAAATAACCAGTTTGCAGCAGGAGAACTTGAGGTTCATCGAGGAAAAGAGAAAATTGGTAGAACAGTTAAACAGCAAAGAAAGCTCGTTGAGTGCAGCTCACAGTGACCAAAGTGAGTTGCAATCGAGGGTTGAGAACTTGCAGAAGCAGAACCACGAGCTTTTGCAGAAGAACCAACAATTGAGCGAGGTTAATGGTGGACTCTTAGAAAAGAACGAGAGTTTACGAAAATCTCGAGATCTCATTGATTCTAGGTTAATTGACGATGAAAAAACCAGAGTCGAGTTCACTGATACTATAAAAGAGTTGGAGGAAGCTAGGGAGGAACTCCAGCACGAAGTGGAGCAAGCTAAAGGAAATAACGTCGAGCTACACGATCGGATAGAGGATCTCAAAAGACAGTTGGGGGAAAAAAACCTGATCATCGAGAAATTGGCAGGGATTTTGAGTCCAGGGGACGACTAGCCGAGCTCAGAGGCCACTAATTACATCCCACCACCGACATTAATACATACACGTTCTCACCTTTCCCAGATTTTTCCCCGTCGGGCACATTCCTCATTCGCACTTAATCTATAAATAAAGATGCGCAGGGGAAACACAACATATTTGCGACTCCCGTCCAGTAACGGCGATTCCCCACGCGCGGCACGCCAGCCGCAACAGCCCGCTCTCAACCCATTTCACCTTTTCGCACACCCGCCCGCACTGTGCCCAGCCCGCACGCCCAGGAGCCCTCTGTTCTCAGTAATTACGTCTCATCCCAGAATGGAATTTCACTTGCTGTTAATTGTTTTTCACTTCCTCCTGAGTATCAGTCCATAAATTCTCCCGTTATTTGCCCAGCTGCTATTGTAGTGCCATCTTACACGCCTTAGGTACCATCTGTACTCAGAGCCCTTCTTTAAACGGTGTCGACTGTTAAAAGGCCCACAACTTGCCCGTTTCGTTTAAATTCATCATCGAATCGGCCAACAGAGAATTCCTTTTTCCAGCAGGTCTGAGAACGGAGCTCGTTGTATTCTTTCGCTAACATGACAACGCTACTATACGGGGCCATGGGCCGAAATGAGCCGGAGCCACCGAATAACTCCAGCGACACTCCTTCACAGCCGCCGTTACTGCTGCAGCCGCCGTTGCTGCCACTACAACCGCCACAGCCATTTGCAACCACTTCCCTGCCCCGATCGCTATCGTCGAAGCTGAACTCCTCCAGACTGATTTCCGCCAGACTGATTTCTTCCAAGTCCATTATTTCCATGGCCAACTCCACCACCACCGCCCAATCCAACAAGTACATCAAGTCCATCCTCAAGCACTTCAAGAAGATTGAAATGGGGCTCGGGAAGTTCAACGCTAAGCACAATATCTACACCACCAACATTTTGCGGACGATATTTCTTCCGTTTCTCAGAACAAACTACCTAAACAACGTTAAATCCAACCCCCAGACGTACAAGAGCCTCGTCAACATCTTCCTTCCGCTTCTTATCAAGTGGTGGTCGTCGTTGCTCAACTATTTGATCAACAACAACGTGCTGAACATCGACCGGTCGGTGTATTTGGAGTGCATCTCGAAAACGATTTCCCGGGTGGAATGGCGGGAGTCCTTCGTGGAAAACCTGCACACCACCAGCTACAACGAGTTACTTACGCTCACGTTGGACTACTCCATCGTCAAGTTGGCTCCTATCAAACATATCCCGTTGTCAATCTCGGCATTTGTGGGCAAAGTGTTTGCCTATTCGTTTTTCAAGTTGCCCCACGTCAGCAACGCGTTGTTGTTTCTTCTCAACGTCAAACAGAAGGTGTTTATGGAGAACCTCAAGATCTTCAAGGTTTCACCGTCCGAATACGAATTGAGCCTCTTGAAAACGGCGTTTCCCGGCCATCTTCACTATTTGATAAACTACAAAGGGGTGTTGAAGCTCACCCACCGCCAGAAATCGGTGATAAATTGTGTTGTGCCGCCGCAGAACCCCGTCAAAGGGATAAAGGACCCACAGGGGATCTGGGTCAGTCGATGGTTGAACAGCGATTCCGATATCTTCAACTCCTTCCTCAAACACTACTTTGAAATCGTCGATAGCCACATTTGCGAGTACTCTGTGGCGACATTGGTGAATTTGCCCGGTTTCAGCGTCATTCTTGGCCATATCTACGAGATAATGAAGGTTTCCATCACCCGAATCACCACCAACAACTCCAAGGTCAAGTATCCTGAGTTCAACGCCAAAGATGGCCAGGATAAGCAAAATCAGATCTACTACAATTCCATGTTCAAGATCTTCCGCACAGTGAGGGACATCAACTACACCAGCGACTGCAAGAGCCTTGTGGGCCTCATAGACGACATCATTGTGAGTTTTGCCAAGCAGGTGTCGATTTACGACTATAACCTGAATTCTCTCATGTTAACCATCATATCAGAGGTTGCCCATTCGTTTGGAACCATAAATTGGCATTTCTGGTTGAAATCGGTATATTTGATGATGGAAAATACCGATCACATTCAGATCTTGCTCAAAAATCTATCGTTCTTGTTCAATGTCTGGAGCTATATTCCAGATATTCCCAGCGGCGAAGTGCCGTGGCCGGCAGGGGAAAACGATACTCTCAAAGACGGGTTTGTCAATTGGTTGGTTTCTCCAGCAGTGTGGCAGAAGTTCTTCATTCACTACAACTCCATCATCAGAAACTACTACATCCGGTTGCTCGTGTGGAGAGTGATTGGTATCAACAATTTCGAGTCGTCCAACGCCATAAGAACATCGTTGAAGATAGAGCGGAATTTGACCCAGAGTCACAACGTGTTCAAGCAATTCCACGGGTGCAATCCCGGAAAATACTACTACAAGCCCGATAATCCGTTGGTGAACAAGAAATTCACCATTGTCCCCATAAACACCGATTCCGACGAGTACGAGGAGGAGGAGTTGTCGATTGTGAACGCCAGTGGAGTTAAGAAAACCCACCCCTACGAGATTTTCGACGAGGCCATCTACTCGTGCAACTCGTTGCCCGACAAGGTGGAAGGTAACGACGAAGAAAAACGGTCGAATTCCTTGGTCAGCTCCATTGGCAAGATCTTCAGGATCCTTACCATCGACGACAAGGAGAAACCTCCGGCCAAATCGGGGTCGTTGACGTCATTATCGACAATATCACTCCCTTCACGGTCTTCTACGGCCAGTTTGCTTTCGTCCAATTCCACCCCCACCTCGTTGACGGAATTATCCGAAACATCAAACACATCCATCGAAGACGACACCCAATTATTCCATCTTCCCCCCGACATTATAAGGCCCATTTACAAGTTTGACTTGATAAATGATCACGAGGCAATCAGAGATAAGTTTTTCCTCATTAATAAGAACATGACGGTGACAGACAATGTTTTCTACGGCGTTCCCGAACCTCCCAGAATCCCCACCATCTCAATATTCATCAGTTCTGACATTTACTCCAAAATCTACATCAATACCGATAGTTTGTTCATCCAGGAACTCCCATCTATTACCCACTGGCCCCCACTTGAATTCCTGTCCAAAGTGACGGATATGGTGAATTTGGGCAAGTCTTTGTTCGAATGGGGCCTTATGGTGGACGAGTTTGAGAACTTCTTGGTTTCGAGGGTGGAGAACGAGAAGTTCAGCAATAGCATCGGAGAGGTGGACTACTTCAAAAAATTGATTCCGTTATTGTCGATTGACAATTCCAAGAGTATCATAGCGGCTTAACGTCGTTTATGGAAGCTTTGTGTACTAATATCGCTGTTTATCAGCATCCTAATATAGACAGTCAGAAGCTCTTTGTGTGTTTGTGAATGGCTGCCCATCACAGCATTTATTCTCCGGAACCACCAAGACTCGTGGCATTACTCCAATTAGCTCCATCAACATCTGTCAACCTAAAACACCTCATAACGGAGCTTTGAGGCCCTCTTCGAGTAATTTTGCCTTCTTTCACGATGAAATGGATATACCGTTACGAAACAGTCTCCCACAGAATACACAACCCTCATGCGTTATCCTTTCGTTGACCACGTTCGCCTCAATTTGGTTCAGGCTTTACCTTTCGGTCAGGCTTTGCATCGATCTCCTTAAACCCGATCTCCTCCGTCGAATAGCCACTGAAAAAGAACACCGCCGAGGCCAACAACCCCACGCTCACCACCACACCATAGAAAAGCCCCACCCCAATCACCAACGACGTATAAAAGTACTGGCTGACATAATAGCGGAACCCTTCGTAGCGAACATGGAATTCCAAGAAGGTGCTTCGGTGGTTTATGATGCCGTTCCACAAGATCCCCACCCCCACTTGCCGCTGGAGCTCTTTGGCAGCCACAGCAGTCACAACAGTGGCAATATTGGTGTTTTTGTTGATGTTGGTCAACAAAGGAGGAGCCCAGAACCGGAGATTGTAAGGAACAAACCAGTTGTTCTGATGGTACAAGAACCTGGCATCACAGTTAAGTATAAATTGGGCGGTTTTGGTGTCGTTGCCGTTGGTGAACTGGGCTTTCAAGGGATAAACGTCGTCGAGCCGATTTCGATTGCACCAGATCTCCACATTCAACACCACGTCGTAGCTCAAGGAGGGCTGAGAAAACAACTCGGGGTAGCCAGACAAATCCACCGCCGAAACCGGTCCCTGCGGGGTGTCAGCAAACGCCAACGGTACCTGAACCACCGGATTAGGGATCAACACCCGGTAGAACGTCAAATACGATACCACCGAAAGCGGCAAAAGCGCCACCACGTACCCCACCACTGTCAAAAAATACAATCCCCGCCGCACAGCGGCGGCTCCGGTGTGCTTATCAAAGTTCATCTGGGGTTACACAACTGGTGTGTTCGGCAATAGTCGGCAGTTGATGATAGTTGCCGGTGCGATTGAAAAATTCGCACTATGACTCCTCATATAGCGGTGTTGCACTGTGATGTTACCAACCCCGGCCTCGCCAACCACGGCGACTTGGGCCGGTTGTGCTGTAAGTTACTCGACAGTTCCGGGATCATGAAATTACCTAATCTCCAGTACGACGTGTTCTTCGACAGCGGCAACGAAATAGCCGACGAACAAGCCATCAACGAAGTCTACGGCCGGTTGTTGCAGGGGATGGAGACCGGCGACATCAAGGGGGTGATGATTTCGGGGAGCCGGGCCGATGCCTTCGCCGAGGCGTTGTGGATCAAGCGGCTCGACGAGTTCATCCAGATGTTGTTCCAGCTCGATGACTTCCCGTTGGTGGGGGTTTGTTTCGGCCACCAGATCATATGCAAGAACATGGGGTGCAAGGTGGGGCGCAACCCCGAGGGATTCGAAGGGGGAACCACCACCATCAACCTTAACACCGAGCTATTTGCCATGAACCGGTTGGAGTGGGTCAGCCCCTTAAAAGAGGACCTTAAGTCCGACGACCAACATTTGAACGACCATTTGAACTTGGCGGAGATGCACGGCGATGTCGTTTTCGGATTACCCTCCACATCGCTGATAGCAAACATCAAGGCCACCAAGTTCATATCGTTGGGATCCACCGCCAAATGCTCCATCCAGGGGATTATCACCGAGTCGGGTCCTGTCAAGTTGTTGACTTTCCAGGGCCATCCCGAGTTCACCCAGGATGTTATTTTAGATGTGCTCAAGTACGCCCACGAAACTAAGAACATTGATGACCGTACATACGAGAAATCGTGTTATAACACAAAGATCTTGAACAATCAAGGTCCGTTGATTGGTAAGTTTATCGCCGGATTTTTCAATTATTTCGGTTTATAGAATAGATGCTGGACACAGCTTTAAAGAGGTTTGTCGCCGGAATCTGTAATGAAATTTTACCGGAATTCTGTCAGATTTGTGTTAAATGTGTCAAATGTGTCAAATAAATGTCAAAAATCTTTCATCGGAATTCTTTCACCGAAAATCTTGCGCAAAAGCCACCCGAACTCCTTTCTTATACTTCTTCTTGCCCCAGAGATCACCCTCGGTTCATATATTCATTAATCAAATAGTTTATTCTCAGCAGTCACGATCGAAAAATTCTGTAACTTGCCCCCTTTCGAATTCAAGATGTTCAAAGCATTCTTGTCAAAACTGGTATTGAATCCCATATCGTCCGACCCCCGAGAGGTCCTGTTGGAGGCGGTGCCATTGAAGCTTATGTTGTTTAATGAGCTGGAGTTCCTGTTGGGACTATTCCTCAACATTTCATCTTGCCGATGCAACTTTGTTTCCATACTTTTCATTTTATCATTCATCAATTTGAGTTCGTAGTTGTGACTGTTATTTAATTTGGTAATAACATCACGCAATTCGTCCCGTTGGGACTTTAAGTTGGAGATCTCCTCCTCTGTCGACACCCCGTTGTTGTCAAAAGTGGATACCAAGGAATATTCTCTGTCCCGAGAATCAGTGGTCAACTCGTTGATCTGTTTCTCCAATCGTGGTATAGTGTGCAATCTCAAATCGGCGTTGTCCTTCAAAAGCTCGTTATACTTCTTGATTACATCACTGTCTGCTCCTTTTGTCCCCTCTTCGTATTCCTTGACCTTATCGTTCAACTGGTTGACCAAATCATTCTTCACAATCAATTGACGGTATAATTCAGTCTTTTCGTAGTTGAGTTTCAAAGGGGATGGGTTTTGCCCGTTTTCGAGCAATAACGCATGTTCTTCGGCAATGAACCGCAACCTTCTTTCCTTGGTTAGTTTATCCTGTAAATCTATGATAGTTTTCAGTTTGTTCCTTATTTCCTCGTCATCCACTACAACCTCACCGCCTTTGGATGACAATTTCAACTTGCTCTCGAGAGTCAACTCTCTTTTGATCGAGGAAGCCAATTCTGTGGTGATCAACTCCAATTCGTTGAGCAATTCGTTGTTGGCAGTCATTATTCCCAATTCTTCCTTGGTGAAAATAATTTTGGCACTTCGAGGTCTTCGCCCACTGCCGGGCCCACTGCTTATGGAGGATAGCGAATTTCTGTCACTTCGAGTCAAGGAAGCCCGCTTATCGCTAGTTTTGCTCTTTTCACTGCTTCGACTTAACCTCTTGAAGAAGTTTTTTGTTTTGGAGGATTTCCGTGAAACGTCACCATCGCTTTCGAAAGAGATGTCTTCAAGATTCTGGACACTGTCCTGTCTAAAATTATGAAAAGCGGTGTTCATGGTCAAAGATTTGAAGTTCTTGCTCTCCTCACGGGTGATGCCTTTACCGGAATTATCCAAGTCCTTGTCTGTTACTTCCACTGTATCATCGGAATCATTTTCAACCCTAGTCTTTTGGGGTGAAAACTCGCTGGCGGTATAATATACCTTTGATTCATTGGCATTTGCCCCTAGGTTGTTGTAGGAATCATGGTTGAACTCGTCACTACTGCTTTTGACCATTGAATCCCGTACTGGTTCATTTACATTGAATGTAGGAGAGTTTCCTCGTCCTTGAACTAGTGTAGGATCAAGAGAGGCTTTCTGAGGCGATTGCTGGTCTGGAGACCTAGGTTCCTCTTCATTAATGTCATTAGTGAATAAGTTGAGTTTTCTCAATCTCATGGAGTTGGACTTCTTGATTGTGGATTTACGGGAAGCCAACTCGTTTTCATCTTCGTCATCGAATCGATACACCACATCCTCCTCTTCCTCGTTGAATCCGTCAGCGGGTGGTTCTTTCGTGTGAGAATTGGCCTTGGATGGTGGACCCGTGTCTTCGTCCTCTTCTTCGACGACGTTCATCAACAGGTCATTGGAGCTTTGGTTGACAGGAGTGGAGGCGGTGCTGTGGTTCTGGTAGGAGTATACCGGCTGAGTGAGGGAAGCTGTTCTCATCTGCATCTGGTTCATCTGTGGGTTCATCTGTTGGTTCATCTGTCCATTCATCTGATTCATTTGCCCATTCATCATCTGTCCGTTCATCATGGGGTTCATCTGTCCATTCATGCCGTTGTAGCCGTTCATCTGGCCCATATTCACATACTGGTTGTGGTTATATCCATATCCGTTCATCTGGTTGGGTACTGGGTACGCCGATTGCTGATTCATTGGCGGAGACCTCATGGACATCGCTCTGGGCCCATTTGCAGGCCCGTTTCCCGACCGTAAGGACATCGTCCTGGGATCTTGACCCACACCCAAGCTCATGGTCCTAGGATCTTGGCCTACGCCCAAACTCATGGTCCTGGGTCCCCCCAAGCTCATGGATCGGTCGTTGTTCATGGGATTTCCCCCGGCCAAACTCATGGCCCGAGCGCTGGAGGCCAAACTCATCTTCATTTGATGGTTCATTTGCTTCCGGTACTGGACATTGTTGACCCTGGAGCCTCCGGCGCTGCCAGCGCCCGATAACGTGGGGATAATGGGAGTAGTGTCCAAGGTCTTACCGCCGGTGGCATAGGGACCTCGACCTCGGATGTGAGTGATATCGTCGAAACTGACGTTCTGGGTGATATGCTGGATATCCATGCCCTGTTCTTCGTCAAAACCCCCCAACTCGTCATCCTTACGACGGAAGATCTTCGACATCGACTTGTGCTGAGATGTGAGCGACGGTTTGCGGGAGTAATCCTGCGGAAGGTTCAATTGATTGAGTTGGGACTGTTTGAATGCAGCTGCGGTTCCGGCCTCCATGGTGGTGGTTTGGTGAGGATCTGGCGGTTATAACTTTGGGTGGCTTAAGCGCTGAGGGTGGTTTCGGAGATAATATTCCGGGTGCAAAGCTGGCGAGGTGGTATTTGGCAGCTGGGGTGAAGTTTAGCGAGTTCTAGACGGTATTAGTACCACGTACGGGGTTTTGCGGTGGCGTTGAACTAAAATGGTACTGATCCAACACGGTTCAGATAAAAATTTTATGAGTTTTGAAAATGCGCACTCAACACTGCCTGAAATTCTGGTTGATGGGAGAGGGGAGGGTGGCCGGCGCGGCTGGGGAGTGGGAAAGTGGGCTCAGGTGGTAGAAAATGAATAGAGGATGGTTGGGGCGAAATCATGGAGAGAATAGGTGAAAAATGGCCGAATTGGAGGTCTGTCAACGGGCTCGGGAGAGGGATGCACCGATGGAGCCGGGCGGCTTGTGGTGATGTAGTGGGCCGCTGTTGGAGGCGCGTGGGCCGGCAGCAGCCTAGAATTAGGCGTTTGAAGTGGGCGCGCGCCAGTTGGGTTATATGCAGGTCACGAACCTCAGGTGAATTTGGGGGTACCGATTTTGAGATTTTTTGAAGGTTGAAGAAGATGGATGAGATCAGGGGACCAATAAGGGTGACGGGATACTGGTAGCACTTTTTGGGGCAGTTGAGAGGCGTTTCAAGCGAAAATAGCGCCGTTTATAGTTCTCCCGGGCCTCGCGCGAATCCCGGCCAACTCTGTGGGCGAATATGAAATTTTAAGCCGCGGGAGGAATGATACCACTGTGGTACCACTTGCTCCAGAGCTGCGCTAAAATTTAGACGGACGCTCATGACTTTTTACCCTAAGATATACGATTATTAAGATATTATTAAATACACTTATTAAATACACCTTTAGATATACACTTATAAAGATATACACTTATAAATACACCTATTAAGAAAAACGCTAAGTATTCATGAAACACTCATAGGCGAAATGTCTCTTATCACTGGTGGGCCCCCACCATCCCCACTATCCGGTACCTCTTCACGAAAAACTCCTCCCATTTTGCAAGGCTCCCCAACTGTCGCTCGTTTAGCTCGTTTAAATCCCAACTATTGGCCCCTCCGTCGTCCTTCAATTTGTTCAACGCCAATAACCTGCTGCTATCTCTCGCCACTAATCCCGAGTAGCTCTTGCCCGGCCCGTAGTTCTTACTATTGTTGGAAACATCATATATAATCCCTTTTATAGCCAAGTATATATTGGGATGGGTGACTCCATTGTAGATCGAGAGCTGGCTGCGGGTGAAAAGTGGCAAATCGTGATAATTTACGGTCTTGTTATACTGTTCGATCTCAGGCACTGGCTGGTTCATCCTTACCGGGACTACTGCTGTGGATCGGTTGAGTCGTGTGATAGTGTGTCGCAGTGCGGGATGGGGCATGTCGTAGCCGCGATCAACGGGGTGGCACCAAATGGAGCCAACACCAGGGGCGGTGAATAGGCGCGCTGGCACCAAATTGCGGCCCTAACCAGTTGCGGCCATCACAGCGCGACCGCGAAACAACGCAAACTCACAAATCTCATCCTCCAAGCACCCCCACCTCATGTCCATAACAACCGAAGACATCGGCAAGTTCCCGCCGAAGATCAAGAAACTATTTCCCGCCAAGCTACCGTTGCCCTGCTTTCCGCCCTCGGATTACCCCTACCACCAACGGAAAACCCCTGAGATCACCCCCATCTCCCTATTGAAGCAAAGAATATACGACGCTGCTGCGGCCAAGCCCCCCGTGGTGACGCCCCCGCCCCCTCCGACAAAGCTACAGGTTGATAGACAGCTCAAGAGACAGAGGGTGGCCCAGCGAGACGCCAATTACGCCCGACAGTTGAAAAACTGGTACAGAGACAATTCCCACTCAGACCCGGCAGTTGCCGCCAAAACAGTGTTTTTATCCCGTCTAGATTATGCCGTAACCGAGCTAGAGGTTTCTAAGGCCTTAGCGAAGTACGGTACCATCGAATCGGCTAAAATAATTCGAGATAAGACGGGAAAGTCCCGCGGATACGGCTTTATTGTCTTCGAAGCCCCAAACTCGGCCGCAGCTTGCGTCCAGGAGCTCTGCAACGGCCTACAGATGGAGGGAGTTGAGAAGAAGGTTCTAGTGGACATACAGCGCAAGGGGGTGGTGAGAACATGGAAACCACGCCGTTTGGGCGGAGGTTTAGGGGGAAGAGGATATACTAAAACAGCCAACTATTCCTCGGCCGCTGCCAGTGGCAGACGATTAAATTTACCCTCACCGGCCTATGTATCGCATTCCCCATCGGCCCAGCGCTCGCTGACCCATTCCACGCTGTATTCCCTGTATTCATACCCTCAAGCACTGTACACCAAACCTGCATTTTCGTCCCGCTCGAGAGACAAGCCTCAAAGCATACGAGACAAATACTCCAAATATAACTACTGAATGTATCCAACCCCCATCGCTTCTCTGACGTCCCGTATCTCTGGTTTTGGGAGGTGGTGTACCGGTCTCGTGTCTCTGGTGCACGGCGGCTACACTACTCAAAAACATCGCGAACAATCGATGTCAGAACCAAAGAGGATGAAACAAGATGAAATTGAATCGTTGAAGAAGGAGATATTCGGGTATATCGATAAGAAATTCGACATTTTGCAGGCCCAATTAGACCAGTTAGCCCAAAAATCTGTTGATGGTGACGCTGTGGCGCCCAAAATTGACCCAGTTCCCCAGAGCCAACAAACCCCCCGTAAGACCCAACCGGCCCCCCCAGTCCTCGAAGCGGCGCAAGAGGCTCCTGAATTGCCCCCAAGGAATATATTAGCCAATTCTGTATCCCTCAAGCCTTCAGAGTCGCTCAAAGGCCCGGAAGCCCAAAAACATACCTTTGGCGGCACCTCGTTCAATTTCAAAGTCACCCCCACCAACTCTGTGTCGGAGCCGAAAACACCCAAAGTCAGTGAAAGCACCAATACCGATACTCCGAAGGACAAGCCTGTTTTTGGGGCCACTGCGCTGTTTGGCGACAGACCCAAAAAGAATATCTTTGAGAGTTTACCCAGCAGCAGCAGCAGTTTCGGATCCAACAGCAAGTTCTCAGGGGCTTTTCAAAGCTCACTTAAGAAACGGTCGTTTTTAGACGTTGAGCCGGAATCCGCCGCCGAAAGTAGCGATAACAACGACCCTCAGGAGGAAACAGAACACGGCAAGGAAACCGTCCAGTACAAACAAGTGGAGTTGACTCCAGTGGAAAAAAAGACGGGAGAGGAAGACGAGAAGTCCCATTTCACTTCCACGGCTAAACTTTTCGAGTTGCAGTTCGATAAGATCTCGGAAGGGTGGAAAGAGAGAGGATTGGGCTCGATTCATTTGAATCAGTCCATCAAAGATCCCCAGCAAGTACGGCTAGTGATGCGGTCCAACGGATTGCTCAGGGTGATCTTGAATGTTAAAATCGTCAAGGATATGGAATTCTTGAAGGGATTGGAGTCCAGTTTGAGTCCGGGGAAGTATTTGAGGTTCAATTCGATCAGGGAGGAGAAGCCGGTGCAGTATTTGCTCAAATTTGGGTCCCAGGCGTTGAGGGATGATTTATATGAGGGAATCCAGAGTTTGAAGGAGGTGGTGTAAGGGATTAGCAGAACTTGAGGAGGGAAATCCACCCAACTGACACTGAAGGAAGCGATACCAGAGCAATTCGGATATTTATCGTAATTGTGTGATATCGGATGGTAATCATGCCATTACTGCACTACCAGCACATTGAGAATCATTACGGGCACATGAAACCAATTCGTTAGTCGGAATCAGCTCAAAAGCTGCAACAGCAGCTCCTTGGGCATTTTCATCAGAATGTATAGTAATAAATTCACATTTCATACTCTTCTCGGTGAAGGCAACACATAATCCAATCAGGAACGAAAGAATAGAGAGACAACGGTGGAGAATTAGTCATATTACGTCGATAACGAATTGATGAATACCGTCGTATGATCGTTTAATGCCATCATTCAATGCCATCGTATCAATTTCAATGCCATATGTCTTAACGGGACGTCTAACAGAACATTGACCGAAAATTGATGATAGACGAGTAATCCGGTATTGATCAAGAATGCTGGTCATACATTATGCGAATGGATTTCTGATGCGTATACCGATTTATTGCGTTTATACTCGGAGTTATCATGGATATAACCTGCTTTTTAATGAAATAGGACGTAATAAAGTGATGAATCATATCCTACTCCCTAGAATTCGTTCACCTCCGACATTGACAACTTGACCCTCTGAAGATGCACTGCTACAATGTCATTGAATCTGCTCAATGTCGCTTAGGGTGTTGAACGCACGTAGAGTGTTGAAACTCAATCCTTTTCAGATTGTCAATCCTTTTTAGACTGTCAACCCTTTTTAGATTGTACCGCTCGCACAAATCTGATCTTCGGGGCCGAGCTCTCGTGTGGTGTCTTGTGCGCTCTTCGTGTGGTTTGTGTGTATTATGTGATTATGTACTTTGTGTTCTTGTGCATTATGTACTCTGTGTACCTGTGTATTACTGCACTGCTAATTGTGTCCCTTATTACTCCTTCAAACCTCTATAATGTCTCTTTCTCTTAGTGTCTCTGATCCTCATGTCTCGAAATCTGCCTCGATGTCTCGAAATCTGCCGCAATATCCATAAATTACAGGCAGTAACCGAATATCACCTAAGCACCAATGGTTTCATGCCTACTTTAGTACTATTGGCTCCAAACAGCCTAATCCTTGATAAACGCAACACTGCAAATTGTGGACCCCTGCACTCCTCCAAATTTGAACGTGGGATACTCGATTCTCCCCCAAACCCTCAATCCCACACTCGTCATGATCTTGGTCAACTCCTCTTCGGTGAAATTGCACGAGGTGATCATAAGAATCGACCCCGTGTGCATTAGTTGGTACACCTGTAACGGATAAACCTCCATTCCGATCTTCCCCCAACCCTGCACCGGATCCTGGTTCAAAGCTATCGCATCGAATGTGCCTTTGTCGAGTAAAATATCGTATTGCTCCCGGTTTTCGGCGATAAACGCCCCCTCTTTCGCGAGCAAGTCCACCTGTTCGAAAGAAATGTTGGTCAATCGGTGTTTGCCGTTCAATTTGGTGGCGAAATCCACCGAATCGGGGGAGTAGTCTATTCCTTTAAGGGTGTATTCTAACGGATAGTGCAATTCCTGGTCGAATTCCTGGGCCAACTGGAACAATAAGTGGCCGTTTCCAGTTCCAAGATCGAGAAACGAAAGCGGGCCCCCCATATCCCCGTTATTGAGCTTCTGCACCCAGAAATCGATCATTTTGCTCTCGGCATCGGAGTCATCGAACCAGCATTCTCCTTCGTCGTCCAGGTTGTGGTCGAAGTTGTTCAACTCTCGCCTGTAAAAGTTATTCCAGCTGCGGTTAGTCGGTGTTTGTGGAGGGATGCAGCCGCAAATACGTACTATTCTTCTGTTCCCAACTTGGAGGAGTTGAGTCGAAGGTCCTCCATGATGTATTTTTCGCGGAGAGTTCCAAGGGCATCAGCTGGCGCCGCGCCCCACCGCCGCGCCCGCCCACGACAACCCAACCTGACGCGGTCGCGCTTTTTTCAGTAATGGATCCAGAAGACAACCATTTGGACGACGCTATTCAGGCCCAGTACCGGGTATGGAAGAAAAACACCCCGTTTCTCTACGACTACGTCTCCACCCACTCGCTATTATGGCCGTCGTTGACGGTGAGCTTCTTCCCCGACCTCGAACGCCTCGTCGACCCATTGAACGCCAAAAAGAACCAAGACGAGATCTTGATGCAACGATTGCTCTTGGGGACCTTCACCTTGGGCCAGGCCACCGACACCATATCCATACTACAGCTTCCCTACTACAAAGACTTGAATGCCAACTTGAACATCGACAAACTCAGCTATAACCCGGACAAACTCGAGTTTGAGCTACCGAAAGTGTCCAAGAAGAAAATGTCGGAGTTGCAGAAGCTCAACCACTCCGGCGACGTCAACAAGTTGCGGTACATGCCACAGAACCCCGACGTCATTGCTAGTGGCAACAATTTCGGCAATTTGGTGATATACGACCGAACGAAGCATTCGTCGTATAATACCTCCGCCGACATCAATATCCCCGATTTGAGGTTGGGCGCCGACGCATTGGACGAAAATCAGGACATTTTCGCCGTAGACTGGAATCGGCAGTCCCCAGGGGTAATTGCGGCCGGGAAAATGAGCGGACAGGTGGAAGTGTACGACATCAAGGGTCAATTCGTGGACAAGACCAAAACTCATTTGGTGCCCAAAATCGCCATAGCCAACGACTCCGGGGTCAACGACTTGGAGTGGGTCACCAACCACGACTCTCTCTTCAACATCGTCGACGAAGCTGGGTTTTATCACATGATTGACACTCGACAACAAACGAGGGTAATCAGCCGGAAAATCGCCGCCCACGCCTTGAACTCGGTGTCGGTGAACTCGCAGGACTCCCAGTTCCTCGCGACGGGCGATAACCAGGGGCGCATCCAGGTTTGGGACATAAGGAACTTGAAAAACGACGGCAGCAGCATATTCGACCTATCGCCGCACCAAGACTCCATTACGCAGGTAAAGTGGCACCCGAGGCTCCACAACGTTCTCGGGTCCAGCTCCAGCGATAAGCTGGTGAAAATCGTCGATTTGGACCGCCAGGAGCCGGTGATATTCACCCACGGGGGCCATATGTTGGGAGTCAACGATTTTGACTGGTCGTTGCACGAGGACTGGATGTTGGCCAGCGTGGCGGACGACAATTCGTTACACATCTGGAAACCGAGCCACGAGGTGGTGAGAAACTACCTCTAGGCCGCACTGGGGGCCAGTGGTGCGCAAATGGCCAGAGAAAATGAACTGTATGTATTTTTGTGTATCTATAGCACCAATCCTAATGACATCAAGCTTTGGCGAAAAGTTTTTCGATTTCGGTGACTGACTCGTTTAAGACTCTTTCTTGGAACTTAGGGTTTTCGACTTCTTTGGTGACTTTGGATAAAACCGATTTGATCAATTGCTCTTGTTCCAATTGTCTTTGTTGTTGTTCGAATCTGACCCAGGAGTCCAAGGTTGATTTGGCTTCGGCAGCAACGGCGGCCTTTTGTTTTAATTCAAACGACTTGGCTTCTAATTCGGCGGTTTCTTTGGACACGGCAAATAATTGCTTGGTGGTTTCAACAACGTCTTTCAATTGAGAAACAGAGTTGATTCTGTCTTTGACAGCATTGACATGTTTGGTTCTGGAACCGTTCAACAAGTCTCTGACTTTCTTGATCTCGTCATCGGCCCACGAGGTGTATAATGGGGCCAAGAATTTAGCAGCCAAACCACTGAAAGCGGCGAAACAAACAACCAAAATGGTTTCGTCATGCAACACGATCAATCCGTTGGAGATACCGTAAACTGACGCAGCGGTGGCGGCAGCCAAGTACCCGGTTTTCGATAAAAGGTTGTTACCTGGCATGGCATCAACAATGGTGTTGGCCTTTTCCTTTGGTTCGACCGGGGTGGACATGTAACGTAAACCGACGCTATAGTTGTTAGTAATCTGGTCATACCGGCACTAAAGCCGTCAAAAGACGATAAACACCCGCTGAGAGCCCCTTCAAAGCTTCTGGCTCATGAGATATCGATATTCGTCCATATCAAACAGTTCATTCCAGAAACAGGTTGCCAACGGTCCTCAGTTCATGGGGACCGTAGTGGTCAATTCACGGGTATTCCCACCCATTTGTGCCGTTGTTCGATGGTACTGCGTCCAAAGGGTACATACGTTGAAGGTCTGAGTGCCATTCTGCTTGGAGCTAACGCTCTTAATGCAACTTTATTGATCATTGACATCGTTGTGTTGAAAATTTCTCAGCGATTCGGGTTGAGATTTTTGCGAAAATGATTGGGCGAAAGCTGCTGAAGACAGGCTCGTGCCGCGCACGTGAAAAGAATCGTGCGTGGCCAATTAGAGACGACACTAGCACATAACATACATTAAGATGGGATCGGCGAAGCCGGGCTATGGTCAAAGACGGGATCTACTTGGTGGAATTGGCATATTTGAGCTGTAAGATTCTATTGATGGCCCTATTGGTTCGGGATTCGGCTAATTCAAACTCACTGGCCATAGATTGTTTCAAATCCTCACTATACTTGACCTTTTTGGACTCGTCGTCCAAATCATAGGCTGCTGAGGCGTATCGTGCCACATCTTGTGATGTTTGGAGAACTCGGCGCTGAATATCCTCGGCCACCATCTCCACGGTCTCATTACCTGAGATTCTAAATACCTCATTGAGCTCTGATTCTGGGGGCGTGGTGGGGTTTTTTGGGCTGTTGGTGGGTTGTGTGGTGAGGCCACCAGCACTATTGGTGCTATTTTCGACTGGCTGGGCTTGGGACCGCTGTTTTCGTTGAGCACGTAGCAATGCTACACGTTTCTGTCTATCGTTTGCATCCTCCATTGGGTTTGCGCGCGCTGCCACAGAATGAGTGCACAAAAGTACAAGAGTTCATAAAGGAAGGCACAATTGGAAGTGCACAATTGGAAGTGCACAAACGGAAGTGCACAAACGGAAGTAAACGAAAGTGCACAATTGGAAGTGCACAAAAACTCCACAGAAATGTTCAAAGAGAAACCAACAACATGTACATTCATAAGCTTTATCGCTCTCATCCTCGTTTCCCTATCTTACTCCCCAAATAATCGTTGACCACATTCACCAAAAGCGTATCTGGAATCGACATATGGCCTCCCTCCACTTCCAAAAACCGCAAGGCTCCCCTAGAATCCAATGTTTTGAGTCCGAGAAAATCCGACTTGTAGATATTCGACCGCCTCATAGGCACTATCGTGCCAGATTCAACATCAAACTCACCAAATTGAGCACTCTCCTTGGGAATCACCGTGGTATCCTCGGAAAACTGCACCATGACAAACTTGTTCAATGCCTTCATCCTGTCGGCGTACAACCTGGTGTAGTGGTCCAAAGCCTCGTTGTTTATGTCGGCCAAAAAGTTGGAATACCGCATATAATTCACATAGTCGTAGGGATCTCGGAAATACTGCGCCGGAACAACGCTATGCTGCACGGAACCCAACCACACCTGTTTCTTCAAGA
Organism: Yamadazyma diospyri; assembly: GCA_030579195.1. NCBI lineage: Eukaryota > Fungi > Ascomycota > Pichiomycetes > Serinales > Debaryomycetaceae > Yamadazyma > Yamadazyma diospyri. Next base: position 70,435 of record JAKUAE010000002.1, on the reverse strand, counting down.
ACGCGTTTCTCTGTCTGCACACCCAATCTTTGGGGTCCTCGCACGCCGGAAAGTCCATCACCCCCATGTGTGGAGACCCAAAGGTGATAAGATTGTTGATTTTGGCCCCAGAACACCGCTCGACGATGCCTCGAAGGAGCAACCCGCCCTGTGAATAGCCAATGGCATCAAATCCGTCGGAAAGGTCGTCGTTTTCTCCGAGCTGACGACAAACAGCCTCGAGTTGACTGTTGATGTCCCCCACGAGCGACAGTTGTTGGTCCTTGGCCGGATCCTCGTGCAAATAAACCGCATAAACATTGACTTCTGGGTGGATTTGGCCGATGATGGCCCTAGTGCGATGAATTCCCGACGAATTATAATTATCTCCAAGGCCGTGCCATATTACCACCGGTCTGCGCCGGTCGTATAGCCCCAAAGGCTGGGATTGTGTTGCTGGGAGTTTAACAAAATCGTTGTTCACCGGCCATTTTCCAATGCCGTCAGTTCCGGCCCCTAGCATAGCCCCTACGCTGACCAATCGTGCAATATGCATCGTGAATTTCGCCTAAACTTCTTTAGTCCCTCTCCACAGTCTGAAACCGTGACGGTGTCGCGCTCCACAAGTCGCACTCTTATGTCGCACTCTTATGTCGCCCGCATGTCGCAAGCGCATGTCGGACGTCACAAGTCGCACTTTCTGATAAGGAGCACAGATACAGTTTACACACTGTAGTGGGACTAATACGGACTGCCCTTTGAATCACAACTATCCTAGCCCTCCCGCATAGCTATATTGACATAAACCCACCACACACCGTCAGAGATGCTGATAAGATCGAAATTCTCGTTATTGAGAGAATACTTGACCCCCATCAACCACAACTCCAACTTCTCCTCCACGGGGGAAATAAGTCCCGAAGAGTTCGTAAAAGCGGGGGACTTTCTCACCTACAAATTTCCCACCTGGGAGTGGAGCGGGGCTCCAGAGAAGTTGCTCAAGGACTTTTTGCCCCACGACAAGCAGTTTTTAGTCACCCGACATGTGCCTTCATACCAACGTGCGTTCCATTATCTAGGCGCTGAAGGCGATTTGGACGAGACCGAGGAGGAATTGGAGGACGGATGGGTCAAGAGTCATAAAATTCACTCTGAGAGGCCGGCAGTGGCGCCGGAGGCGGCGTTGGAGGACATAGACGAGCTCGATGACCTCGTAGACGACACCGCGGAGTTGGATATCGACGATTTCGAGGACCTCTCGAAGAACGAAGACCACCTAAGAAAATATGACCTATATATCTGCTACTCCACCAGCTACAGAGTGCCCAAATTGTATTTGGTGGGGTTCAGTTCCAACGGCTTCCCGTTATTGCCGCAACAGATGTTTGAAGACATCTCCGTCGACTACAGAGACAAGACCGCCACCATCGAGAGCTTGCCTGTCAGCTACAACACCACCTCGGTGTCGATACATCCCTGTCGCCACGCGTCGGTTATGAAGGTTTTCATGAAACATGCAGCTGACGCATACAAGCGAAAGCTGCAGCACGATTCCCGGGTCGGGGCACATACCGCAGATGCCGATCAATTCGGCTCGGAACACACCGAGGCCGCGACGGAATCTCACGACGCCATTCGGGTCGACCAGTACTTGGTGATCTTCCTCAAGTTCATCGCCAGCGTCACTCCCGGCATCGAGTACGATTATACTATGGAGGTGTTTTAGCGGGCTACCTCGCCGCCGTCACCGCCAAATGTCCCCAAATTTTCACCACCGCCCGCAGTGACACACTGACGTTTCCTCCCCCCGTTCCGGCCCCCCAGCCCCCTCCAAAGCGGCCCGCCACCGGTTTATAGCAATAAATAGAAGCGCGAAATCAAGGGTCCGAGAAAATCTCACATTCAAACTCATGGCGAAACAAGTATCAAAGCTGACGCAACAGCACCAGGGGGCGCAGGAGGTGCCGGTTGACGGTGCCACGCATTCCCACCACTCGCGGCACCACGATGCTAAGGAGGCTAAGGTTTTGAAGAAGAAATTGCACCAGAGCCGGCGGGTAGTGTTTATTTTGGGGGCCGTGTTGGGGATCTGTGGTGCCATCTTCTTCAGCACCTCGCCTGAGTCCCTTTTGGTGCGTGATCTCGACAGCTACGTCAACTTCGACTCGTTCTCCAACGTGTTCAGCGACTGGCGTGACATGTTTCCTTCGTCGTTCCAGTCGATCTTGTCCGACTTGAACCAGCCCGACCAGGACCAGTTGAACGGGTCGGCGGATTCGTTCTCGGTGGGCAAGCGGTTGGCGGCAGTGGAGAATTTGCAGGCCAAGAACAACGTGGTGATGGTTCCGGGGGTGATTTCCACCGGAATTGAGAGTTGGGGATTGTCGGCCGAAGGGGACTGTCCGTCGATCAATCATTTTCGGAAACGATTGTGGGGTTCGTTCTACATGTTGCGCACCATGGTGTTGGACAAGGCGTGCTGGTTGAAGCACATCATGTTGGACCCCGAAACCGGCCTCGATCCTCCGGGATACAAGCTTCGGGCCTCCCAGGGGTTCGATGCTGCTGATTTTTTTATTGCGGGGTATTGGATCTGGAACAAAATCCTCCAGAACTTGGCTGTGATTGGCTACGGCCCTAATAACATGATCTCCGCCGCCTACGACTGGCGGTTGGCCTATTTGGATTTGGAGAAACGGGACGGGTACTTCACCAAGTTGAAAATGCAGATCGAGGTCAATCACAAGCTCACGGGGGAGAAAACCACCATGATCGGCCATTCCATGGGCTCGCAGGTGATCTTCTACTTCTTGAAGTGGGTGGAGGCCGAGGGGGAGTTCTACGGCAACGGCGGGCCCCACTGGTGCAATACTTACATCGCGCTGGTGGTCGATATAAGTGGATCATCTTTGGGGACCCCCAAGACGTTGACGGCGTTGATCTCGGGGGAAATGAAGGACACGGTGCAGTTGAACGCCTTGGCCGTCTACGGGTTGGAAAAGTTCTTCAGCAGAAGAGAAAGAGTCGACATGTTGCGGACTTTTGCCGGAATCCCCAGTATGATCCCCAAAGGCGGGGAATTGATCTGGGGGAACCTCACTCGCGCCCCTGACGATCCCACAAACACATTGTTGACCGATAATGAAGCCATGAATCACACGGCGTCGTTAGAAGGGCCCAAAGACGAATCTTTCGGCAACTTCATCCGGTTGAGGTCCGCCGCCGGCAACCGGAACTTGACCATGGACGATGCCATCGACTTTTTATTGGACACCTCGCCCGACTGGTTGAGCAACAGGATAAAGGAGCAGTACTCCTACGGATTCGCCGCCACCAAGGCCGAAGTCGCCAAAAACAACCACGATCACTCTAAATGGACCAATCCTTTGGAAGCATCGTTGCCCGACGCTCCTGACATGAAATACTACTGCTTCTACGGCGTAGGAAATCCCACCGAGCGAGCCTACTCCTACCGTGACGCGGAACCGGAAACAAAGCTCAACATCACCATTGACTCCGAGGCCGTCGATCCGGTGTATTTTGGCGACGGCGACGGTACGGTGAGTTTGTTGACCCATTCGGTGTGTCACATTTGGAAGAGAGGTCAATCCAGGTTCAATCCTGGTAATATTCCCGTGACTATTGTGGAAATCAAACATGAGCCCGACAGATTTGATATTAGAGGAGGGGCCAAAACCGCCGAGCACGTGGATATCTTGGGGTCGGCGGAGTTGAACGAGTTGGTGTTGAAGGTCGCCGCGGGGAAGGGCGATCAGATCGAGGATAGATACCTCAGTGATTTGAAAAATATTGTAGATAAGATCGAAATATGAGGGGTCTCGGAATCTCGGAAAATCGGATTAATGAGGGCCCGATTAATTTATTAAATATAGATTTAGACGTACACAGCCGTGTTTGGCAAAGCGGCGTAATTCAAGACAAAACCCTAATTCAAGACACAACCCTTACTCAAGGAGCCGCAACAGCCTCTACTCCGGCAACCTAACTCCCCTCAATCCCAGTCGTGGATGTCGTTAAAGTCGTAGTCAAGACTAAAGTCCTCCTTGGCATATTCCTCCACCAACTTCAGCTCCTGCTCCAGAAAGTTCTTTTTTCGGTTCTGGATCTCGTAGAGCATGAAATCTCCAAGGGTTTGGTTCAACGACTGCTGTTTTTCCTGTCTCCACACGCTATACTTCATCTCCTTCGAGATCTTATCCCATCTCTCATAGGCTTCGTCCACCTGTTTGTTCACGTCCTCCAACCCGTGGACGTCGGTGGTGCGCAATTTGTCCACCAACACCTCCTTGGCGTTGATATCGGGCGGATCGTGGGGCCACTGGGGCACCGGCAAGAACATACACACGAGATGGGCGAAATTGGAGAAATCGGTGGCCCCGCCGCCAAACCGCTGCTGGAACCGCTCCAAAACCGCCAACCGCGCCTTGATCTGCCGGTCCCGAGTCTTTCTTCGCAACTTGTTCTTATCTCGGATCTCCTGCTTCAGATTGTACCGCTTGGCGGTTTCTTGCTTCTTTATGCGTTTGTTGACCAGTTTCACAAGATCCTCGTCGAGAGGCTCCGCGGAAACCTCCTTGGGTCTTCTTCGGGTCACTTTCTGGCGAATTTTGTCGATTTCCCCCGCCGGATGCATGCTATCGCCCCGTTTCCGGTCAAGGTGACGGCCCAACGACCCTGGCTGTTGGAAGTCGGTGTTGCAGAACGAACAGTGGCGATTGTTCTTCTCCATCAATGACGAAACGCTTTTTACTTCTCCGTACTCGTCCAACCCGAACTGCACCTCCGGCAGCTCCTGGCCGCGATTTTCCCCCTGGTGTTCCATAGTCGTAACTGGTATCAGACCCGTCGCGCGCGCGTTGAAATCTTCCAACGGATTATCAACAGATAAACAATATGAGGTACGTAATAGGGGGTGGGGGACGGCCCACCCCGCCACGGGCCCGCCAAAGGGGCCCACATACCCTTTAGACATATTAATACTAATCGGCAGTGGAAAATTCGTCAGAGCATCCAAATACCGCCATGTTTTTGGCCAAGCGTCCAAGAAGGAACTTTGTTACGAAAACTTAAAAGTCACCAAAAACGCCTGGGATTCCGATATCATCCAGACCAACGGCAAGTACATCTCGTTAAACTGGGACTCCTCCGGTGGAGGGGCCTTCGCGGTGATTCCGGTGGCTGAAGTTGGCAAGGCTCCCGATACGGTGTCGCTCTTTAGAGGTCACAAGGGCCCGGTTTTGGATACCTCCTTCAACCCCTTCAACGACCAGCAAATCGTGTCGTGCTCCGACGACGGCAAGATCTTGTTGTGGGAGATCCCTCAGGACTACTCGTTCCACAAGTACCTCAATGACGCCGACGAAATCAAAGATGTCACTGAGCCCCTCAAAGTGTTGTCAGGACACACCCGAAAAGTCGGCAAAGTGCAATTCCATCCGTGCGTGGAGAATGTGTTGGCTTCCAGTTCTTTGGACTACACGGTGAAAATCTGGAGCTTGGAAACCGGCAAAGACGAGATTACTTTGCAACACAAGGACTTGGTGACGTCGTTTGCCTTCAACTACAACGGTTCTTTGTTGGTGACCGCCTCCAGAGATAAGAGATTGAGAGTGTGGGACGTCAGATCCGGGAAAATCGTCTCAGAAGGCGCTGGCCACACCGGAGCCAAGCCTGCCAGAGTGGCCTGGCTTGGAAATACCGACAGATTCGTCACCACGGGATTTTCCCGTTTATCCGACCGTCAGGTGGGGATATGGGACGCCAATGACATCGAGAAGGGGCCCATCGACGGGTTTTTGGTCATCGACCAGTCGTCGGGGGTATTGATTCCGGTTTTCGACGACGCCACCTCGATTTTGTTCTTGGCTGGGAAAGGTGATGGGAATATTCGTTACTACGAGTACGAAAACGACTATTTACACGACTTGTCGCAGTACCCCTCGACAGACCCTCAAAGAGGATTCTGTGCCTCCCCCAAAAGGTCCGTCAACGTCAAGGAAAACGAGATCTTGAAGTGCTACAAGACTGTTAACGACCATATCATCGAGCCGTTATCATTCATTGTTCCCAGGAGGTCGGAGTTGTTCCAGAACGACATATTCCCTGATTGTCCATCCGATAAACCGGCGTTGTCGGCCTCTGAATGGTTTGGGGGTAAAGAATGCAACGGTCCGTTGTTGATGAGTATGGAATCTCTCTACGAGGGAACCGAACCTGCGATCTCCGAGTCAAAACCTGCAGTCAAAGTCAACGAAGCCAAAGCAGCCAAACAAGCGGAAGTAGCCAAGGCTGAGGCCAGCAAGCCGGAAAAGGTCGACGAGCCCGTTGTTGTGGAGGCTGTCAAGCCTAAATCGGTCGACGATAGCTTGAAATCATCGGAGGAAGTCAATAAGCTCATCAACAAAGTCACCGACGGTAGTGATGTTGAGGAGGAGGTCGAAAGTGGGGTCAAGGATGACGAGTGGGAAGAGGTCAAGAAGCCGGAGGACGAAAGCAAATTGGTCGAAGAGACTATTGACGAACCTCAGTCTCCTATAACTCCTGTTCCTTCCCTCAAGTCGGTGGCCGGCACTCCGGCGAATAAATCAGTGGACGAAATCAAGCCATCTGAACCAAGGGCTGAGCCAAAGGCTGAAAAAGCAGAGCCAAAAGAGCCAAAAGCCGAATTCAAATTTGAACCAAAAGAGTCAAAATTCCAGCAGAACGATTCTAAAGACCCCAAAGAAGCCAAAGCTCCCACTTTGAAAGCCACCATCGATAGGCTTGCTGCCATTGTCGACAGCCTCGAAACTCAAGTCACGAGTTTGACTGCTGCTGGGCTCGAAAAGGATGATAAATTGGCCCAATTAGAGAGAAAAATCGACGAGTTATTGAGGAAATAAGGGCCATGTACCACGACAGTTGATAGACGTTGTATAACGAGTTTTATTTTGTCTATATTCTAAACATCTTGTTCCATTCTGGTTCACTTTTGTTCATTTTTGTTTCATTTCTGTTCCACTTTGGTTCATTTCTGTCCATTTCTATAAATCAATCCTATTCCTTCTTCAAATCATAAAACTTCTTGAAAATGAACGAAGTCAAATTGACGGTATCAAACACCACCATCCCGTCAAATGCCTCGTACGTGGGTCTATCCTCGTACTGTAGGTTCAAGATCTCGTCAAGCGAAAGCGAGCTGTACGCTCCGGGAATAGAAATCGACCCGTTGGCCGCTTCGATGGTGAATTTTCCCGGCTGATGACAACTGAACATGAAATCGAGCTTTGAAGAGGAGTTAAACCTCGAATTCAACGCTGCTCCAAAGTCAATAATGACTTTCTGCTCTAATAGCTTCTTTGCTGAGTACTTATAAGACCCGAATTTGGGCAACCTGTTGGACTTCTTCAATTCTCGGTGGTAGAAGTACTGTTTGCTGAAAATCGGAATGACGTTGAACAACTTTTTATCCTTCGGTTTCAGTTGCAATTGTGACAAAATACCGTCAATGTGAGCGTTGTAGTCTTGGTGTTGCCTCTGCAACACCTGTGCCTTTTGCACCAATTTCTTATTGGTTTTGACGGCGATTTCGAGCTGCGACTTCCGCGACACTCTCTGCTGGTGCTTGGTCTTGATATCAACCGCAATTTGGTTCAAAATCTCCTGGTAGGAGTTGTTTCTCGACACTAATCCCATGGATTCAAGTTGGAGGATGATCTCCAACGCTTTCTTCTTCAACTCGTGGTAGGTGATTTGTGTTAAGTCTCCCAAAGATGTCTTGTGGTAAGGTTTTCTGGCTCCTTGAGAGAGTTCCTGGGCCTCGTTGTGAGTGATTTCTTTGAATAGCTGTTCATGCTGAGGCCTGATGCCAGAAATCAACAAATCTAGCAACTCGTCGCTTTCCTGAACACGAATAATGTACAATACCGATCGTTTGACCTGAGTAAAAAGGGAATTCCCTTTGGTATCAGCAATAGACTCTTCCTTTGTCGTAGGATTCAAGCTTAACGTGACCGCTCCAAGCTCACTCAAAGTCACGAGATCGTCTGCTGAATTCACTGCCTGGTTCAATTGGGTAGCGATGAGGTATAGCTGGTCGTCTGAGCTGGGAGCAATGGTATCGAGGTTTCTCTGGACGATTTTCTCCATCTCTGCCATATCGGTGACCTTCATGGTGAGTTTGGGCCTCTCGTGGGTGACGATATCGTCGTAATCGCTCAACTTGTACTCTGAATCAATAGTTCCCACGTCGATCAACCGGTGGATTATAGATTTGGTGAGATCGGTGGAGTTGTGCAAGTATTCATTCAACGGTTTGAGGAAGTTATCGTTGAATGGCTTCAAGGCGAAAGCCTGCATTACCACTCGGCTCAAGTGCTTTAAGTTCGATTTGGTCTTGCTTTGAAGATTCCCGGTGTTATACGGGTCGCTGACCAAAAATCCGAAGTTCTCGGGATTGTGGAAGATGCTGGAGATGTAATGCTTGTAAAACACCACTCCGGCCACGGAAAGGTGTTGCAGTTTCGATTTTTCGGGGAAATTCAACTTGGACAAGCTGTAGGCGTGGTTGGCGATGAGTCTGACGTGCAACGGGACCTTTTCCATCGCCGAATCCAACATATTCAAGGTATTGGTGGCACAATCTCTCAAATTCATGAGATTCTCCACGAATTTGCCCGAGACCTCTGGGTCTTTAATGGCCAACGCTGCCGAGCAGCTGGAGTCTCTGTCGCTGTAGCCGTTGATTTTCATGTCTCTGTCGATCAAACTGCTGTGAATGGCCTTGGGATCGCTCTCAAAGTCAAGGTCGTCGTCGTCAAACACCCTGGTCACGATCTTGCCCAACATCGACTTGAGATGGAGTCTTTGGTAGGTATGGTTGTTGAAGTGGAGAAGGTAATCCACCCAGAAACACAAACTGCTCTTGGTGATATCGGCCACATTGACACAATTCAGCTTCATGTCGCTCGTCATTAAAGCGGTGATGAATCTCACGAGGAAGAACTCTTCTCTGGAGTGAAAACCGATGGAGGAATCTTTAATGGGGAACAAAAGGAGGAGATACTTCTGCAAATTCAGGAACTCGCGAGTATCTTTCAACTGCAAGTCGATGCTTTCGTGTAATCTCACGAGGTACAGTGGTTTGGTTTGTAGGAGATAGAATAACGACTGGTAGCTCTCGATCCGTTCTCTGGAGGATTTGTTCAATTTCTCGATGTTTTTGATGTTGACCTCGTCGTCGATGGCCCGGGGCTTGTTTTTGAACTTGTTCTTGATGAAGTCCTCCAAGGAGATCTTGTTTTTGTCCAATAACCCGAGTTTTATGTCCAAATTTTCGATCAAGGTCTCCAATTCCTCGTTGGCCTTAGATTTCTCGATGATCTGGTCTTTCAACTCCGAGAGTTCCATTTCTTGCTCGTAATCCATATCGTTATCGCTCAAAAGATAGGCAAACCTTCTAATAATCGACAACGGAGGGTTCTTCATGTTTATCAACGACTTATACGCTCTTTGGGCGAAATTACTCTTGATATACGATTGTACTTTGATCAACTTGTCCATATTTTGGAAATAGTAGGCGTCAATGGAATTCAACTCACTTCTCAACTTATTGCCTCTGAAAATGGCCTGGAGGTCCATGATGGTATAAATGTTGTCGTAAAGCCCCTCCATGATGATATCGGTGTTGAATCTGCTCAAAACGCCTCGGAATATCGCCTGGACCTCCACAATCTCTTCCTCGGCCTTCTGCATAAAGTGTTTGTCCCGTTTGATGTTTCTGCGGACTAAATTTCCTCTGGCTTTGGAGAATAGATCGTTCATGATCAAATCCTCGTGCATCAAGGTGATAAGGACGTTATTACACAATCTGGTTCGAGCCACGCCCCCTCTGGCCACCGCTTGGAGCAACGTGAGGCGGTTTCTCTGCTTGTGAAGGATGTACAATTTCGTAAAATAGTCTTTTCTGAGGTTTTTGCCCCGGATCAACGCCTGCAAATCCACCAATCCTCCGCTGTTGCTCAAATTCGAGATCAAATTGTTGATTTTAGACCTTTCGAAGAGAACCCGGCGAATTATGGATTGCAACTGCAACATCTGGGGCTCGATTTCATCCTTGTGCTCCAATACCGTCATTGTCTTGTTATAGACGAGTAACATTCTCAGTTGGGCCTGTAGTTCCGTGACGGTCTCCAGATGGCTCAATAGCAGAAGCCTTATTGATTTTACTCTAGTTTTCACCATTGAGCCCCTAATGACGCTCTGGAACCGTACAATTGAAGGTAAAAACCGGTCTAGGTCGTAGGTGGTCCGGAGCTTAACCAACTTGGACCGAGCAACGGCTTGTAAGTCGATTATTTCGAATTTGAATAGCAAGATTTCGTCTCTGTGTCTATGGACAGTTCTCTTTCTGGCACTGTTTCCTCTAATGATGGAGAATAATTGAGTGAACTCGTCGCCATAAGATCTCAACATGATTTTGTCGACAAACATCCCATAGCGGAAGCTGGCACCACGAGATAACGCTTGAAGCTTGATGATATTGGCCATATTGTCCTCGAGGTCTGGAAAATTGTGGCTAGAGGTCTCTGAGTGAGCCTGAAGTTGCACTATCTGGTGTTTGGGGGTATAAACTTGGACCGAGGGCTTTTTTACGGGGGTGGAATACTCAAGCGACACTCTAGTGGGACTTTTGGGGTCGTTGTGACTTTTGGGGTTGTTCAAAACAACGGATCTCGTGGGCGAAGTGGCTATGGCTCGGTTCATGTAGCTGCTTTCCCCGGAAGCGTTATCGTCGTTATCGGCGCTGGCAAAATTCGGTAAGCCTGTTCCCACCAACGCACGGTTGGCGATTCGGATGTCTTCCGGGGAAAAGTCCACCTTCCCGACCAAATTTTCAATCTCTGGCAACGAAGGGTTGGATTTGTGGAGCATATAATGCATGGCATGTAAACAGAACCAGACCTTTGGCACGTTTTTGGCGTCGTAAAGGTCTGTGAGTTCAAATGTGAATAACTCTGGAACGCTCAAGAAGTCCATCAACTGGAAGAACCGGTTGATGTTCTCGGTATGTCTGAACTGAAGCTTGGGATTGGTGAACACCGATCGCTTCGTGGGCAAGATGACGTTGGCCAACTTGGCCAAAATGATTCCGTTTCGAATATCACCGATCAACTCCGCGGGCGACTTGTCGATTTCCTCGGCCAAAATCTTCTCTAGCCATAGCTTTATTGCCATGATTCTGCAGAGATACTCGTACCCTGGGGAATCTCTGGCGGTGCTGTTGCTAGGGGATGATAAATAAGGCTTGGAGTCGTTTCCGTCATTTTTCAAGCTGGGGATGTCTTTCCGGGACAAAGGGGTGTCGAAGTTCTTGTAGTTTCTCCTGATGGGCGACCCGGACCGGCTGGAGGTGTTTGACGACGAGGAGAAGTTCAGGGGGGTCTTAAACGACGAAACAGTAACCGAGGGGGTTTCAAACTTCGTTCTCAAAAGAGCGGTCTTTGGGGTGACCTCAGGGTTGACGTTCAATTGGAGGGCCAATCTGTCAAGGTCTTCCGACGATTTGGAAGTTTTGAAGCTGTTATATCTCGAGGATGGCTGCAATGGTAGCTTTGTGGGAGTGTCGCTAATTGAGTCCAAATACTTCAATGCCACGTTCTTAGTGGGTGAGGTCATGGATGTTGGCAATTCTGAGCGTCAATGCGGTAGTGCGGGAGGATTGAAGACTGTACGACTGGTCTAGCGAGTGTTGTAACGAGTGTTTGTGATGTATCAGAAATGTTTAGTGCGGTATTTACTTGAGGCTAAATTGGTGCGAAATCAAAACAGAGGGGCTTTGGGGGTGCGAGGGGCGGTGGGAAGTGCGAGGGGCGGTGGGAGGCGCGCGGTAAAGAGTGTGACTGTGGGAGGTGCGACCGTGACGGTGCGGGACTCGCGTTGGTGCGACTGCGCTCTGTCCTTTCCGTGTCCCGTAGAGCAACAAGAAAAAACCCACTGTCATATGCATTGTCTCGTTAATCGTCCTCATATCTCTCCTTTAAAAAGTTGGTGATGTCATTTAATTTGTCGAGTTCTGAGATCTGCTTGGGGATCTGTTCCTTCAACTCAAATAACTTGGTGAGATGGTCCTGGTAATCGTCGATCATCTGCTGCTTAGCGTCTTCTACATTCGGTATTTCGCGGTGTTCTTCCGTGCGGGAGGCGTTTTGTGTTCCTGCCGCTTGGATTTGTTCCTGTTCGTTTTGTGTAACTTCAGTTTGGGGCTCTTGGGTTTGTTCGTTTTGTGTAACTTGCACATTCGTCTCTTCGTCCTCCTGCTCGAGCTCAAACAAAATCTTCGAGACCTCGGCATCGGTATTGGCGATTATCTGGTCGTATATCACCTTAATGTCTTGAGGAATCTGCTTTCTCAACCGGGTAACTTCAACAGTCTCTTGTTCGAATTCCTGTAAAATCCTTCGAAGCTGGGCGTTTAACTCGAAGTCAAAGGCCTCTGTCTTTTCCTTGGGCTTCAATGATAATATCTCCAGGATACTGCTGTTCTTTTTGCTTAAATCCACTCCGTCTATCACCATTGCATGCTTTGCGTCTTCGAAAACTTCCATCAAAAAGTCGTGCAAAGTATTGGATACCTTGACTCTGAACTCGTCGTCATTGGGCAAATGTAGCTCTATCTTGGGCACAATGCTCCCCAACAATTCGTTGTACACATACTTCAAGTCCTGCTTGGTCATCTGGAGCTTTTCATGATTATCCATTATGTGTTGTTTACGGTTCGCGCGCATTCTATGTCGGTGTCTGACATTGGGGCAATGTCGTGCCCATGTCGCAGTCGCACCCATCAGTCGTCGAAATTCCATCATCGATTAACTCTACACCACATCTTGTACAACATGTCAGAATTGGGCCAAGAGTATGTACCGGGCTTTGCACCGTTCTTAGGCTTTGCGGGCTGTGCTTTTGCTATGGTATTATCCTGTGCGGGAGCGGCCTTCGGCACCGCCAAAAGTGGCATTGGTATTTCTGGGATTGGGACTTTCAAGCCCGAATTGATCATGAGATCGTTGATACCCGTGGTGATGTCGGGTATTTTGGCAGTCTACGGTTTAGTAGTGGCTGTTTTGATTGCTGGAGGGTTGTCGCCCGACCAGGATTACACCTTGTTCAACGGAATTATGCACTTGGGCTGTGGAATGTCTGTTGGGTTTGCTTGCTTGGCTTCCGGCTACGCTATTGGGATTGTAGGCGATGAAGGGGTGAGACAGTTTATGCACCAGCCCAGGTTGTTTGTTGGGATTGTGTTGATCTTGATTTTTGCCGAAGTGTTAGGATTATACGGATTAATTGTTGCATTGATATTGAATACTAAAGGTACTGGTTAGCCGTGGTATAATAGAAGTTTATGGTATTCTCTTCTTCTTGACAATCTCTCGTCGTAGGGATATGGTGTTATCGGCTCAAGAGTGATTAATCATAAACATCCATTACTATTTACTGTTCGTGGTGAATCCCTAGGGTTACTTTCTTGGAGACAACTGTAAGGTTTCTTTCTTGATGGCAGCCCCCAAGTCCGGGTGGACCTTGCTGAAATACTCAAACACTCTATCTTGAATATCTGGTCTAGCATTGGAAACATGAACCGCAACATTATGGCCCAAGTTCTTCTGTCCATCAGGATATTTGCCTAAAACCTCATACAATCTTCGTGGCTGAACAAACTCTTCGTCAGTGGCAACCCAATGGAACGGAACTGCTGCACCTTCCCACACCTCTTGATCTTCTTGCAAACTGAATTTTTTGAACTCCAAGGGTTTGGTGCTATCCAAATAGTTTGGATGAGACCCCAAATTTCCATTGACGGTCATAGGACCGTCTCTCATATGAGGGTTGAATACCTTGCCTGCAATAGGACAATTGACGGGGATTTGAGTGAAATTGGCTCCCAATCTGTGTCTGTGAGTGTCATTGTAAGAGAACAATCTACTTTGCAACACTGGATCGGCACTTGGTTCCATGAAAGGTACAGTATGGGAAGGCGAGAACGCTGCCTGTTCCACGTCAGCGAAGTAGTTTTCAGGATTCTTATCCAACACCAATTTCCCAAACTTCCTTAAAGGATAGTCCTTGTGAGGCCAGACTTTGGTCAAATCAAACACGGAGAATGGAGCTTGTTTGGCCTGTTCCTGGGTCATGGTTTGAATGTAGGCGGTCCAAGAAGGAGCGTTGCCGTTTTCAATGTTCTTGAACAAGTCTTCTTGGGCAAAATCAGGATTGGAACCGGCCAATTCCCCTGCTTGTTCATTGTTCAAGTTTTCAATTCCCTGGTCGGAAAGGAAGTGAACTTGCACGTAATGCCAGTCACCATTTTTGTTAGACCACTTGTAGGTGTGGCCGGAGAACCCGTGCATTTTCCGGTAACTGGCAGGTGTTCCACGGTCACTGAACAAAATCGTCACCTGATGAGCAGATTCTGGATTGGACACCAAGTAGTCCCAAAACATGTTGGGGTCCTTCAAGTGAGTCTGGGGGTTTCTTTTCTGGGTGTGGATGAAGTGGGGGAACTTGGAAGGGTCTCTGATGAAAAACACGGGGGTGTTATTATACACCAAGTCCAAATTCCCATCTTCAGTGTAAAGCTTAAGAGCAAAGCCTCTGGGGTCTCTAGCACTGTCGGCGGAGCCGGATTCTCCCCCCACGGTGGAAAATCTTGCGAATGCCTTGGTCTTCTTGCCAATGGTGTCCAAGAACGACGAGCCACACACATCGCTGATATCGTCGGTGACTTCGAAGTAGCCGAAAGCCCCGGATCCTTTGGCGTGCACCACTCTTTCGGGGATCCTCTCTCTGTCAAAATGGGCCAAGTTGTCAATCAAATTGAAGTCCTGCAACAATAACGGGCCGTGTTTCCCCACTCTCTGAGTAGCAAAAGGCTCGGGGATGGGCTGGCCGTTGGAGTTGGTGAAGATCTTGCCTGTGCCTTCACCGCCGACGGTGTTGGTGTTCAAAGGGCTTTTTTCGGTGTTGACTGGTGACATATCTGGGAAAAGTTGAATCCATTCCACGGCGATCCCCCCTATATTTATACCTTAATTTGGCGCCCTCCACTTTTGCAACTTGCTCATTTTTGCAACCGCAATTAACCCACTCGGAACGGGGTATTAATCAGCGAGGGGAAGGGTCTAGACGTGGAAACCGGAAATAGTGTAGTTGTGGTAGCAGAGAAGCATCAGAGGGGTTCTGGAGCTGGTAGGCACTCGTAGGAGCGAGTAGGGGCAGATATTCAACGTCAGGGAGTCCGTGGCGGTTCGCAGCAATCGGCAGGGTCCAGAATCACCAGCAATCAAAACGAGCAGTTGCTGACCAATGCAAGGCGAGATTTATGTAAGCGGGTGAGACACAGACGGAGTCAGTCAGAGGCAGGAGTCGTGGCAGAGTCAGAGACAGGAGTCAGAGACAGTACGCGGGGGTCGAACTTCGGAAATATCTCATACATATACATCTAGTTAGAGCCACTCAGTCCATCAGTCCATCATTCCATCAGTCCATCAGTCCATTCCATCAGACCATCAGCAGCATCAGTCGGTCTCCATGGCATCCTTGGCTTCCACCCCTAACACCACTTTCCCGTCGTTGTCGATGTACTGGTTCTTGTTCTCCTGCAAGTATTGCACCGATCTGTCGGAGTCCAAAAACAACATGTATCCCCTTTTGATATCGTTCAATTCCACCACATTGGACCTTCTCTTCAAACTGATTTGTTGTGACACCGATAACAAGTTGGAGGCGTATCTCAAACTGGTTTCTTTACCGATTTTCGTCAACAAAGCCAACGCGTCACCTGTCAATTCGATTTCTTCTTCCTGGGATCTGATCAACAAGATTTTCTGGATTTCTTCCTGGTTGTAGGTGGTGGTATGGATGATGATCGATCTGTCCAACAAATCCATCGGTAACCCATGAGGCGACTTGTAATTGGTGCCCCTGGTGGTGGAAATCCCTCTGTTGGTGGCCATTATCACAATTGGGGCAAATTCGTCTTCCAACGCTCTATTTATGAACGAAAAACACTCGATATCCAACATGTGGACCTCGTCGATGAACAAAACCCCGGGGATGATTTCGGCTTTTCCTTCTTCCTTCCATTCCGCCACTTTGGTGTTGATTTGGTCTCTGATTTCCGAACGGATTTCTCCGGTGTCCCCAGAAAACAACGCCAAAAACCCCTGTTGTCTGGAGTTTATGACGTCGATTTCGTGCAACGACACCGTATGGACCACCTCCTTCCGTTTCTGCAATTCTCCTTCGGGGCATTGCACGAACTTGGTTTCGGGCCCCATGGCGTCGTAGTCCCTGGCCCTGGTGAACGACTTACCCAACTTGGTGATTTTTCCCGACGATTTGTCGATGGAAACAATGTCACCAGCCAAGATCTTCTCTTTGGTCAAGCTTTCTATCATCTTGTTGCCCAATTCGTATATGGTCTCCATATCGGTGGTTTTGATGGTCAATTTACCCTGTTTGTGACCGCCGGTGATCGATCTGTCGATCTGGATCTCCACAACTTCTCCTTCGATGATTTCCGTCTCCTCTTTGATCTTAATGCCGATGGACTTTCTAAAACTTTGGATTAACGACTCGGTTTTCGACAAGTCCAACGAGAAGATTTCACTACCAGCTATGGCTGTGAATGGTACTTCATTGCCTAAGCTTTGAGATAATCCCGTGGCGATGGCGGTTTTCCCGGTGGATGGAGGTCCAGAGATCAACACCGCCCTACCGGCGATTTTCCCCAGCTGGATCATCTTCAAGATCACTCCGGCGGCTCTCCGGGCCTTTAATTGTCCCACCATCCCTTGAGCATTTTCCTGAGGTTTCAAATGGTCATCCAATCCCAACCCGGTAATATGACTATGGGCGGCAATCAACGAGATTCCATTATCTTTGTTTTCAATGCTAGTTGTAATTGTAGCCTGGAATGTTAGTATTGGTGTCGTTGCGGCCTCAATACCGTGCCTCCGAATCCTCTCTAATGATGTGAATGGATTAGGGGGTTATTTTGAGGCGACGAGGGTGGATTCTCCGCTGTTGGGCCGGGAATATCGCCTTCAGTAACACATACCATCTTCACTGAAATTTTTTCAACACCGCGCACTTGTTGAAAAGAAGGGGGGGGCGACGGCCTGCGACTCGCACGGAGACCGCCGAGTGAGGGGCCGAGAGTGAGACTATTATAAATACAGTCTTTATTCACTCCCAATGGCCCGAATTGACTCAAAACTTGAGACACTGCCTCCTCAAACTATTCTCTATCGTATGGCGTCCACAGCGGCCCAGAATTTTTGGAACTCGACCCCCTTACACCAAGTGATGTAAGCGTCCTGCATATAAGCCTACCATCGCACAGGCCCAACCCGCCGGAGGTGGTGCGAGTTCTGCGCCCGCTGGGGAAGAATTAGAGAGTGCACTTTGAGATAGAATTAGAAATAGCCAAATATCGATTACAACTTACTATTGTCGATCAAAGAGCCCTCTTCGTACAACTGGTTCAAAACCTCTTCGAAGTACTTCTTTGCAATTGGTCTTTTCAACTTCATTGTAGGAGTGACAACGTCCCTCTCTAGTGTCAATGGCTCGAATTCCACTGCGACGTTCTTGACTCTCTGGAACCCTTTCAAGTGAGGTACTGATTGGTTCAAAAACTTGATTAACACCTTCTTGTGCTTTATGTCGTTAATGAAAGCCAATACCTGATCGTTGGAGACATTATTCAATTGAGCACTGGTAATTCCGCAATACTTGGTCAAAAATTTGACCAAATTTTCCTTGTCAATACCCAAAACTCCCACCACAAACGTCTTGAAAGAATCTCCATGGACATACATTTGCGACAAGATTGGATTGTATGACTGGTAGTTATTCTCGATAGTCTCGGGGGAGATGTATTCTCCTTGGGCAAGTTTGAAGAAATTCTTCACTCTATCAATGATATAGACTCTCCCGGTTTTACTATCAAACCTGGCAATATCACCAGTGGAAAACCACCCATCTTTACTCAAAGCCTTGGCAGTTTCTTCTGGATTCTTGTAGTATTCAGTAAAATTCTGATAACTTCTGATCAACAATTCTCCTCTGGGACCACCCTCGTCATCAGCATTGTAGTTCATTTCGGGAATGGCCCTTAATTTCATTTCGGTGTTAACTCCTGGAGGTCCAGAACTGCCAGGTTGCGCTTCGTAAGGCAACGATAAGCAGATTCCGGCAAATGTCTCTGTCAATCCATAACCTTGACATAACCCAAACTGAAGCGACGCTCTCAAGAACTTCACAGTATCGGGGTCGATAGGCGCACTGCCTGTGATGGCAAAATTCATATTGTCGAACCCAAATTGGGCTTTGATCTTGTTGATCACCAAAGAATCGTACAAAAGGCTTTTGCCGTCAGTGTAGTCATCTTCACTCTGGGCTGCAATTTTCGAGTCAAACACTTTTTTGAAAAGGTTTTTCTTGAAATCAGAAATGTCTCCGTTATAGATGGTGGCATTTTTGATGGCAGCTTCGAACTTATTGTAGATTCTAGGAACCAACGACACTCTTTCGGGTTTGGTTAATCTCAAATCCTCGATCAATGTCAAGGGGCTGTAGTTTATTTGGGGCAAAATCACACAACCACCGGTGGCAATTGTCAAAAACACCGTTTCCCTCTCGAAGATATGGGCATAGGGCAAGAAAGAAAAGGTGTTTTTGGTGATGGGCAACGAAGTCAACAAAAAACTCAAGGACGAAGCTGCAGCTTGATGAGTCAAACTCACGCCTTTGGGGTTCGAACCGGTGGTTCCGGAGGTGAAACTAATGGTATATAATGTTTGCGGCTTGGGAGGCAAGTTTTCCAAAGGAAACACTTTCCCCAACCCCATCACCTGGTACAAGTCCAATAGTTTGATACCCTGGCTTTCGGCGTATTTGACCAAATGCTGGTCGTAGGCAAACAAAGGGTCCATGGACACAAGGGAAATCAATGCCCCCAATTTCTCGGGATACTTCTTCTTCAAATCCACTATGGCTCTGATGTGGACCTTGGTGCAGAAAATTATGGGGGATTGAGTCAATTCCAAGATGTACTCTGAAGTGTTCTCTCCTAAAGTGTCGTACAACGCCGTATCGGTGATGCTGTAACTGGAACACGCCAAATCGGTCAACAACCATTCCCAACGGTTATTGGAGTAAAGAGTCACGATGAACGACAGGTTTTGAGTGTCAAAGTCCTGATAGCGGTCGATATGGCTGTCTATCAACCGGTGGCTCTCGTATTTGTCCGACTGTTTGAAAGGATTGTTCCAAAGATGGTACAACATCCCCGAGCCCAAGTTGTTTTTCATCTCCTCGACCTCCCGGTAGGAGAACACGGCGTAATCCTTAGACTTCTCCTCGTGATAATCGTAGGGCCGGTACTTGAAGCAGGCGTTGTCGGGATTCTCGCTGGCAATGGTGGCAAAATTGGCGTGCACCGTCTCGGTGCCTTTGACGATGAACTTCTTGCGATGGTCAAAGGCAGCGTTTCGGTAAATTGGGGAGTAGCCGTCAGTCGCGGAACCTGGCACAGGCTTGGCGATCCCGACATTGGAACTAAACGGGAAGTTGCGCTTGTACAACTCCACCAACGGCAAGTTTTCGGGGTTCTCTAATATATACTCTGAGTCGGTGGCGGCAAGCATGGAGGTAGGTGGTAGGTGACAAACGTTGAAGGTGGACGGTAGCTTTTTGGGATGCTATCGTCGAAGTCGCTCAGGTCTCGGTGGAATTAAAAATATTCGAGAGCGGAATCGAAGCAATTTATAGTTGGATTTACCCCATATTTCACATCCTTCGGGTATTAAAATAACTCCGGAAAAAAGCGAGCTCCGGGGCTTTCGGTGGTGGGAGAAAGGGGGAAGAAGAGGTAGAGAGGTTCCGGTGGTGAGCTTTCAGATCCTGGGGGCTTTGTTGGGGTGGTATCAGCGCCTATCCCACATTATTGGCGGATAACATGGTTCAGTGGGTGAAAATGGACGTGCGACTTTATCACCGATCGCGTTCCCCGCCGCATCTGCCCCACCGCGAGGGGGCTATCGCCCGGGAGCCCTGGAGATTCGCCTGATAGTAGTTAATTTTGTTTGTGTAGACAATGTGGTCAGGGGGGGTTCTCATTCTTACAGCAGTCTCTTTCAAGCCCTATTTGCAGCAGTCTCTTTCAATCCCTGTTTCCAGCAATCTCCTTCAATGTCTCTTTCAGTCCCTTTTCGACAATGGAGATAGTTTAGAAGACGGAAACAGTTCTTTGTGTTATTAAAGAGCATCGGCTTCTCCGGTATTCGAAATCTTGTCTTGTGAGTATTTTTGTGTTTTTTGTGTTTTTGTGTTTTGTGTTTCTTGTGTTTTGTCTTTTTTGTGTAATTTCTGTGAATTCCACACAATCGCGACAGTGCACCAATAATGATACAAGAATGATATGAACCTGTACCACGTTTAGACAAAAGACAACAAAAGTCATTGGAAAAACAAGAAGAATTAGAAAACAGAAATTAGAAAACCAGAAACAGATCCCATTAGTCATTACTTACCTATAAAAAACTTCAATCCCTGGGAATAGTCAGTCTTGTTCATCATGATCTCAAACAAATGCAACTTGTCTTCTGCCACCTCAGATTGGAACTCCCGGTCGAATTCGGCATTATTTGTCAACCTGCAATACCTGGAAACCTCTCCTTGAGAATCGCCGAACATCTTCAACGCAAACTCCCAGTTCCAGTACTGAATATCGTTGTAGGACCTTGTTTCTCCTTTGATGGCTCTTTCGATGGTATAACCCTCGTTGTTCATTAAAAAGATCTGTGGGGTGGTCAAGCCGAATCTTAAGAAGGTGGAGATCTCCTGAACCGTCATTTGCGCCGATCCGTCGCCTTCAAACAACAAAACTCGGTTTTTCAACCCCAAATCCTTCAATGCCATGGTGACACCTACACAAGCAGGCAACGCAAACCCAATGGAGGCATAGTACGAGTTGTAGATTGCTCTGACGCCTTGTTTGAAAGTCAAGTCTGGTAACGAGAACGAAAACGATGAGGTTTCACACATAAGAATATCTCCCGGCTGCAAATATGCGTTGACGAAGTTGAATAATTTATCTTGGCTGACTCTCGACACTTCTGTATCGTGGCTGCAGCTGAATTTGACCACTGGCGCCTTATATAAGACGTTGTCAGACTGTGGCAACTTGGAAACATCCAAATCTTGTGCAATGGTGCCGATTAATTCGTTCATGGTGAACGACCTGCCGGATTTGTTCTTCAACCTGAAAATTTCATCGTTAATGGACACAAAGTCGGGGTTCACCTTGACGACGTTTGTGATATTCCCATAATGGTTCATGTTGTTGTATAATGCGTTTGTTTCGAAGTTGGAGTATCCGAAAATGATCAACAAATCGCTGTTTTGATAACTCTCGTTGACAGCCTTGTCGGCGGAAGGATATATTCCGACGAAGTTGTGCAACGTTTCATCGATGGACTTGCCGATTCTCGAGGAAAAGAGCTTGATTGCCTTGTTATTGCTGATTTTGGAGATGAGGTGCTGGAAGTTTTGCACCGAATGGAACTTGGTGATGAGATCATCAGCCTGAATGGACGGATTTTGCGAGTTGTAGAGAAGATTCAAGATCTTGCTGGAAAACTCTTCGATTTGGGCAAACCCCTGATCCGAGGTCTTGGTGAAAGGAAAAGGCTGGTTTAATCTTGCACTAGGGACTTTGATATCCGGTAAATCAGCAGGGATGAACAAATACCCTGGTCTTGACTCCAGCAAGATCGTGTTGATGACATTATCGATTTTGTCGAAGTTCTCGTCCCCTAAGCCTTCCACAGTCAACTTCTCTCTGACCACCGAAATAGGCTCACACATCTTCATGTAAACATCCGGATCCGGCATTTCCAACTGCTGTTTGCTTTGCACCAAATGATGCCAGTTTTGATAAGTATAGCCGTCGTTCTGCTTTATGTGCTCGTTGAGCCTTTCTTTCACAATAGGAACACTGCCTACAATATGCAAAATGGGACTGAACTCCGAAAAAGCCGAAGCGATCCCGTTCATGGCACTTAATTCACCCACACCCAATGTGGTGATCATCACCGAGAAGGTGTCCAATATCCTGGCGTAACCGTCGCTACAATACGCAGCATTCAACTCGTTACAGTTGCCGACAAATTTGACATCTTGTTCCACCAAGGAGTCCGCGTACAAGTGCTCCATCAAGTTTAAGTTATAATCTCCTGGCACCCCAAAGATAGATTTCAATTTGGGGTTCGCTTGACAAATTCTCAAGAAGACATATTCCCCCAAGGGGATGGTTTCGTTCAATACCGTCATTACGTTTGGTAATTCAAGGGAACAGGAGATATATTTATAGTTTGGAATTATCTCGGCAATGGTCGGTAATCAGCGGCATTAGGCGGGTGACGGTGGGTCCGCGCGCCCAATGGGGAAATATCTCGGTAATCGACGCCTAGCAGCGGAGCCGTATATTAGCGAGGAAGCCGAGGCCGCTTTTCGAAGACTGTCTACTCTCGACTAGAGACTCTCTAGCTCATTCCACTCTCGACTAGAGACTCCTAGCTCATCCCCCGATATCGCATCAGTTTCCCACGCCCCCATGTCCACTAGCTCGTAGTTATGAGACATTTTCAACGCCGCATCAAAGTCGTTAATCTTCACTCCCTTGTTGAATTTCAAGTCTCTACAGTTTTCAATTATGATGTTGTATTCGTTGATGTTGGCGTGGATGTCCACGTTGATGGCGAGATTCAGCGAATTGTGGATTCTGAGCTGATGGAATTGTAAATTCAACCTGCAATTGTGCAAGTCATTGATATAAATGGTCCCGTCGATGGCTATTTGGACCACCGACTTTGTGCCACCCACCAAATTCACCGAGGAGCTTTTGTGGTCGTTGATGATGATACTGTGGCTGAAATTCTCCACCAAGAGATGGCTGACCTCCTCGTCCACCACCAATTTCTCTCTCTGAAGATTCTCTCTGTAAGGAGTAATTTTGAACTCGTTGAAGTTGATTTGCTTCTCACTCACCTTCTGCGGGGGCCCCTCGAAACGGAATCTTGTCTGCGACAAAATGGTCCTTTTCGCTTCGATCAAGCGGTTTGCGTGATCCAAATGGCTGAGGAACTGCTGTTTGTCGTAGTTGGTGGATCCGGTGAACTGGGTGTTTTTTAACTGGATTTTAAGGAGGTTTAGGTCATGTATTGACCTGCAATTGACGATATTTTCTGGATGTTAGTAGGTTTCGCTGGTTCCAGGGCTTCCGGGATTCCTAGCTCCAAAATTTCTAGCTCCGTGCTTGTGAGGCTCGCTAGAGACTCCATGGTTCTTTTTTTTCCGCTCTACATTACTACATACCAGTCAACAGAGCCATTTTCCTATCTTTCCCCAAACCCTCGACTGCTCGTAGGCCAATTTCAATTGTTCAGCGCGCGCGCGGTTCTCCGCCCGTGCGCGGTCGTCGGCAAATATTCGACTGGGGGCCTTTTCCGCGCCCTCAGTGGACCGCCAGGCCCGCCAAGCCTGCCATAGCTTGTGCGCCCCAAATAGGCCCACCAACGAAAACGAGGGGCTGTTCAATTGCACCGTTTTCCACCAATTGTGCTGCAAACTGAAGTAGGTGTGGGCCACAACGAGGCCACCGCCAAATAATATACACACAATAGACCCCCACGCCCCCGCAGGCGCTCCAAAAGGAAACTCCGTGGTAGAGATTCCCTGCTCCCGGCACACCGCGCGGAACTGGAGGTGGCCCCAGCAGATGGTCGCGTAGGTGAACACGACGGAAATGCCGCTCAAGTTGGCCAACCACTCAAACATAATTTTTCCGCCCTCGGGCGAGAGCACCGACAAATAGGCCGCGCTCCCCACCAGCAATCCCACCGCAATCGTCGCCAACGGCCGGCCCTTACGGTCGACATAATTGAAGAAACTAGGGGCCATGCCGTTCTCGCTCAACGCCATGAGGGTCCTGGAGGCAGCGTACACCGAAGTGTGGCTCACGGACACCACAGCGACCAAAATAACGGCGTTGAACGCATATCCCACCGCCGGGGCGCGGAATAGGATCCGTAGCGCGATCACGAACGGCGACGCCGACGAGCCGCCGGCCGAAAACAACCAGCGGTCGTTGTAGGGCACAATGAACCCTATGGCGACCAACGGCACGAGGTAGAACGCCAATACCCGCCAACAGAGCAGTTTAATGGCCCGCGGCACCTGTGCCGCCGGGTTTCTCGTCTCCGCAGCCACCACGCCCACTAGTTCCAGCCCCGAGAGACTGAAACAGCCCACCACGAGCATGTCCGCGACGGCGGCCCACGATACCCCCGCGCGGGCGGCCCCCGGGTCCCTCAAGGTCGCAAATCCGATAAACTCGTTCCCCACGAGCCCCAAGATCCCCAACACCGCCACTACCGTGAACGCGGCGAGCGACACCGCTTTCACCAACGCGAACCCGATCTCGAAGTAGCCGAAGAACTGCACTGTGAAGAGGTTCAACACAGCGATCACTCCGTAAACAACGGTTATAACCGCATACCGAGGAACCGGAATCGGCCAGTAATCCACCACAAGCGTCGCAGACACCAACTCAAGAGGCAATAACGTCATCCACTGAATGGCGTAGTTCCATCCGATGGCAAAACCCCAGCTCCGGTCCACAAACTCGATGGTGTACTTGATGAAACTGCCGGAAACGGGCATCACCACCGCCATTTCTCCCAAGGCTTGTAGGGCCAAGATCACGAACACGGAGATGACGATGTATCCCAAAACCGCAGGCAACATGCCGCATTCTCCGAGGATTTTGCCCGACCCAATCAACAATCCGGTGCCTATTCCCATTCCGAGACTCATAATCTGGGTCGACCGTCCCGACAACCCTCCATGGAGGCCCGATGGCGTTGTTTGTCGTTTGAAGGAACGTAGAAAGCTTGCGATCGGATTTGAGCTGTATTTTTCCGAGTCATCCACCAATGTTGCAGGATCTTGAAACCTGACCCTGGGGCCCCTATTGCCTTGTGCTGCGTAATATGCACCATCAAGAGACGAACAACCGTCTTCCGGCCCAATGCTGAACCCAGAGCTGCTATCGTGTACGATATCGATGTACTGAAAAACTGGGCTAGCCATGCTTTGTGTGCAGCCACAATCAGATTTTGCAGCCAAAAAAGTTACACAAAAACGCACAATACACAAAAACGCGGAATACAAAAGTTACACAAAAGCGGCATAGCAGCGGAATCATACATTAAATCCTCTCTATACGGGTCCTGCCTTCCAACTGGTCGGCAATGTTCTTGGTTTTGGCCCAGCTTATGACCTTGGGCATTCTTCTGGTCAACTCGGTCTCGAAATCGTATAAATACCTGATGGAGGTGAATTTGACCCTCGATGACTTGATACCCAACACACTGGCGGTGTTAGTTATCTGCTTGTCGTCATATGGGAACTTGATGTCGTATTTACGCTTGGAGATCAAGTCGCTGTGTTCTTCTATGAATTGCACGGCTCTGATGGCGAATCTAGCGGCCCTGGTTCTATCTATAGGCGAAGGCAAGCCTCCTTGTTGAACGTGTCCAGGCACAGCCGTCTTGGTGTCGAATTCCCCGTTTGATTCTTCGTTGATGATGTCGGCCAATACTTTGGTGGTCAAAACCTTTGAAGCGTTAGAGCTCTTCAAAATCAATTTACCGGCTTTACTCAACCCTTTTTCCATGGCAAACGACTCTCTTAAGCTGGAAATGTCCATTTCCAATTGAGCCAAGTCGATGCCTTCTTCAGGAACGTAAGAAGCGTTGGCACCGGTTGTCAATGCAGCAAATGTCGCGATGTATCCCGAATTTCCTCCTTGAACTTCTACCACGAACGCTCTATCCCTGGTAGCAGATGCCGACTGCTTGATAATATCACAGTAGTCCGTCAACGAGTTAAGACAGGTATCGGAGCCCAAGGAGTATTCTGTTCCAGGGACGTTATTGGAAATGGTAGCAGGAATCAACACCATAGGGATTCTGAAAGCAGGATAGCTGATTCTAGACTTCTCTAATTGGTTCAATGACACAAAGGCCTCGAAACCACCTACCAAAATCAACCCGTCGAACTTGTACTTCTCAAAATAATACGCAATCATTCCAAGATCTGCTTCTTCAGGGGTGGTTCTGTTAGTACCGATTTCGGAGCCCCCGATGGAATTCCAACTTTCAATCTCCAACCAATCAATTGTTCTCACAGACTCGTGCCTGGACAATCCTGAGAACCCGTTATGGATGGCGTAAGGCTTATGGCCTCTAGACATACAATAGGTAGCCATGGCGTATACGGCACTGTTCATACCTCCTGCGGGAGCACCAACATTAATTATGGCGATTCTTTTTCTTTGGTCCACAGGCAACGTAGGCTCGTTGTGGTTGGCGGAGTTCATGGCCATGAAGTTGTTCAAATGCTCCACAAACTCCGAGTCTCTCAAGGCCATGGCCTTTTCGAAATCTTTGGACTCAATGGCGGTGGCCACCGACTTGGTGATCTTAACAGCCTCTACCAAGGGCTTTCTCACCACCTTATTCTCCACAATCGCGATCAATGGCGAAGGGGTGTCTGGAGTACATTCCAACACCGCTTCCACCGCTTCAACCCCTTGCAAAGTGGCCAAAATACGGTCGTAGGCTACTGCGGTACCTCCCCTTTGCACATGGCCCAATGTGGTGACCCTAGTGTCCAATCCAAGTCTATCGACCAAAACATCTTTTACTTCGTTACAACTGATAGGGGTCAAATCGTTGGCGATGGCCCCTTCGGCCACAATCACAATGGTCTTTCTCTTTCCCTTGGACCTGTGTTTCCCCACAATCTGACACATCTGGTCCTTCCAATCCTGCGACGACGCAGGTTTCTCTGGAATCAAAATATAATCCGCCGACGTAGCGATTCCCGCCATTAACGCCAACCACCCACAATGTCTTCCCATCACTTCTACCACGAAGGCACGGGAATGTGAGTTGGCGGTGGCGTCGATATAATCGATGGCCTGGCAAATTCTGGCCAACGACGAATAGGCACCAATTGTGGCGTCGGTGGTAGCCATATCATTATCGATAGAACCCACAGTACCACAGATGTTCAAGTGCTTATAGGTATCATACTGCTGCTTTGTGATTTGGTTGGTGTCTCTTAACTCCTGAATCAACGAAGGCCACTCGGCTCGGAACAAATCGGCCCCCGTCAACGACCCGTCACCACCACAGACGATCAATGCGTCAATGCCGGCCTCGATCAAGTGCTTGCACCCCTTCAACCTTCCGGGCCTCTCCTTGAACTCCATACACCGGGCGGTACCGATGTTGGTACCTCCGTCGCTCAAATATCCTCTGACGTCCTGCCATTGCATCTCTTTGATGTATTCCGGACCCCCGCGCACCAACCCTTCGTATCCTTCCATCACTGCATACGCCTTACAACCGCGGTAGATGGCAGCTCTGACGATGGCTCTGACGTTGGCATTCATCCCCGGGGCGTCTCCACCGGAGGTCATCACGGCGATGTTACGGCCCTTGTTGGCTTTATCCACCTGGTACAAACTGGTGAGGTTTGCCGACGAAACGTTGGTGGACAACGACTTCGATGGGAGCATCGAGGGATGTGGGGCCAACTTGGTCACCGGAGGCACCGACGTGATGGGATTGGACGACGTGGTGAATCCCACCACCGTTCCTAAAGGATCCACCGTGAAACATTCACTGGGAAACAACTCGTTGGGGTAGATCTGGGCTATTTTGTTGAAGTTGGTCAAGTTCCCGATCAATCCATTCAAATTATGGACCCCCAACACGAAAGCTGACTCCACGGACCTCAAGTCCTGAGTGGCGGCCCGTTGGCCGAAAGATTCGATCAACTTCTTGATGTCGCTGGGTGAGGGTGCGGCGGCGGTGGTGGTGATGTTGAGGGTCACCCGGCCGTCAACGGACACCAAGCTGTGAACGGCGTCTTTGCGGGCGTGGTACTGGAATCCCACGACGTTGGTGTAGAAATCTATCGCTTGTTGCAAATAATCATCATTGGGGGCATTCAACGAGATGGTGGAAAGCCCATGGATCAAGGGAACCGTCATGATGAGTATGAGTGTTGCTTAAGTACTTAGTGCAAATGTGTAAATGTCTGTAAAACACTCGCCCAGGGGATGATGGTCAATTTATATTTAGCGCCAGTGCGACTTTCCGTCACCTGAAGACTCCGGAGAACATTGGCTCGATGGGGACGACGGGGGGAAAACGGAAGGAAAACGAGCTGAAGATGAGGGAGGGGTAAGAGAGGGGGTCAGAGAGGGTGTGGGTGGTTTTAGGGGGCGGGAGTAGTCATATTTCCCCCAAAGGCTGTCCTTTATGGCCAAATGATCGCATGTTCAATCATCTGATGCGCACTTACATCACCCGGAGTTTGATGTGAGTACGTAATTTATTAGGTAAGTAATTATGTAATTTATTAGGTAAGTTTGGTTTGGGCACGCCGAAAAGATTTGAGGACTACCTAGATTTGAAGGACTACTTATCCATAGATTTGAAGGAACTTGGTCTATGGATATGACCAGGTCCAGCAGGTTTCAGTTTGTTGCTTGTTATTTTCGGGAGACGGGTTCCTTAAGCACCTTTTCATCTGTCGTCTTTCCGTATCTTCTCAAAAGGTCTGATTTGATCGCATGTCAGCACAAAGGTACTATATCTCTTCTTTGGCTCGGCACCAATGTCGCATTTATGCCGTCTGAATATCCTCATCGTCAATGCCCTCGAACGGCTTTCAAAGTTCTTTTCCGGCTCATTACATGTGGCCTTATGTTATAGTTATCGCGAGGCAACTGCAAAGGCCCAATGAACCCACGAATTGTTGGCTAATGCCGCTATGCGCTCAATAAAACACTATCACCATGATCAGGATCATATTCTCTATCGGGTACAACGTATACCCTAACATATCATTATAATTGGTAATATAGTCTGTAATATTGTTATGTTAACTAGGCAATATTGAGTAATCGATGGTCTGGAGGGAGCTCAACGCGATATATAACCTGAAACCCAATAAAGTCAACATTATGACCTGAAAACCAACAAAGTCAACATTATGACCTGATAAACCGAGGGTACTAACATCGTGTAATTGTTGGTAGCCTAACAAGACAAACTATCTATTAATCCAAACTCTTTTTACCTAATAAATTACCTAATACTGATACTTCAGCAGCCAAGCGGTGCTGAAAAATACGCCGCGCGACGGCGGGCATTGGCGAGAACGTCGGAATTTATGGCGGCAACACAGACAGCAACAAAAGCGCGGGCCCTCATACGGGCCCACCTGCTGCCAGCTGTCCCCCCGGGTCGCACCGTCGGCGGTGGTAAAGCGGGGGTGATCCACCATCGCACTCAAATCTCAAAAAAATTTTCATCGACAAACTTCCACAAAGATGTCAGAAAACCCAAACACTACTCCAGTCCCAATCACTGATTTGACCAAATTGTCGGTGCCCACCTTGCCTAGTGCTACTAGCGAGCCTCCAAAATCCAATCCTTTCTTCCAATACATGAACGATGTGTACACTACCATTGCTGAACACCGTACCAACTTGGACTTGGAAAACCCCGGTACCATTGAAAACTTGAATAAAGAGGTTTCAAGAGACGTTTTTTTGAACCAGCATTTTTTCACTGGGTTGAAGGCCGATTTGTCCAAGGTGTTCTCCATGACTCCTGCCTTCCAGACCTCCCACTCCTTATCTGTCGGATCCCAGGTGTTGCCACCTTATGCTTTTGGAGCGGTGTATTTCGGAGATAAAATATTCATGCAAGGAAATATCGATAACGACTTGAGCTTCAGCGGTAGAGCCAACTACGGATGGAACAACAACAGTATTTCCAAATTGACGTTGCAGTTGGTGAACAACCAGCCCGCCATGGTGCAATTAGAGCAGGATTACCAAGCCCCAGACTTTTCCATCAATTTTAAGGCTTTGAACCCCTCGATTTTGCACGGTGGGTTTACCGGGGTGGCTGTCGCTTCATTATTGCAGTCTTTGACCAAAAAACTTTCTGTGGGTATTGAAACCACCTATTCTCAACAGCCAGGAGCCCCAGCTCCCGAATCTGCCATCAGTTATTACACCAGGTATAACAACGGAAATTGGATTTTCTCCGGTCAAATCTTGGCCCAAGGTGCTATGATTGCCAGTTTCTGGAGAAAAGTCAGTGAAAGAGTGGAAGCCGGGATCGAAACTCAAATTTCTGCAACCGTCAAGCCAATTACCGACAATTTAATGGGTACTCCCATTGGATTTGAGCCCGTCATCGAAGGTGAAACCACCATTGGTGCTAAATACGAATACAGACAATCAGTATTCAGAGGACAAATAGATTCCAAGGGTAAAGTGGGGGTTTTCATGGAAAAGAGAGTGTTGCCAACCGTATCCATCTTATTCTCCGGAGAAATCGATCATTTCAAGAACAACTCCAGATTAGGTCTTGGTTTACAATTTGAATCTGCTGGTGACGAGAAAATAATGATGATGCAACAAGGGTTGGTCGATGCCAACGGTAACCCTGTTCCTGGAGCCCCTCAAGTGGCTTAGGATATTTGGTATTCTCAATTTCACATAGATCAAAAGATTTCAGCAATTCGTAACTTATTGTATATACATCGAATAAATATCATAACTCATAATAGCCGAAGTCAGGGGTGAAGTCAGCGCCGAAGCCAGAGCCGAAATCAGGGCCGAAGCAAGAGTCCACTGAAGTGCCTTCTCACTCTACCACCCGAACAACCTCGAGGCAAAGCCCTTGTTTTCCTCTTTCTTTATCATTCTGTACACCTTGTCTGTGTTGAACTTGTCGTTGAGCCTATCTCGAGAACTTCCTGGCTCTAGCTTTAATGTCTTGGACTGTTCGATTGTCGGTAATCTCCTTTTATCATCGGTGTACTGGGCCAAATTCCGTTGGGTTATGGATCTATATATCTGCTTGTAGGTAGTATTCAAGTCCCTATCGTCTAAGGCATAGTTGGATTTGGAATGGGGAAGTTCCTTCTTTAATGTGCTGGGTTCCATCCAATTGGACTCAGAGGTGTATAATTCACTCCGCGAAGACCTTCTGGACCTGGAAACAAGGTGGTGGGTTCTGTTGTACTCTGAAAGCGACGTGGTAGGAAAATCGTCCCCTTTGTCGAGTTTAAGATCGGAAAACTTGTGGAATGCGATCGATTCACTGATTTTCGCTGGAATTTGGAACTTTTGGTTGAAGTTGACAAACGAAGACGACCGGGATATCTGTCTAGAAGGTCCTTGGGACCTAGCGATCGATTTCGACATCGATTCTTCGTACTCGTCGAGGAGCGAGTCCATTGAGGAATCGGATTTACTATCGATTTCTTTCTTTTGGGCCACGCTTCTTCGAGTTTTGGGCTGCAAAAGCTGGCCTATGGCTGTGTTTTGGGCCGGAAGGCCGATTTTGGTATTAAATGAATGTTCATGCACATATTGAGGGCTGTGAGGGTCGAAATGGGGATTTTGAGGATTCAAGTATTTCAAGCTGGAGATTTCATCTTGGGGAAGCATAAACTGGTGCGGGGAGAGAGGCGCCGATGGTGGTGATTCAGGAATATTCTGGGATATCTGTGCCATGTCGAAGTTGAATATGTCATTGGAAATTGAGTGTGATGGAACAATTCCTGTAGGCTTATTCGGAGATCCTGGTGCCGCTATTTGAGATGTCTGTGGGGTGTTTGGGACTATGTGGTCCTCTTGGGTCTCCGGTGGAGGCTCTGCACCGAAAGCCAAGTTCCTATACTCAATCAACCTCTCCAATGTCGTTTCAAGCAGCTCAATCACCTTGACGTCGCTGGAGTTGATGAATATCCTCCAGTACCGTTCAGGATTGACTAAAGGCAATATAAACTGGTTAAAATTCACCCGCAACATTTTTAGCTTGGGTAACAACGGATAAATGAACGTTGGCCCACAGGAGAGGTACGCAACGTCCCCATTATGCAATTGAAATATTTCAAATTCACCATGACTCAACAACCGGCCGGAAGACAGGTCTTCCTTGCCCAACAGCTTGTCGAAAACCAAGATCTTGGAGCTCTTAAACTTGAATAGACTGGTTTTTTCGTCGATATATGGCCGGATTCGGGACTCAAACTCGTCTTGTTGCTCCGAGGACTTTGGCTTGAGGTTCTCCTTGGCAGCGTTGATGAAGGTGTTATTCATGCTATCGTCGCTCTTCTTATACCTCATAATCGCCTGCCTACGGGGACTCATGGGACTGATACATTTGGTATTATGGGACAAATTGGTGTCTATATGTGGTAGAACGGTGATATGGTCCGCAGAATCTTCCCTAGTGTCCACTGGGTCGACAATTTGCTCCTGAAAGGCCTCTCCGAGGCCTTGGTGCTGATTTCCTGTCAGGGTTTCCTGTTTGGGGTCTTCAAGGTTGGCTCCTAATTCACCTACAATTGTGATATCTGTTGGATTTTGACCAATTACATCGGCTCCAGGCTCTTCCTTATCATCTATCTTATCGAATTTCTTCTTGCTCCGTCTTCTCCTCCGTTTCTTCCTGTCGTCTTTGGGTTCATTCATGATATTATAGCTTGTTTATGAACCGATTGATTCGCAGCGAATTCGCGGGGACTGTGATTTTTTAACCGCGCGGTGAGCTGCCCGGTACTGCAGTTGTGGGCCGGCGCGGCAGTGGCACCAGGCGAGAACTTAATACCAATCACATCAAGATTACACGAGATACATAGGATTTTTAACAGTGGGAAAACACCGTAAAATCAAGGTGATAGGAGAGACGAGAGACCGAAGAGTCTTCAAACTCGGAGACAAGTGAGTTAAACCTACTTTTTTCTATCAAACATCGAATCATCGCTCAATTCCAAACTACTATCCTAAACTCCGACAACATGCCCCTCCCCTCTAAATAACGCTGCAGAATTCTCAGTCGCTGACGTAACAGCCTCAACATCCTCAGCGAAAATCGGTTTATAGCTGACGTTTCTCAAATTGATACCGTCCTCTTCGCTGATGAATTCCACCACTCCATCTAATAATCCAATCACTCTGGCCAATTTCCTCTCGATGAACAAGATAACCTTTTGTGGCGGATACAACACGTTCAATTTACCATAAGCCAAGAGATAACCACTGGATATTCCCGCTAAATGGCCAAAAAACGACGACCCTGGAAGCAACACCGTGACCAAAATCAAACTTATGAACGGCGAGTATTTAGTAAGAACATTGACTTCACGGTTGTTCACTCTAGCATGGAACACCACAGGCTGAAATTCGTGCTCCTTTACCGCAAAATAAGCCATGAACAGAAAAACAAGCAGCGATAACCCGATGACGTGAGTGTGTCTGTAAAAAACCATTCCCACAACACAATACTGGATAGCAGCTGTCACCGCCAATAAGTTCAATGTCACTCCCGTGTGTACCGTTCCGTGGTGTTTTTCGAAATTGTACAACGAATAACTCAAAGCGATGATGTTCAACAACCAATGGAACAAATTTTTGTGGAAAAGGACGTAAAACGATAAAGCATTGAGGTCGAGTTTGAATGGGGCATCGGGGTATAATCCGAAGATGTGGCTTAAGCTGTAGTTGGAAAACCCGTCAATGAGCAACAACACGAACGTGAAAGGGATCAAACCTACTGTCAACGCAGGATAGTCCGACAATCTGAAGTTCTGGGGGATTACTGTATTTATATTGAATCCTGGCATATCGCGTAGTTTCTGTTGCGCGATGTTTTGAAAGCGCTGGAGTGGTGCGACGGGAACGGTCGCTGGTGCGATGACATAGGGCGATGTGCGCCGACATAGGGCGATGTGCGACGGGACGGTCACTGGTGCGACGACATAGCGGTGTGCGCCGACGCGACTTGCGACGATATGCATTATACTCTATTTACGGCCTCGAGGGCAATGGTTCCACTGAACCAGGGCTATAGATCTCGCACCACTTTGTGCTTGAACTCGTTCAAAAAATCGACTTTCTTCTGGTTGTTCATGCCTATGGAGTCTATTCTCAGCTGCCTTTGTTCAATGGACTCGGTTATTCCGTCCACTCTCTTCAAGTACTGTTTGATATTGTTCAACTTCAATCGTATGCTGCCTAGTTTATTATCGAAGTCTTTTGCCAGGATTTTTCCCGACCTGAGATCATGTAGCACCGTAAATAGTTCGGGCATTACGTCCTGTTGGCGGATTTTAGCGATCAAATCCTCATCCACTTCCGGAGTTTGCGACCGGTTGGGACTTATCAGCATAAAGAACTCCTGGCTCATGTTGTGTACTCTTCCGGTGCTGTTTGGGAGTTTTAAATCGTCTCGACTAGGTTTG
The DNA here is from genome assembly GCA_030579195.1 of Yamadazyma diospyri. NCBI lineage: Eukaryota > Fungi > Ascomycota > Pichiomycetes > Serinales > Debaryomycetaceae > Yamadazyma > Yamadazyma diospyri. Next base: position 35,980 of record JAKUAE010000002.1, on the reverse strand, counting down.
TGTTTGTGGACTCAATCTCACTGAATACAAAATGCTCGATCCGCGATCAATTCCAACCGCACCACACACTATGGCCTATGTATTTTCGCTTGTTTCGACGTGCTTGCCATGTCTACCCTTCGCAACCCCTTTTGTATCAATCAACAACCAGAAGTATAAGATCCAGAAGCTTCTAGGCGAGGGAGGGTTCTCCTACGTCTATCTAGTGCTCCAAAACTCCACCAATGCTCAATATGCCTTGAAACGTATCAGATGTCCTTTTGGGTCTAACGACGAGTCGTTCAAGAACGCGGTGAAGGAAATAAAGAATTATCACAGATTCAGCAACTCCAAAACCCCTTATATCATTCAATCGATCGACGAAAGCATCGTGCAGGAGAATGACGGTTCCAGGACGGTGAATATATTGCTCCCGTATTTTGAGAAGTCTTTACAGGATATCATCAATTACAACGTATTGAACAACGAAACCATGGCAGAGGATGAGATATTAAGGATATTTGTCGGTGTGTGCAGAGGATTGCAGGTGATGCACAAATATAAACAAGTCAACCAGCCTACCATCGACGACGAAGAAGGAGACTTGCTTTTGCCGGAAGATGACGATATTTCCATCACCGAAACCGATGGCCAGGATTATGACGCCAATTATAACACTGTCGAAATGGCAGAATTGGTGCCGTTCGCACACAGGGATTTGAAGCCGGCAAATGTCATGTTGTCAGCTGAAGGGTTACCGGTATTGGTGGATTTGGGGTCGACCATGAAAGCCAGAATCACCATCAAAAACCGCCAGCAAGCTTTGACCCTCGTCGACTTTGCTTCTGAGCACTGCACGCTACCATTTAGAGCACCAGAGTTGTTTGACATCGAGAGCAATAGCCAGATCACTGAAAAGACCGACATTTGGTCTTTAGGGTGCGTTTTGTACAGCTGCTGCTTTGGATTTTCGCCGTTTGAGAAAATGGAGTTGGAACAAGGAGCCAATTTGACCGTTGCCATCACCAGCGGGAGATTTCACATTCCTGAGAGCCAATATTCCAAAGAGTTGATCGACATCATAAAGAGCTGTTTGGTTTTGGATAGTGCACAAAGACCCTCTATTGACGACGTTCTTGAAACTGCGCTCGAATTGACAAGACGTCAGACATAAGTTCTGGATTTCGCCATTGCATCGCCCGCTTAGCTCCCCGTTTCACCCAACAGTTGGAGCTGCCTAGGGAAAGTTACACAAAACGGAAATTTTGCGACTGCGATTATTGAGACCACGCGTTATGACCATAAGCAGCTATCAACAAGGAGTACCCACCGAAGGATGGAACGACTGTCCGCCGTTGATGATACCCAAGCTTAACATGAGCTCTACAAGCTTGAGCAGCTCCAGGAAGCCCTCAGCGGCGGAGCCCACCACTGATTTAGTGCCGTTTATTCAGGACATCTGTTCATATCAGTCCAAGCTTCCAGACAAATTGCTCGGCCAAATCAAAGACAAATTGCTCTTCAACGTCACCAAAATGAACACACACAAGGATTTTATCTTGGGCCTCGACGAACAGTTGAGAGAGCAGGTGGATGTAGCAGAGTTGAAGAATCAAGTTGTTTCGTTCATGATGATCAACGACGGAGTCAGTTCGTGGTGTGCAGCCCTCAAGAAGGTCATAGAGAACATACAGTATCAGTGAGGCCTAGCTGTGCCGCACACCAGCGAATGATGACTATTATACATAACTATATAAAATATAATGGATGAATGATATTAAATAGCAGTTTTCTTTCTTCTCCCGATTTGAGCTTGGAAACCAGTTTTGATTGAGGAAACCGATCTTGTGGAACCGCAGGAGTTACAGCTCAAGAAATGCAATCTGTTGGCAGACTCTCTCTTCAACTCAGTGTTCATTGATTTACAGGTTTTACAAGTGACATATTCGATGATATATCTTCTTAAAATGGATTCCATTTGTTTTGGCTGGAACTTCCCTCTCAACACCAATCTTTTCTCCCCATCGATGGAACCGGAGGTACCCAATTCCGCGAACAAGTATTGTATCAAATGCTCGGGGTTCCTCTGTAAAACCGTTGCAATTTCTTGCACATTGGCAAATAACGTCTTTTTGGACCCTTCTCTTTGACATATTGGAGGAGGAATACGGAATTTGGGGCCGGATCTGGCACCAGCCAATTCAGGGTTGTTTTGCTTCAAGATATCGAAAAATCTCGACAATAACTCTTCGTAGGGCAAACCCCCTAATTCTTGGGCTGATTTGGTTGGTTCTTCTTTTGAAATCTCGTCAAGTCCGGCTTTTTCCAATTGTTTGTCGAAATCCAAGACGTCAGCGGCGGCAGTGGTGGGTTTCTTCTTTTTCTTCAACGATAATTCGCCCAAGGCAGCACTAAAGTCGTCTGATGAAGACGAGGGCTCTTTTTCTTCATCTACGGGTTTTTTGGCCTTCTTCTTTTTCTTTAACCCAGAAAAGAGTTCGTCGACCTCTGAAGGGGCTGGAGAGCCTTCAGGAGTACTCTCATCCTTCTTGACCTTCTTCTTCTTCTTCAAACTTGGATCGAATCCTAAATCACTCATAGTTAAATATTTCGAGAGTAATGTTTCAATGGCCAAATGAAAAAAAAATGAGTATATCGCCGCGACACGACTAGGAAAATTTTTCAGTCAGAGAGGAAGGGTGTTTATTATAGTGTACAGGGGCCGGGGAGGGTTTAGGAACATGCTGTGGGAAGGTTGTGGTGATATGAGTTTCGGGGCCCATTTTGGGTTTGCGTCCTCCATTTTAATACTGCAGGCCATGGGCCCAGCGTGGCACCGAGAGTGGTGCCGCGACGGGTCGAATGGTGCCGTCTGCTGGTGCCATGGGTACCCCCGCTCAGAAATCTCACCTACACAGTCAAATTCTCAGTGTTCTTTTCAATGTCCCTGGTTTCCTCCTGGACCTTTCTGGCTCTTTCGTCTGCCTCCTTGGTCTCCTTACCGGGTTGATAGGTGATCTTAGACTCTTCTTCGCCCTCTTCGAACTTGAAGTCCTGTTCAACGGCGTATTTCTTCAAGAACCATTGCTCTATCTCTTCTTTGCCGTTATTTTCGGCCTCAAACATGGCGTCATGCCCGGCAGAGTTTTTCAAAAACACATCTGCATTATAATCTTCAGTCAAGAACTCCACCACAGGCAAATGGCCGTTATAAGCTGCCCAGTGTAATGCAGCGTTACCGGTTTCATTTTTTCTATTCACTAATTCCTCGGCGTCTTTTTTAGGAAGGATCGAAAGCAAGTATTTTAAGGTCTCCAAATGTCCATTACCTGCAGCCATATGTACTGGAGTGCTTAAAGTTATATCGTCTTTGATCTCCAAGAGCAATTTAGGGGAAATTTCAGTAAAGATTTCTTTCAAATTTTCCAAATCTCCTTCTCTGGCGTCGTAGTTGACAGCATCCATCTCTTCTTGGGTAAGTTTAATCATATCTGATCCTGACATCTTCAATCTTTTTCTGCGATGGGTGCGCGCGATAGCGATTTGTGGTGATAGTAGTGATGGAGAAGAAGAACCCGTTTTTGCCCCCGGCAAAGAAGGTGACAGTACGAAGGGATGCCAAGGAGATATACATGAATGAAAAGGGTCTCAAGAAACCCCAGTACATCAAAGGGACCGCCTTGGATAAGTTATTTATGGATTTGGAGCAAAAATTCGAGGGCACCATTGATGAGATAACCTTCGACCAATTGGTGGCAAAGTTGCTCGGCGATGCCACAGACGAGCTCACTGATAGGTACTTGGTCATAGAGACGCTCTTTGACTATCTTCTCCGCATTCAAACCCTTTCTTTGCAAGAAACACACCCAGATAAGAACTTAATTTCGATCTCATTGCACGATATAAAGACCTTCAGCAAATTGGTGAACTTGATAATCATCCATGGAGTTTATCCAGCACTTGGGACGTTCAGAATAGGGATTCCGTTGGCGAAAAGACGGTTGAGGGAGTTCAAGAGCCAAAAACATATCAAGGTAGCCAATATTCCCCAGAATTCCCGGGCGAAAACTTATGCTGAAAAGTTCAGTTACAACGAAAAACTCTTGAGTTTGATATACGATCGGTTCAAGCAAGTTTTTAGCACAGAATCAGACATAAAATTACTATTGACCAAAGGCACAGGGTACTCAGACTTCCTTACAGTATCCATTGCGTTGATAACCTGTCCTTATTTCAACCAGGCAAACAAATCGAAATACCTCAAGGAGTTCGAGAGTTGTGTGATCCAGCTTCCTGGAACCTTCGAGTTGTTCCAGACGTTTACGTTGTTGTTGAATTCGCAATCTCCTCCTTACTTCAAGCAATTTGTAGTCAGAAGGCTACATTTGCTCCACTATAATGCCCCCAAGGGAGACGGTCTTCTCACATTGATAGAATTTGTTCTTGGACTACGAGAATCAGAAGAAATCAACGTGGAGAAGTTCGATAACGCTGCAAGCATAGTGTTACTGAAGCCTAAAGAATTGTCTACTATAGATTATTTCAGTAACATTGGCACCCAATCTTTTGATTTACTTGTAAATATCAACCGGCCTTACGTTACCAGCTGTGTCGGACACATAATCGAAGGTTTGTGGTCGAAGAATCGACGAGTGGTGGAGGATTTCTTCCTCAAAAGAATATGGGACACGTTGAACCCCACCACTAATGTGGAAGGGATTATGACCAGCGAAAAGGAGTTGAATAACACCATTAACGTGCTTATATCCCTAACTAAGAAGGGCTTGTCTCCGGAGCTATCACAAGTGTTGTTCAAACCCGTGATTCTTCCCCTTTGGGAGTATTTTGTGTTTTTAAGCACCAGCAACAAGTCCACCGACGTGATTTTGAATATAATAGTAGGATACTTCGTCATTGTGAAGGACTTTGACGACCTTGGTGACGATTTGTTCGGTCTCGATACCATATGTAAGAACTTGGTGCTGGAAAGCCAACGCGAATACGCTTTCGGTCCCAATGGTCTTCCACAGATTGTAAGAAGCCTGACAGTGGTAGGAGAGCACAGGGACAAGCGTATTAACAATTACTTGGCCAATTTAGACAAAGGCTGTGAAGCTGTCGTCGGGTTGCTCAAAGAATTGGACGATTTTTACATCACAAAAATATTCAAAAGATTACTTCAGCGATGGTTGAGGGTTGGGCTGGTTGAAGCCATCGATGAGGGTAGCCCTTTTTTTGTTTTGGCCGATTTGCGGTTGATTGAGTCCATCGGCAGCGAGTTTAAAGAAGATATCGCCGAAACTCCTATTGATATGCTTGAAATCGTCGACGACTTTTTACGAGTCCAGAACACCTCCCATCAACGCGAGAGGCTTTCCAGATTAAACGTTGGTGACTCCGACGATGAGGACTCTGATGACGAGGAAAACATCGACGAAATTAACGTCCAGGCCATGCCGATACTTTTCGAGCTACTATCTGCTATTCTCACTGAAATCGGAGGTAACATCTCGGCTGAAGTCCGTAAAGTCTTGGAGAAGATCTTGAAGAACTTGAAGATCATATTCAAAAGCGAAGATCCGGTGGTGAAGCAGAATTTGAAAGCCTGTGAGTCTTTGGGCTCCAGAATCCAAACGATGCTCTCGGGAGAAGAAGTTGTCGATTCCATCAAAAACAGGGAATCGGAGATTCTCAAGCGGGCCATCACCAGTTTGAACGATCCTTTGGTGCCAATTCGGGCCCATGGATTGTTTTTGCTCCGCCAATTGATCGAAAGCAGAAGCAGTGTGATTTCTTTGGATTTTGTCATTGAGTTGCATCTCGTTCAATTAAAGGACCCAGAGCCTTTCATATATCTTAATGTCATCAAAGGGCTCATCAGCCTCATCGACTTGGATCATGAAGTGGCCATCAAGCTTCTCGACATCTATGTCGAAAAGTCAAGCCAAAAGTATGATGTTGAGGAAAGACTTAAAATCGGTGAGGTGTTGTTGAACTTCATCCAGTCGTCTAACGAGCTATTTGTTGGTATCAATGCCAGTGCCATTGTCAACGGTACCGTTTCTATGGTCAGGCGGTATGACGACGAGCTGAAGAACCAGGATATCAAGATCCGGATGTCGTCGATGTCGATTTTAGGCATCTGTTGTAAAATTAATCCCTTGGGTATTGAAAAGTTCTTGCCCGACATCTTGGACTGTGCCATCGGTATTTTGCAGTTGGAAATCGAACACGAGAGAGCGGTGATGAGAAGATCGGCTGTAGTGTTGATACATGATTTAGTTGTGGGAACCTCCGACTCCGAAGCGAAATTCCCTGTGGAATATCAACCAAAGGTGGTCAATGTGTTGAGGTATATTGTTGATACTGACGATGATTTGTTGGTTAGAGAGCAAGCGCTGACAGTGTTGGATGATATAAGTGAATTGGCAAAGATCTACGAGTAGTAGAAACGTGGGCCTTGGAACATAGCCCTTCCGGTGATAGAGAAAACGATACAAATTTAATATATATGAACAAGAAACCGTATGTACAAACTAATCAACTTCCTCCATAGCAGATTCAACAGGTTCTTCGGTGGTGGAAGTAGTGGTGGTAGCATTAACTTCTTCGACTTCTTCTTCTTCGTCAATATTCAAACCCAAGGAGATTAATCTATTAATTCTAGAAGCAAATGATGAAGGCTCTTCTAATGAAAAGCCTGAGGTCAACAACGCAGTTTCATACAACAAGGTGGTCAAGTCCTTAACAGTCTTGTCTTCAGCACCATCAGTTTCGACTTTTTTCTTTAATTCCTTGATGATAGGAGATCTTGGAGAAATTTCAAAGGTTTTCTTGGATGACATGTAAGCAGACATGGAAGTATCTCTTAAAGCTTGAGCTTTCATGATTCTTTCCATGTTGGCGGACCAACCGAATTGGCCGGTTCTGATAGCAGCTGGGGCGTCGACTAATTTGTGAGAAACAACAACTTTTTCGACTTGTTCACCCAAGATATCTTTCAAAGCTTTGGTTAAACCTTCGTATTCTTTGATTTCAGCTTCTCTTTGAGTTTTTTCTTCTTCGGTTTCTTCCAATTCGAAATCTTTGGTAATATCAACCAATTTCTTGTCTTCGAATTCTTTCAATTGAGTCATAGCGTATTCATCAATTGGATCAACCAAGAACAACACTTCGAAATCTTTAGCTTTCAAGGCATCCAAGAATGGAGACTTTTCAACAGCTTTGATAGATTCACCAGTGATGAAGTAAATGTTCTTTTGATGTTCTGGCATTCTGGTGACGTAATCAGTTAAAGAAGTCAATTCATCAACTGATTTAGTGGAGTTGAATCTCAACAATTTTGATAAAGCAGCTCTATTTTGTTGGTCTTCATGGATACCCAATTTGATATTCTTGGAGAAAGCACTGTAGAATTTATCAAATTGTTCTTGATCTTCAGCGATCTCATTGAAAGTTTCAATCAATTTCTTGACAATATTCTTCTTGATGACTTTCAAGATTTTGTTTTGTTGCAAGACTTCTCTTGATAAGTTCAATGGTAAATCTTCTGAATCAACAACCCCCTTGACGAAACTTAACCATTCTGGGATTAAATCTTCAGCTTCATCGGTGATGAAAACTCTTCTCACGTATAATTTGATGTTATTTTTCTTCTTTTTAGATTCAAAAGCATCAAATGGAGGTCTCTTTGGAACGAACAAGATGGCTCTGAATTCTAATTGACCTTCAACAGAAAAGTGTTTAACAGCCAATGGGTCTTCCCAATCGTTTGAGATTGATTTGTAGAAAGCATTGTATTCGTCTTGAGTAACATCTGAAGGGTTTCTGGTCCACAAAGGTTTAGTTTTGTTCAATTCTTCAGTTTCAGTGACGGTTTCCTTGACGGTTTTCTTTTTTTCCTCTTTCTTTTCATCTTCGTCTTCCACTTCTTCTAATTTAGGTTTTTTGTCTTCACCTTCTTCGGTTTTTTCTTCTTCTTCATCAGCTGGAACTTCCTTTTCGACTTCTTTAGTGACAACTAATTGGATTGGGTAAGAAACGAACTCAGAGTGTCTCTTGACAACTTCTTTAATTCTCTTTTCTTCCAAGTATTCCAATTGATCATCCTTCAAGAATAATCTGATGACGGTACCTCTTGAAATTCTTTCATTCTTTTCATCCAAGGTGATGGTGAATTTACCCCCGGCGTTGGATTCCCAGGTGTATTGTTCGTCATCATTGTGTTTAGTGATGACTTGCACGTGGTCAGCAACCAAGAAAAGGGAGTAGAAACCAACCCCGAATTGACCAATCATGGTGACATCAGCACCGGCTGATAAAGCTTCCATGAAAGCTTTGGTACCGGACTTGGCGATGGTACCCAAGTTGTTGATCAAATCAGCCTTGGTCAACCCAATACCGGAATCTCTGATTTCCAACACTTTTTCTTCTGGTCTTGGAGTGATTCTGATGAACAATTCCGGTTCGGTTTCCAATTTGGAAGGATCACTCAATGCTTCGTATCTGATTTTATCCAAAGCATCAGAGGCATTGGAGATTAATTCTCTCAAGAAAATCTCCTTGTTGGAATAAACAGTGTTGATGATTAAAGACATCAACTGAGTGATCTCAGCGGTAAATTCATGAGTTTCAACTTTCGACATGTTTGGTTTAATTCTACAGTAGTTGCGGGCAGTTGAGAATATTTATAGAGTACGAATGTGCGCGATCGAAAGTTGCAAAATGTTGAAGAAATTTCGATGGCCTTCCATTGAGGGGCGCACGTCTTTTTGCAGCCAATTCTATACCGTTCCATGGAGGGCGGTGGGTGCATTATGATACAAACTGGGGAGGTGAGGGTGGCAGAGGGGGCCTCAAATGACGATCTCCTCGGTCTCCATGCCGCAATCGGCACACCGTCGCTGTTTAAACCGCATGCCATCGCGGTCGATGTGCTGCATATCCTGCCAGTCGTGGAGATGCCGATCGTTGATGGACTCCCCGTTGCGGTACTTCCGAGTAAACTCCTCCGCCCTGGTCTTCCTGCGCATCTTCTTCAACTGCTCGGTGTACTTTTTATCTTTCCGCTTCAATCGCATTTCTTCTCTGCGCTCCCATTCCTTATCCAAATTGTCCAACGATCCCCATTTCTTGACGGCGTATTGTTCGATCTGGAACCGGAGAAAGAGCTGCATTCGACTGTAGCCGTGGGGATTGGGCTTTTCGATCCGGGGGAGGAGATTCACGTCCTTGAGTTCCGGTTCTGTCAACAAATAGTCCTCTCGACACTCGGTCTTGGTCAATAGTGCGTATTTCTCGGGTTTTTCGTTGGCACACCGGCGACACACCCGAACCTGGCGGTAGTTGGAGTACAAGTTGGGGTCTATTTCAAGGGAGTTGCATTCATAGCATTTGGGGGCGGCGGAGATGTCGAGGGGGGGCGGGAGATCTCGCACAATGTGTTCTTGTTTCTGTCTGGCTTTCCAGTCCTCCAAGCTCTGGTTGATCTCCTCTGCGGGCTCGTCGTTCATAAACCCACCGTAGCTATCTTTCATGGTGGAGAAATCGAACTCGATGTAGTCCTTTTTCTTGATGGACCCTTTCTCCACCTGGGCCTGCTCGTATCTCCTTTTAGCTAATTCTGCCTCTTTTAGCCCCTTGGGCACCGGCATCTGTTCCATTTGGTGGCTTGAGGCATCGCGGTTGTTTTTCTGCAATCGCTGTTGAATTTCCAACGCTCTCTGTCGGTTGGCTTCGATCTTATTCTTCTGCTCCTGAGTTAAACTCCTTTTGGGGGGCGAAACAGCATTTTCACTGCTGAAGCTGTTTGAGGGGCCGCTGACGGTGGATAGTGGACTTATTTCGTTGCTGATGGTATTTCTTGGCAATACCACCCCGGAGACGCCTGGAGATGGCCCTGTATCGGGCGTGGCCTGTATATTGGGGTCGATGGCTGAAGTCACGTTAGCATTTCTAATCCCCTTTTGCTGCAATCTCTCCAACGCCTTCTTCCTATTAGCCGCCTGGTGGTTAGTGCTGAAGCTTTCTACTGTCACTGGTGCCCAGCACCAATCGATACGTACTATTCTCAGTCGTTGTTCATCCGATAATGTTCCTTTGAAAGACATGATCACATTCGCACGCAGTCGCACGCATTACAGTGGCATCGATAATAATTGCGATGGGGAAGATTGCATCTTAAAGGAATCTAGGCACGAGGCGATCTGTTGCGTAGACGACCCGGAATTTGAATAATAGCGGAGGCGCCGAGGCTACTAATGGTTAAAGTCTCGGAATTTGCAATAGGGTCGGGATTTCAGCTGTATTCACCGGTGGGGGTCAGTGCGCATCACCAAGCTGAGGGGGCTTGGGGGGCTTTTGGGGCCTCCGAGGAAGGATTTGGGCTGATTTGAGGGCCCCAGAGGCTTTAATATCACCCTACGCCCCCCTCTTTCGCCAAATATCCTCGCCTTTCCACCAACTTTCTCCCTCTAGTCCCATTTCCCCGGATCTACTCGGACATGTTCAATCGCAGATCAACGTTGTGGATAATCCAAAATAACGTGATTGGCAGAAACCTCGATAAACGACACAAAAACCTGCATCAAGGACGTTTGACGTCGATCTGGGGCCTTTTGGGCCAAAAATTGCCTAAACTAATGTGGCTTATCGCACCTAATCGTTGCAAATTTAGCCACCACAGTTTGCGATTACACAATTAGTGAATGTCAGACGACAACGGTCAAATTATGCAATGAGCTGCGATAGTATATATAGTGAAGGTTGTGAGATGCAGTGTCTTTGAAAACAATAATCTTGAGTTTACAATCATGGCTAGAACAAGCAGTGATAGTGTGAGCGAAACAGGATATCAGTCGACGGTTGAGGTAGATGGGGTGAAAACCTCCACTCCCAAGGACACAAAGGAGGTAGAAGCTTATTCTTTGGATGAGAGTAGCGATGAGACCACCTACGACGAGTCTAATCCGTTTTTGGAACCCAAAATCGCCAAATACTATGGTGAAATCTACGAAAAGTCCAACTACGAATGTAGACATGTGTTTGATCCATACTTCACCTGGACTGCTGAGGAAGAGAAGAAGCTTGTGAGAAAATTGGACTTCCGGGTGGCGTTGTCGTCCTGTATTTTCTTCGTCGCCTTGCAAGTCGATAGAGGTAACATTTCCCAAGCTGTTTCCGATAACATGTTGGGTGACTTGGGTATGACTTCCAACGACTATAACTTGGGTAACACGTTGTTTTTGGTGGCGTTTTTGGCTGCTGAAGTGCCTATGTCGTTGTTGTCGAAGAAAATCGGCCCCGATCTTTTCATTCCGTTCCAAATCCTTGCTTTCAGTGTTGTGGCGTTCTCCCAGTTCTTTTTGGCCGGTAAGGCCGGGTTCCTTGTGTGTAGGGTGTTGTTGGGGTTCCTTGAAGGGTCTTTGATTGCCGATTTGGTGGTTTGGTTGTCGTACTTCTACAAAGCCAAGGAATTGACCATCAGATTGTCGTGGTTTTGGACAACGTTGTCGCTAGTGCAGATTGGGACCTCTTTGTTGGCTTTCGGGTTGTTAAGAATGCGTGGTACGGGAGGCAGAGCTGGTTGGAGATGGTTATTCTTGATTGAAGGGCTTTTCACCTTCACTATTGGTCTTGCCAGTTTCTACCTTATGGTTCCTTCGGCAGTACAGACCAAGAACAAGCTCCATCCCAAAGGATGGTTCAACGACCGTGAAATCAGCATCGTTGTCAACAGAGTGTTGAGAGACGACCCCTCAAAAGGTGACATGAATAATAGACAAGCTGTGAGCTGGAGAGGATTCTGGAAATCGTTGTCCGACTACGATCTTTGGCCTATTTACATCATTGGTTTGGTGGCTTACAACTCCTCCAGTACCACCTCGCCTTATATGACGTTGACATTGAAGCATGTTGGTTTTTCCACCTTCAATGTCAATTTGTTGACGATTCCCTCCGCCGTCATCCACATTATCTTGTTGCTTGGTGTCACCTGGATCTCCGAGAGAACGAACCAGATTTCTTTGACTTCGTTGGTGCTTCCGTTTTGGAACATTCCTCTTTTAGCTGTGTTAGCCTTCTGGAAAGGCACCAACACCGATGTGTGGGGAACTTGGATCGTATACACCTTGGTAGTGGGTCAGCCTTATATTCACGCCATGTGTGTGTCGTGGTGCTCCAGAAACTCCAATAGTATCAGATCCAGATCTTTGTCGGCTGCTGTTTACAATATTTTCGTGCAACTTGGAAGTATTTACAGTAACAACATTTATAGAGCTGACGATGCTCCTATTTATAGAAGAGGAAACAAAATCTTGTTTGGGTATGCGTTTGCAATGATCCCTATTTTGCTTGGGACCAAAGCCTACTACGTTTGGAGAAACAAGAGTAAAGCCAAGGTTTGGGACGCTATGAGTCTCGAAGAAAAGGAAGAATATCTCCACAACAATAGAGATCTTGGAAACAAGAGATTAGACTTCAGATTTTCTCATTAGGAGACGTTTTTGTATACGGTTCTAATACATAGACTTGGTGTGAACAGAGTTAAACGAGAATTTTATTCTACAAACCCATCATAAATCATTAAAATTGCTATTAAATCATCTTTGTGATAGTCACGGGAGTCAATCTCTGTTCAAAATCTTATCGGCAAAGTTCGGTAACACAAACGAGGCTTCGTGGATCTGTTTGGTGTAGTAGTTCAAATTTTCATCGACGAATTTGTCGGACCATTCGAATCTGACGGGCTTTTTGACGGTGGCTTTTGGGTCTTTGGAGCACACCATGAACCCAATGGACCCCGAAGGATAGGTGGGGATCATGGTGTAGGCATATTCCGCCACGGGGAAAATGGTTTTGCAATCTTTCTTCAATTTAGAGATAATGGGCATATGCAAGAAAATGTTCTCCGCCTGGGTGGTTATGACGCCCTTGTCCGTTAACGCATCGTTCAATAATTGGAAATAAGGTTTTTGGAACAAAGACTCGGCCGGGCCTTCGGGATCAGACGAATCGGTGATGATGACATCGAATTGGTTCTTGTATTCGGCCAAGAACTTGAAACCGTCCCCAATGTGGACCCGGACTCTTGGGTCGGCGTAGGATTTGGACATTTCCGGTAAAAACTTCTTGGAAACCTCGATCACCGTCTCGTCAATGTCACATAACCACGCTTCTTCGATGGATTGATGCTTCAAGATTTCTCTCAACACACCTCCGTCTCCCCCACCAATGACTAAAGCCTTCTTTGGGTTGGGGTGGGAGTTCAATGCCAAATGAGCAATCATTTCTTGGTAGGCGAACTCGTCTCTTTCGGTGACTTGGATACAATTGTCCAACACCAACACATTACCGTAGTCGGTGGATTTGAACACTAACACATCTTGGTATTTGGATTGCTCCACGTGCAAAACTTTTTCCACCTTAAGTGACATGGCTTGGCCAGGCCACATAGTGTTGGAGATTTCGGCGAACCAGCCGTCTTTGATAGAAGGGTGAGTCAATTCTTGAGCCATGAGTAAACGTGAAAAATTTTTGCGGTGAGATTTCTTGCATCGAACGGAATCTGATGGTTGCGATTCCGTGGGTGCAGATGTGCCTGAGATCGGTGCATATTGTATTGTCTGCGTAGTTTGTGTCACATTAGTCAGAAATCATGCATCTGGATCTGGGTGTCTGTAAATCTGTATTATGGATGCATAAACAGAGCTGCAGGGGGAGCTGGCGGCCATAGGATTCTCTGCTCCAAGTCTGCTGCCTGGCACGCCTGTAGTGTGGCTAACATTTTATCACTAGACTGCGACCACTAGGTGGCTTAATTCCACGCGGGGTTGTGGGGTGAGGCACGTGGCCCGATCACCATCTTCAACTTTCCGACGACCACTAGCATAAAACCACCGCCAAGGTGACAATGCACAGTGTGCGTTTTCCTTCATATTCCTTATAATCTTTTCACCCGGAAAACCTTAGAAAGTCGGCAACTTGTCCGAGTGGTTAAGGAGAAAGACTTGAAATCTTTTGGGCTTTGCCCGCGCAGGTTCGAGTCCTGCAGTTGTCGTTATTTTTTTGAATGCGCATTGCAGTAGTTTTTTAATCCTCACCAGAGACTTTGACTAAAATGATCCCGATGATTCCCTCAGAGGTCATTGAGACAATCAGGGAGCTTAACAATGGTATTGGTGCATGGTTGGAACCATATTTATATCATATATTGTGCTTTTACCTTTGTATACCCATCATAGCTTACTTTCTCCTTCCTTTGATATTCGGGGGTGGAGGCTACCATGGAACCAAATCTGTGACAATTATAGTGTTGGGCGATTTAGGACACTCCCCTCGAATGTGCTATCATGCCAGGTCCTTCGGAAACCTCGAGTACAACGTGAATTTGTGCGGTTACGTTGAATCGGATCTTGCTGAAGATCTCATGGACGATGAGCGAATCGATATCTATCCAATCAAAGTAAGCAGGAATTTCGGGTTGCCCTATGTTATATTTGCGTTTTTCAAGGTTTTTTATCAGTTTTTCCATTTGTTCAAGCTATTGTTGTCGTTTCGTGGCACCGAATACATATTGCTCCAAAACCCACCCTCGTTGCCCATTCTTGTGATATCGGTAATTTTCATCAAGTTATGCAGCAGGAGGACCAAGCTCATCATTGACTGGCACAATTTGAACTATAGTATACTAAATTTGAGGTACAATAACGAAAACCACCTTCTCGTGAGGTTATTGAAGCTGTATGAGCGGTTTTTCGGCAAGTTTGCTGATTTGAACTTCACCGTCACGGAAAACATGAATAAGTTCCTTGTCCGGGAATTCGGGCTCGAAAAAACCCGGGTTTTGACCGTCTATGATCGTCCCGGCGACAATTTCGCTCCATTGAACGAATTAGAGTTCACTCGGGACGAGATTTATCTGCATGAAGTATTCGGCGGGGTGGATTTGCAGGACAGAAAGATCTTGGTTTCCTCCACCTCCTTCACTCCAGACGAGGATTTTGGCATTTTACTCGATGCTTTAAAGACATTTGACCAGGACAAGGATACCCAGCCCGTTTTGTTGTTGGTCACGGGCAAAGGGCCATTGAAACCGCAATTTCTCCAATGTGTCAAGCAACTAGAGTTCCTGCCGAAAGTCATAGTCAAGTCGGTATGGTTGGCCTATGAAGACTATCCAATAATCATGTCGGTGGCAGATTTGGGGATTTCTTTACACACGTCATCGAGTGGATTGGATTTGCCCATGAAAATCTTAGACTTTTTCGGCTGTGGAGTGCCTGTTGTTTCCCTTGGCTTCCCCAGCATTTCAGAGCTTGTCAAGCACAAGGTCAATGGGTTGATCACAGAGTCAAACAACAGCGAAGAAGTATATCGGTTGATTAAATTGGCATTGGCTGATACTGGTATATACAAGTCCATAAAAGCTGGAGCTATGGAGGAGAGCGAGCTCAGGTGGAGGCAGAATTGGAATAACTCGCTAGCTGAGGTTTTCAAGTATAGGTAAGAAGCTCAAATTCAGGTCTTTAGATCAAGTTAGGTGATTATCTGCTTCTGGACCTTGAAGTTGCAGCCAATTAGCTGAAATGTTCAGTATGGACGACTTTAGCTTGTTAATATACGACGGGGTATTGTGATCCCTCATTAAACTCTTCGTAGAACTCCAAAAGCGATATCCTGATTCCTCGTAGGCGTCCATAAGATCATGCTCGGGTATCATATCAAGCTCCTCGTGGTTGTTGATCAATAGTTTTGTGATATAAGTCCAACACTTGGCGACCTCAGTGTGGTTATACCCTCCTCCGCCCAACACTAAGGTGGGAATCCCAACGCTTTCGATGACATCTTTGACCGCCTTGCCGAACCCGGCTATCGTAAGATTCCACTCTTTTGCCGGGTCTGCGTATAGGCCGTCGCATCCACATTGTATCACCAACACCTCCGGCCGTTTCGCTCTGATTACTGGCAACACGATCTCGTGGATGATTGTGTGCAAAGAAGGGTCGCTCAAGCCTTTTTCCAAGGGGATATTGATGACAGAGTCACTGTTACTCTGCAAGGCCCCTGTGCCGGGGTAAAACCCCACGTCATAGCGGTGGAGCGAACACGTGGTGACATTTCGGGAGGTTTTGAAGGCGTTTTCCACCCCATCTCCGTGATGTAGATCCAAGTCGAGGTAAAAAACCGTTTGATACTTGAGCCGCAATTGGTTGATCCCCAATACGACATCGTTGACATAGCAAAAACCCTCGGCAGCGGATTTGTGGCAATGATGTCGTCCGCCGTACCAATTGATGACAATGTCCCTGTTCTCTAGTAGGTGGTTTGCACAGGCTATTGTGGAGCCAGCGACCACCCGAACGTACTCACACATGGTATCAAACACGGGGCAGTCGTGGGTGAGGCCAAACCCCTCCAATTCCCCGCTATCATCACTGGGAGAGAAGAGGATGTCGATGAAGGGTTTACTGTGGAAGCCGGCGAGATCCTGTTTACTGGCCATTTTGAACCCGATATCTTGTCCCAACACCCCATTTTTCCCCAGAAGCCCGTAAGCCTCTATAAGTCCCATCACCATCGACTGTCGGCCGCCATTGCTCGGTAGGTGGTCGACTATACGGGTGGCAAAATCATCCTCGTATAGACAGACATTCATTTTCGCATTTTCGCGGGTTCGCATTTTGTTTTCGCAATTTCGCATCTTTAAGTGATCGATAAGAGACATTTGAAACGGTCGTGGATGGCAGTGAAGAGGACCCAGAAGCCTCCTTGCGTAGTTTTCGAAGTTTAAGGCCACCCGCGTTATTTGAGAGCTGTTTTGGAACTGCTGCGATATCTCGGCGCGGAGTAAGTGCGGAGTTGAGCTGAAACTGCCACACCACCATGGAGGGCGATTACAAGTCTTTTTTGCAGTCACTCGATGACTCGCAGTTCCTTTCCCATATCAGTAGCCTCAGTCAGACTCAGATAAGGACACAGGTAGACAAGGGCGGCGATGTCATCGGCTCGGACGCTTTTGACGACTCGTTTAATGAATATCTTACACGGAAGGTTCCAGGGCTAGCTGGGCTCGTGGCGGGGGAATCAGGGGAAGCCATTGATAAGGCTGACGATGAGGTAGGCGGTGACCCCAGTGAGGATCCTTTTAATGAAGATCCTTTTAACGAATTACTCCAGGAAGACCAATACGCCGACGGCGATGCCAAAGACAGCCAGGAAATTGGCCCAGACAGCCAGGAAGTCGACCCAGACAGCCAGGAAATCGGCCCAGTGCACAGCTTTGGCGACTACCAAAACTACTTCATCAACAAGCTGAAGAAACAGCAGCAAGAGGACCAACGGTACATCGAATGGGACAAAACCCGCAGAGTGCTTCAAGGAGAAGACGAGTATCGGGAACCCATCTTCAAAAACTGTGTTATATTTGTCAACGGCCACACAATCCCGTCCATGAACGACATCCACCGACTAGTGATCATCCACGGTGGTAAGTTCCTCACTTATCTCGGTGCAAAGAGGAATGCCACTCACATTGTCTGTGACAGGCTAACTCCTCGGAAACAAGTGCAGTTCAAGAATTGCCAGGTTGTCAAGGCGAAGTGGATATCAGACTCGGTACAAGCGGGGACGCTATTGGACTGGAAACTGTATAGGCTATTCAAGGAAATAGCTTTTGACCAGGGGAGGTTGGAGGACTTTCACAATGAATTTGCCGTACAACAGTTCAACATAGAGGAGGACGACCATCCTATGGAGGAGGACTCTCTAGATGAAGAATCTTTGGATGGGGAGGATAGGGAGGACCCGCAAGAAGAACCCGTTAACACCCACATCGCTCGTGAAATACCGGAAGAAAGAGCGTTGACGGCGAAGCATCCCGACTTCCTCCGCCAGTTCTTCTCCAAATCCCGGCTCCACCACTTGAGCACCTGGAAAGCGGACTTAAAGCTACAGTTTATACGGAAAATCCCCAAACCAAACACCACGTTGGTGACAAAGGTGGCACATATCGATTTTGACTGTTTCTTCGCTACAGCATCCTGTCAAACCACTCAGTACGACATCGACAAAGTCCCCATTGCAGTATCCCACGGCACTACCACCTCGGATGTGGCCAGCTGTAACTACGTGGCCCGGAAATACGGAGTAAAAAACGGCAGCTGGGTCCGTTCGGCCCGACGATTGTGCCCCGAGTTGATTGTTATCCCCTACAACTTCGAGCTTTACGAGAAATACGCAAACTGCTTGTACAACTACCTTATTTCCCTCGATGTCGACATTTTTCCTGTGCTGATAGACGAAGCGTTGATAGACCTAAGCCGGTACCACGGAGACGTGGCCCAGTGGTGTCAAATGGTGCGACATGACATCTACGAGCTCACCAAGTGCCCCATCAGCATTGGTGTTGGCGAGAACGTCCTCTTGGCCAAATTGTCGTTGAAACGGGCCAAACCGAACGGATACTGGATTCTCGACTCCAACGTCGAGGAATTCTTGTCAGGGGTTCCCGTGGGAGATTTACCGGGAGTAGGGAGGTCGTTGGTGGAGAAAATCGTGGCCGAAACCGCCGTTGCAGCCCCTACAGTGTCGCATCTTCATGGGATTCCGAAGGAGCGACTAATGAAGCTATTCGGGCCCAAAACGGGGGAGAAATTGTATAACTACGCCCGTGGAATTGACCACACGAAGATCGACCAGCCGGTGGACCGGAAATCGGTATCGGTGGACGTTAATTACGGTATAAGGTTCGAAACCCACATCGAAGTCGAAACCTTCATGGCCCGATTGTCGGCCGAAGTGAGCAAAAGAATGGGGCAGTTGAACGTTTTCGGGAGCCAGGTGACGCTAAAGCTCGCCAAGCGGGCCCCGGGGGCCCCGGTAGTCACTCCGAAGTACCTCGGGTTGGGTCAGTGTGTGTTTTACACCAAAACGGCCCAATTGGGGCTTCCGACCAACGATTCGGGGATTATCTCGTCGGAATTGAAGTCGCTCACCCGGATCCTCAATATCCCGGCCCCAGAACTCCGTGGGGTGGCAGTAACCATCGGAAAGCTCGAAGACGCCGATGAGGTCAAGAAGAATCGACAAATGACGTTGAACCACCGGATTTCCCGTGGAAAATCGAAGAAGATCGATGAATCGGGATTCAAGGAGCCTATTGACGACGAGGTCGACTGGCAGGTGTTCGAAGCGTTGCCCCGGGACATCAAGAGAGAAATCGAGTCGGAACTCGTTCGAAGAGGCATGTTTCCCAAATCGAAGATTCCGTCGGCCCCTGCGAGCCCTGGACCCAAAGGTGGAAAGACGTACCTCCAGCAGCTCCTTCCCACCGCCACCACCCAACAACCAAAGTACATTAGAGTGATTGAGTCGCCGAAAAAGCCCAAGAAACGGTCTCGAACCAGCTCTCCTCAGAAGGTCGTGGAGGAAGATTTGTCGTATGATACATCAGTGCTCAACGAGCTCCCTTCCTCGGTCAAGAACGAGGTTATGGAGGACCTTGAGCGGCGAAAGAAGTTCCGGCCCGTCACCTTGAAGGAGAAGTTTGCCCAGTCGGTGCAGAAGGCGGAAATAGCTAAAAAACCGATCACGGAATTATGGATCGAAGAACAGCCCAAGATCAACGTCGTACCGAAGTTCCAGGACGGGGATTTGAACGAAATGCTCGAGGGGTGGATCCGGATGTCTTTGGACCAGGAAGGGCCCCATTCGGACGACGTGGGATTATTTATGACGTATTTGGCACAGTTGAAGCGGGAGAGGGTTGTGAGGTTGAGGGGGGTGTTGAGAAGAGAAGTCAACCGGTTGAAGGCGATTGAGGCGTCCGGAGGGGCGAGGGGGTACGGAGGGGCGTTGAAGGACTGGGAGGGGGTGATCAGCAAGATAGGAGAATTGACAAATTAGGGTTCTTTCCCCTCTATTTTCCCATTTACCCCTCTTTCCCCCTCATTTCCCCTTTCTGCCTCTCCATTTCCCCTCCTGCCCCTCTTCCTAAGCTTCTGCCCCTTGCTTCGTTGCTTTGATCATCCATTTCTAAACATCCTGGCAGTTCAACACCAGTTTTCCAGTAGTAACACCGCTTTCCAACAACTTCGCAGCCTCCACGTAGTCCCTCAACTTATATTCCTGTGGGGCAGGCAACTTCAAAGCCCCCGATTTCAAATCTCCGAGGATTTTGTGGATGTAATACTCACACCTGCCCGGTAATTTCAAGTACGGAGCGTTGACTGGTCTGGAAACGGTCAAGTTCTTCGGAGTTAAGGAGTAAATGCTAATGGGTGGAACTTTGCCACTACTGTTTCCGTAACTGATCAAATGGCCTCCAACGGCCAACGAGTCGACGGAGGTTTGCCAGGTTGCAGCCCCAACACTATCGAACGAAACCCGCACCCCTAAGCCATTGGTGATCTCTTTGACTTTACTTACAACATCCTCAGTCTTATAATTAACCGTGTAATCCGCACCCAAAGATTCGGCTAGGGCGAGTTTTTCGGCAGTCGAGGCCAAGGCTATGACCTTGGCATTCCGGGCCTTCAACACCTGAATCAAAACCTGTCCAACTCCACCGGCGGCGGCCCAAACAAGACAGAAATCGTCAGGCTGGACATTATATGCGTCCTCGGCAAACGTGTACGCCGTAGTGGTCTGCACCAAAAACGAGCCGTACAATTTCAATTCTTCGTCGGTGGTGGTGTCGGGGAGTTTTGTCACAAGCACAGAACCCACTTCGAGTTTGCTGTACTGAGCAAAGGCCCCGTCCTTCAAGTAAATAATCTTATCGCCGACCTTATAGTCTTTAACGGCATCGCCGACCTGCACTACCTCGGCACTAGCTTCCCTGCCGAGAACATAGGGGAGTTTGGCGGGGTAGTACCCTTTTCTGAAGTAGGCCTCGATGAAATTGACCCCGGCGTAACGGTTTTTGACCAAGATCTCTGTGGCGGCGATGGTGGGAACCGGTTGTTCGGCATATTTGATGACCTCGTAGGTATCGCTGGTGCCGTCGATATAGATCACTTTATGGTTCTGAGGAATTGACATGATAGGTGTGGGATTTGTTAATATTCAGGGGTTTCAGGGTGGAGGTATTAGTAATTGAAAACCCGCGACGCCACAGAGACGGATCGGGGTAGAGTTGTGTCCAGAGTGTCTGCATATGGATCTGCATATAGATATGCGCAGTGTTCTGCAGGATCTGCAGCATCTGCAGCATCTGCATCTGCAAGATATGCCGAGGACAGCTTTTGGCTCTATGTGGTGTACGGGTGAAACGGTTCTCAAATCAATATATGTGGAGTAGTCGAATTGACTCAATACTTTCCAAGCCCTCAATTCTCTATTTGACGGTGTTTGACGACGTTTGCATGCATGAATGATTCACAAGCAAACAATCCCAAGTACAAGGTTATATAAATTCTTTATTCTCTGTTGTTTAGTTGACACATTTGATGCGAGTCTGTGGTTGTGAGCGCGGATTAAATGGAACTGATCGGTTGCATGGTAGCCGCGTGGGACAGCTGCATGGACCAGCTGACAAGAGACGACAACTTAGAGGACGAATGAAGACAATTATTACAGCCCACGGCCGCAGATGCTGGCCAGGAATCCACACAGCAGTCCATCGGAACTGTTGCAAAGGGGAGATCAGGCAGCTTGACTGAGAATCGGCTGTTTGACTCTTTTATTGACAACTTCTGCATGAACTGATTGGTGTGATTGAGCTGCTTTGATAACTGCAATGGTCCATTTGATGGAATGTCATACGTATTCCGAGGCACGTCCTTCAGCAGCCCTCAAGGTTTAGACATCGTTAACGGTCAACAAGCAACGTTCAACAGTCGACGGCATCAGTCAAAAGTGAGTCTCAGTCCACTCTCAGTCCTCTCAGTCCAGTCTCTCACGTGCGCTTCACGTTGGTGTTGCGACATCCGCGACACCCAGTCGCGCGCGACACGGGAGTTGTCGATAAATCACAGAAAATTTTATAAACAAGCAACTTACTCAACAATGGTATGTAACCAGTACTCAGCAGGCGAATTGAGTGGCCGAAATGAGCCGAGGCAATCAGTAGAGCAAAGCATTTGATAGTTCTCAGCCTTCTTACGCTGGTGCCCGCAACAAGGACACGCGTCACACCACGATTCGACCAGTTTCTACCGTGATCTACCGTGATTTCCTTGCCGGTGGAACCCCCAGTACACCTGATACTAACCCGTAGGCTGAAAAATTATCAGAACAACAAATAGCCGAATTCAAAGAAGCTTTTTCCTTATTCGATAAGGACAGCGATGGCAAAATCACCACCAAAGAGTTGGGAACCGTGATGAGGTCTTTGGGCCAAAACCCTAGTGAAAGTGAATTGACGGACATGATCAACGAGGTGGATATCAATAGCGACGGATCCATCGATTTCCCGGAATTCTTGACCATGATGGCCAGGAAAATGAAAGATACTGACTCGGAAGCCGAAATTGCCGAGGCGTTCAAGGTGTTTGACAGAAATGGCGATGGCAAGATTTCGGCTGCTGAATTGAGACACGTATTGACATCGATCGGGGAAAAATTGACGGATGCCGATGTGGATCAAATGATCAGAGAGGCCGATACTAATAACGACGGTGAGATCGATATTCAGGAGTTCACCAAGTTGTTATCGGCCAAATAGGCGTATAGGAGATACATAATGAATCGACTCTTGTGAATGACTCTTATTCGATCGGTGCTGTAGAACTGAAGATATCAAATATGGGTGTTGGTTCACTTGAGAAGTAATCGGATCACTAAAGAGACTGGTAGTTGATTGGATTGAAGGTATACAGACACAGTTCAGAGTATATCCGTTTGATGGGATCAATATCAAGGACTTACGACGAGAGGGTGGACATGAAGGAATTTAGGGTTAACGATATTACTATTGAAAGATATCACTAAGGTATCAGTCCTATATGGTATCAGTTTTTATAAGATATAAATGATGTAACATATTATCTAAGGTAATACTACTATAATATGACTATTATTACTCTTATATGATATCATTCTGTAGGTATCATATAATAAAAAATCACTATTTAGGATGTCACGGATTAAAATGTTATCATAAGATAATATTAGATCTATATTAGAAGACATACTATTTCAAGATATAACTTCTTTTATATTAGTATATTAAGATATTGCTATATTAAGACATTACTATATTATATCTACTATTATAATATCACTATCAAAAGCTATCATTTTATGATATCACTATTATAAAATGATACTACTATAATATCACCATCGAGATTCCTCAAGATAAGAATAAATACACTTTTATATCAAGGTCAATTCAAGATCATATATATCGCTGTTAATACGCAGACAATATTGGAGTGTCGAAGGCACGATTGGTCTCAGATAAGTCTCAGATAAGGGGAATCCCAGATGATCGAGGGTTTCAGATAGAGTTCTCAGGTCGATAACATGAGACAAGTAAATGGAGTATGAGATCCCAGTCACCAGATGGTCTAGAATAGGGCTATCTAAAACTGATATGAGTTACGATCAAGTAGTAATTACTATACACTAATTAAGACACTTCTAGTGGAGATTAATTATAGTAGATCGAGTATCATTTAGTATGGATCAGTATTGATGGAAGTGTTCTGAGTATAGATTAGTATTGATGCAAGTGTTACTGAGTAGAGATTGATTACTGATGCAAGTTGAGTTGGGTACTGAGTATTGATACTAAGTAGAGATGTTGGGGTGTTGAATACGTATACGTAACAGATACAGGTATGAGATACAGGTATTAGATACAAGTAATAGATACAAGTAATAGATACAAATACAGATATAATTCAAGAAATAGATACAAGTACTAAATATAGGTACAGATATGAGTAATAGATACAAGTACGAGATACAGATATTAAGTACGAGATACAGATATTGACTACAAGTATGAGATGCAAGTTACAAGTGCTAGATACAAGCACTAGATATAAGTACAGATACAAGTGATAGATACAAGTACTAGAATTAAATACAGGTACAAATAATAGATACAAGTATGAGATACAGGTAAGAATTACAACTACAGATACAAGAACAGATACAAGTACAGATACAGGTAATGATACAAGAACAGATACAAGAACAAATACAAGTACGAGGTACTAAGTACATTTTGAGTGTAAGATTACTGAAATTAGGTACTTGGTAGAGCTACAACTATAGATACAGGCATAAATCCAGGTATTGGATACAAGTTGTTCACTAAAAGATATATAAGTTACAAGAAGATTTTAAGCATACTGAGTAAAGTATACAATCGAGTATAGATACAATATCACTAAGGACAAGAACGGAGTGTTAGGTAATGACCAGTAACTGGATATGGTGAATGGTATCAGCTACTAACTGAATCAGAGACTAACTAAGAGATAGAGATACAAGTTCAATTCTGGGTATCAAAATATACACCGGGTATCTGTTACTAAAAGCAGTATTGAATAGTAGTGTATTAAAGAGTATAACCAAGTATCAGATACTAATATGGATCACTGATCATAAAAAGACACTATTATTGGATATAAGTATTGGTATGAGCATGGAACGAGCATAGAATGAGTACAGAACTAGTAAACGAGTAGATACAGCTCACTGAGTATTGATAATGGGTAGACAACAGGTTTAGCGTGATTTGAATAACGACAGCTCGTAAAATCTTCAATACAGTGAGTATAATGTAGAAAGCTCCAATTAAGTACAATGGAGTTGTGAGTACAGATATTAGGGAGTTGGAGTACAGACATTGAAGGTATTTGACATCGAGTATAGAAGTATAGATCCTGAGTTAGATGAGTATAGATACTAAGTTAGATAAGTATAGATACTAAATTAAATAAGTATAGATACTAAATTAAATCAGTATAGATACTGAGTATAAATGAGTATAGATACTAAGTATAGATACTAAGTTAGATAAGTAGAGATAAGAATAAATACTATCTATAGCAAAGTTAAACTAGATACTGGTACTATGGATATCAGTATTAGATAGTATAAATACGTATAGGTGCTGTGTAACGAATACGGATACAAGTCCATTAAATGACTGTCAATTATGAAGTACAGATACCAAGTGTTAGTGTTGATTTAAGGCACACTAAACATGACTGGCATGGATATCAGATTGATATTGAGTAGATACAGTTCTATACATATTAAAACAAGCAGATACACAGATTAATTAGTAGATTCATTGTCAGCACAAGTATTGATACAAGCTTTGAAACAGGTTAGAGACAAGTATTGAAGTTTGAAACAGGTATTGATACAGGTTTTGAACATGTACAGAGACAAGTATTGGGTATTAGGCTGGATACTATAATACAGATATAATACAGTTGGTATTGGCAGTATTGATACAAATAGGTATTAATAACTAATATTGATATCTGACGGTATTAAATACTGAAACATTATCACCAAATGCTTTGGATTGATTAACTAGACTTAAGAACACTAGACTTAAGAACACTAGACTTAAGAACACTTTGGATACAGATACAAAGATACAAAACAGTCGTGATAATGTCTGACACACTTCGATGATCTTGATACACTTCTGTACTCTTGGACAGTCTTCTAAGGTCACTTAATTGTCAAGAATGACCTTAATTATCCACACTAGTTGAATATCAGTGTTATTTCAGATTCAGGCTGGTAGATATGAGAAACTAGTATAATTACTGTAGATGTACTATAGACATTCCCTAGGGGACTAATCCTGATAAGCAGTGGATCTGAGTTCAACTGGCAAAGCTGCTATCGTCATTACTGCTGCTAATCACCAAAGAATGTTCTAAGGAGCTGTTCACAAGATTGTTGGATCAGGTATGAATCAAGGAGTAGATTTATGAGACGGAGATCAAGGAATGTGAAGCGTTGAATCAGATTTATAGACCTTCAGATTAATCGACCTTCAGATTTATCGACCTTCAGATTTTATGGACCTTCAGATTTATAGACCTTCAGATTTTATAGACCTTCAGATCATCATCGACCTTCAGCGACCTCCTCCTCCTCCGTCCATCTCCATTCCTAGACTCTATCTCCCTTGATAGACTCTATCTCCCTTGATAGACTTTATCTCCATTCACTCTTATCTCCATTCACTCTTATCTCCATTTACAACTCTTATCTCCCCGCTGGGCCTATCGCTTCAAAGTGTTGAACCGCCCCATCCCCGAACTCCTCCGAAACATCTGCGACGGCGTCGAACTCACTCTCTTCCGCGGCTGCGTCCGTCTCTCACTCATCCGGTCCATCTCCCCCACACTATCGTCGTCCTGCTCCTCGAAAAACTCCTCCTGGTCGTAGGTGATCTCACTAATGTCCCGGTTGATCATATACCTCAAGGCGTTGAACCACACGTTGTGTCGCCTACGGTTGCCGCAGGTGAACTTGATCAGTTTCGTCTGCGAATGCACCACGATACTCTTGTGGTAGATCCCCGGAGGCAACGGGTTGTTGTCGTCGACGCTCTCCACCGACACGATGGCGGCCGCCCGGGTCTTGACCTCGCTAGGATTGGACATCGAGGGGTTCTGGGTGGACCAGTAGAGCGTCAACGAGTAGGGATGCACCCAGAAGTATCGCTCGTGCCGCAGGTCGCCGATGGACTGGAATGGGCCTAACCGGCGGTGGTATTTCCACACGAATTCTCCGATCACCACCTGGGCAATGGCCGGGATCATCGACCGGTCGGTCAACGACACGTTGGTGGCCATTGATAGAATGCCGGTATTGATGCTATCGGCGATGCTGCGGTGGGAGCGGACGGAGGCAGCCACGGGGGAGTTGCGGGGCCGGAACTTGGCCCCGGGGATTTCGGGGTTGTCCTCGGGCCATGGCGCGGCCGCTGGTGCTAATGGCGCGGCCACTAACTGCGCGGCCGCGGGCGCCGCCTCGGCCTGGGGCTGGAACCCGCGTTTCGCAGCCCACCCCCGGAACTCGTCGTCGCCTAACTTTTCCACATTGAGCGCCTCGCTACGCACCAACTTATTGTAGTAGGACGTGGGGATGGCGGTGATTTTCAGGGGCTCGGGGTCCGCCATTGCAGTGGTGGCCACAAACGCCGCCGCCGGGAGCACCAAGTACCCCAAGCTGCCGCCAACCTGGGCCAATTTGTCGGGGCTGCCCAAAATGTCGCTGTTGCGGCTAAACGCCTCGTACTGCGATTTCGACACCGTGGTCAACCCGAACCGGCCGGCGAGGCCCTCGATCTGGTCCCCGGTGACGCTGTCGGTGGACTTGGCCCGGAGGGCCTCGTACTCGGGCTCCTGCAACACAATGAGCCCCAATTCCCGGGCCTTCATTGCCACCGATTCCTGGGACATTTCGGGGTTGTGGGACAACTCAAAGATCCGGGCGTCCTTTTCGGCCATCTGCTGCTTGTGGTGGATCCACTGGGCCTGCGGCACAAGCGCCAACGCATTTTGTTCGGCGTAGGCCGTCAAGTCGGCCTCCAAGTCGGGCTTTATGGTGTTGGAGTCGGAATGCGAGTCGGAATGCGAAATGTCGTGCTCGATGTCGTCAGCCTCCACAATGTCGCCCCGGCTCAACAACTTGAGATACTCGTCCTGCCGGAGCACCACCATGCCCACGCGGGCCGCCGACGCCGCCAACTCCTCCTCGTCCAACAAGAAGGAGTCCTCGGCGTCTACGAAGTTCTCGCTGTACAACGACACCTCGCGGGAGGTGCGGCGGGACATGTCGCGGGAGCTGCGGTTGGGGGGGTTGGAGGCGGTTTGGGCGGGTTTTTCCACCGCCACAAGCCTCATCCCCAGCTGCGACTCCACCACCGCCCGCAAGGACTGCCTGGTGACCTCGTCGCCGTGAATCAAGTCGTGGACGCTCCCCATCTGGTACTTCTGGGCCTGGGTCTTGTCCACAGCGACTTTTCCGGCCCGATCGAGCCGCAGGTCGAGCAGTTCGTTGGCACGGGCGGTGAGGTCGCGGTATTGCGCCAACGGCACCATTTCCATGTGTTGGGCGCTGGCGCAGTCCAAAAGGTACTCCAAGGAGGGCGACTCGTAGTCGTGGCGAGAAATCACCACCAATCCCTCTTCGGCAGCCCTGTCGGCCAACGACTTGGCCGAAACCTCCTCGAGCTGGCGGAGCTCATCGGTAGGCACCACCTCCAACCCGTTGTCGTGGGCCTTGGTGCGTATCATGTCCACCGAGGGCATGGTGGCGTCAATGATGAGTTTGTCGTAGTCCTGGACGCTGAGGAGTTTCTGTCCTTGTTCGAGGGCCCGGGCGTCGAGAGGAGCCAGGAGCTTCTGGTGTTCGTCCTCGGGAACCAACACATGGCCGGAGGCTTTGGCGTGGGCTGTCAATTGGTCCAACGACGGCGACGCGAGGGCCGTCAATTGGGCTTTGGCGTGGTCGATTTCCGACCTCAGATTCTGTAATTCGGTCCGTACCGAATCTATTTCCGACTTCAGAGTCTCTAATTCGGTCCGTACCGCATCTACTTCCGACTTCAGGGCCGTTAATTCGGTCCTTACCGCATCTATTTCCGACTTCAGGGCCGTTAATTCGGTCCTTAATGCATCTATTTCCGATTTCCGATCGTCTAATTCGGTCCGTACCGCATCTACTTCCGACTTCAAACCCGTCACTTCGGTCTGCAGACTCACCAACTCCGTTCTCAGGACTTCTAAGTCGGTTCTCATGGCCTCCATTTCTTTGGCTTCAGCTTTTAAGGCCGCCATTTCCGACTTCAGAACCTCCAAGTCGGTTCTAAGAGCCTCTATTTCCGTCGTCTTCGCCTCTATTTCCGACCTCTTCGCCTCTATTTCCGTTCTCAGTGCCTCTAAGTCGGTCCCCAACAGTGCTGACTCCGACACCAGGGCCTGTAACTTGGAGGTTAAGATGTTCAATTCCGACTTCAGGGATTCTAGTTCCGTCTCCGCCTGTTCTAGTTGGGTCTCTGTCTGTTGTAATTTCGACTTCACCTCCTCGAAATTGGAGCTCACCTCCTCGAAAATCGACCTCAGACCCTCCAATTCGGTCTTTTTGTCCTCCAATTCGGTCTTTTTGTCCTCCAATTCGGTCTTTTTGTCCTCCAATTCGGTCTTTTTGTCCTCCAATCCGGTCTTTTTGTCCTCCAACTCGGTCGTTTTGACCTCCAATTCGGTCGTTTTGTCCTCTAATTCGGTCGTTTTGACCTCCAATTCGGTCGTTTTGTCCTCCAATTCGGTCTTTTTATCCTCTAATTCGGTCGTTTTGTCCTCTATTTCGGTCTTAATCTCATCGAGTTCCGACTTCACCTTCTCTAATTCCATCTTCACCTCCTCTATCTCCGCCCTCAGGCCCTCTAACTCCGCCCTCTGGGCCTCGGACTCGCCCTTCGCGGCCTGTAACTCCTTCGTGAGCGCCCCCACCTCCTCGGCCCGGGCCTCGAGAGCCCTATCGGACTGTTCTACCCGGTTCTGTAGCTCGTCCTTTGTCGATACCAACGATTCGTAGTCGTCGGTGGGCACCACCAGGTGACCTACGGCCTTGGCCTGGAGGTATTCCACCGTTGGGTGGTCCAACCGGCCTTGGGTCTCGTCCAACTGGCGCTGAGTTTCCTCTAATTGGTGCCGGGTTTCTTCCACTTCGTGCCGAGCTTCGCCCAACTGGTGCTGAGATTCTTCCAATTTCTGGGTAACCTCGCCCAAGCGGTGCTCTGCCCCCCCTAAGCGGTCGTACACCGCCCTCTCCACCACCACATGGCCCTGATCCCTGGCCTTAGCGGTGAGGAACGACAATTCGGGCTCGGTGGCGGTGGCAGTCAACTGGCGGTGCTCATCGGCGGACACCACGACCTTCCCGTGGTCTCGGGCCAACTCGTCGAGGGATTTGGCCTTGTGGCGGTGCAACAGGGCCAATTCCCCCGCGGCAACTAGTGACATTCCGAGCGCACCTGCCTTGGCGGCCAAATGGCCCCGGTCAGGGGCCTCCGCCTGCTGCACCAACGCCTGGTACTCCTCCAGGGCCACGAGCTTCATGCCCTGCTCCTCGGCCAACGATTGCACCGTTCTGGCGGCTTTGGCGGTCAATTCGGCGTATTGATCTGCCGGCACCATCACCTGGCGGAGGTTTTCGGCGTGGCGGCGCAACTCCGCCACCGATGGCTCCGCAAGCTGGCGCACCATCCGCTGGTGGTCGGACGCGGCCACCACCACCATGTCGGCTTCCTGGGCCCGTTGGTGGAGCGGTTTGGCCGCCTCGGCTTTCATGGCTTTGTGGTCCGCTACCGGCACCACCACCGCGCCAGCGTCCGCAGCGCGGTCCTCAAGGCTCCTGGCGGCCTCGGCTTCCATCTGGGCGTACTCCGCAGCCGGAACCACCACCATTTCGTGGGCAGCGGCCGTGGACACGACGCGGTCCAACGACGGAGAATCCGCTGCCGCCTTCAACGCCGCCAATTCCGCGGCGTCGATGGCACTGACGCCGATGGCGTGGCCCAAGCGGGCCACGTCGTCGAAGGTGGCGGCGGTGGCTATGCGGTGGAGCTCGCGATGCTCGGCCTCCGGCACAATGATCGCCCGGTGGGCCTCGGCGCTGCGGCGGAGGAACTCCTCCGACGGCGTCTCCTCCACCAATTGGTAGCCCAACTCGGCCGATTTGGCCCGCAAGTAGCTCTCCGCCGGTTTGGCCACCGACTGGTTCACCTGGTGCCATTCCTCGGCCGCAATCACCACCAGGCCGTAGCGGCTGGCGCAGGCTTCCACGTACTCCGCGGTGGGGTTGCGGAGCTGCTCCTTCAACGAGTTGTAGTCCTCCTTTGGCACCACCACTAGGCCGCTGCTCTCGGCCTTAGCCTCGAGATGCTCCCGCGTGGGGGACGCCATGAGGGCCGCAAGTTGGTCGTACTCCCCGAGCGACACCACGGTGCACTCGTAGGCCGCGGCGTGGGCTTTTAGGAACTCTAGCGAGGGGTGGGCCAATTTTTGTTCCATGGCGCGGTAGGTGGGCCCGTCCACCGCCACCGCGGTGGGGGCCAATATTGAAAGTCCCACCGCCGCGGCCTTGGAACGAATATAGTCCGCCGTAGGGGCTGCAAGGCCCTCCACCATCGCCTGGTACTCGTCCTGGGCCACCGCCACCATGTCGAGCTCCTTGGCCCGGGAGACGACCTGCTGGGGGGTGGACACGGCCTCGGCCAATAATCGCTTATATTCGGCGTCTTCCACCACCACGAGGCCACTGTCGCTCGCCTTCAGCACGAGGAACTCCCTGGAGGGCTTGTCGGCAATGGCGTTGAGTCTGGCGGCCTCTTCGCCGTCCATCACCACGGCGTTGTGGCGAACAGCCAACGCCGCCACCGCCTGTCTGGACGGACTCAAGAGCTTTTCGTGGTGGGCTTTCGGCACCACGACCACGTCGTGGGCCGCGGCGTGGCTTTGGAGGGCCTCTAGCGACGGCTGGGCCAACGAGTGGTATTCTGGCTCCGAAATCACCACCATCCCGGCCGCACGGGCCTTTTGGGCGATTTCCTCGACCGACGGCCTGGCCATCGCCTCGTAGGCGTCCTTCGGCACCACCACCTGGTCTAGGGACTCCGCCTTGGTCTTAATATAGTCGAGGGAGGGCCTTTCGTGGTGTTCCACCAACGATTGGTGGGCTTCGGCACCAACAGCGACGAGCCCGAGTTTCTCCGCCATGGCGGCGACGTGGCTCTGGCCCGGCTCATAGGCGAGACTGTGCAATCTCTGGTGGTCCGCTTCCTTCACCACCACCATTCCATGGCCCTGGGCCGTCTTCTGGAGGTGTTCCACCGACGGAGAGTCGGCATTGGCCTTTAATTGGCCGTATTCGCTCTCCGCCAACATGACGTGCCCCTTTCTTTCGCCGTGGGCCCTTATCTCTTCTACCGAGGGATTGTCGGCCCGTCTCACCACTTCGTCGTGGTGGGCCTTCGGCACCACCACCGCACCGTGATTTTCGGCTTTTTCGGCGAGATGATCCACCGAGGGGTGGTTCAAGTCGGCGTGGAGCTGTTCCAACGCCTCGGTTCCAACTAAGGAGTAGCCTAGGATGTCGGCCTTGGCCTCTAAGTGGTGCAAGGGGGGGTTGTTCACCGTATCGGTCAACTGCTGGTGTTCCGAGGCCGGAATGACCACATGGTCGTTTTGTGCGGCTTTTTCAACTAGGTGTTGCAACTCGGGGCGGTGAGCGGTGGCGTACAAGGCATCGTACTTGGGCTGGGGTATCAAGATGTGATGCGCTGTGGCGGCTTTGTTGTGGAGATAATCCACCGAGGGCGATTCAAGGTGGGTTTTTGTGTTTTGAAGGTCGGTTTTTGTCCTTTCGAGGTCGGTTATCGTGATTTGAAGGTCGGTTTTGTTGGTTTGAAGGTCGGCTCTGGTGTCTTCAAGTTCGATTTTGGTCTTTTCGAAGTCGGCATTCGTCGCTTCGAATTCAGTTTTGGTCCTTTCAATTTCTGTTCTCGTCGTTTCAAGATCGGCTTTTGTGCCTTCGAGATCGGCTTTTGTGCTTTCGAGCTCGGATTTCGCCCTTTCGAGATCTGAGGCGGCCCTTTCGAAGTCCTTCTGACTGTTTGTGAGGTCACCATTGGCTTTTTCGAGGTCTTTATTAGCTTTCTCAAGATCGGTATTAGCCTTTACAAGGTCAGTAGTTGCTTTCTCAAGATCGGTATTAGCCTTTACAAGGTCAGCCTTAGCTGTTTGAAGGTCTTTATTAGCTGCTTCCGCATCTTTGTTAGCTGTTTCAACGTCTTTAATTGCTGCTTCGAGATCAGTAGTTGCTTTTACGAGAGATTCATTGGTAATTCCGAGCTCCATGATCGTCTCTTCAAGTTCCCTGGTCTTCTCTTCAATCTCTCTATTCTTCTCTTCGATCTCTTTATTCTTCTCTTCGATCTCTTTATTCTTCTCCTCGATCTCTTTATTCTTCTCTTCAACAAATCCATTCTTCTCTATGATCTCTCTACTCTTCTCTTCGATCTCCTTTGCCTTCTCTCCTACATCCTTTGCCTGTTCAGCAATTTCTCTGTTCTTCTCTTCGATTTCTCTGTTCTTTTCTTCAATATCTTTTGTCTTCTCCTCAATCTCCTTTGTCTTCTCCTCAATCTCCTTTGTCTTCTCCTCAATCTCCTTGATCTTCTCCTCAATCTCCTTTGTCTTCTCCTCATTCTCCCTTGTCTTCTCCTCATTCTCCCTGGTCCCTTCCTCGAGTTGAGTCTGCATATTCTCAGCCTCTTCGGTAGTGAGGATCTTAAAACCCCCAGGAATCCTCGATTTAATGAACTCCAACGGCGGCGCCGCCTCCAAATTCCTCAACCTCACCACCTCCGACGTCTTCACCACATCCAAGCCCCTGACCGTCGCCTTGGCCTCCAACTCCTCGATTGTAGGGTCGTTGGCCGACTTGTACATCTCCGTATACTCTTTGCGAGGCAATGTAACCAACCCCAATCGTTCGGCCTGGACTTTGACGTGGCTAAGACTAGGCTCGTTGGCGGTCCTTTCAAGATCTTGCAACTGTTTGCTCTTGATGGTGGCATATCCCAACACCCGGGCCCTTTCAGACACTTGGTCGATCGACGGTCTTTCGGCGGCCTCCACCATCTTGTCGTAGGCTTCCAACGGTAACAGGGTGTGGTTGTGGTCGATGAGTTTGGTGCGCAAGTGGTCGAGGGACGGCGAGTGGGCCAAGGCGCTCAAACGGCCATATTCCTCGTTATCGACCAATCTGTGGTTCCGGCCCGCGGCATGGGACGCCAACTGGTCGAGATCAGGCTCTACCAACTTCTGGTGCGCCTGGTGGTCCACCAACACCATCTGCAACTCCTCGGCTTTGGCGGCCAAATGATCCGCCGAAGGACTGTTGGCATTTTTGACGAGTTCGTCGTAAAACGCCGCCGACGACACAATCAACCCGAGGTGGTTGGCTTGGGTCTTGATGTAGTCTACCGAGGGCTTCTCGTGTTCGACTTCCACCTTGGCCAACTGTCTGTACTTCTGGTCGGCCACCGCCACGAGATTCTTCCGTCTACAGTGTTCAATGAGGTAGTGCTCCGACGGATCCTCCACCAAATCCCGGAGGTCGTCGTATTCCTGCACGGGAATGGCTGTCAAGCCCAATTTCCCCGAGACCTCGGTGATGAAGTCCACAGAGGGTGACTCCAACGACTGCTGGGCCGATTTCAACGCCTCGAGATCCTGTTCTGGAATGGTGACGAGGCCTGTGGAGTGTAGTTTCCTCTTCATTTCCGCCTCGTCGTTCAACAATGCAAATTCTGCGGCCGTAACGGAAACCAAGCCTCTGGTTGTGGCCACCTCCTTCAACTTATCGTCGCTGACGGAGGTGATATCGCTGGACAATAACTCCTGGTACTTTTCAAACGGAATGAGGATCAAGTTGTTGTCTCTGGCGTAATCTTCGATCTGTTTCTTGGGGTCAACCGGCTCCAAAATGTCCTTGGAAATCACAGACGCTTCTGAGTCGGAATCAACCTCGTCCGTTGGAGGCTTCTGGTCCGAGTCGATGGTAGTGCTGTTAATCATGGAGAAACGTTGAGGTTTACCCGGGTCCAAGTCGTCGCCAATGAAGTCCTCCCATCTGCCTTCTCCACTGGGAAACGACTTGTCCTCGTCCAAAACAATGAATTTGGAGTTTCTCTTCGAAGGAGAGGCCGAGCTTCGCTTGGAGGGCAGGGATGCCCTGATGGGAGTAAAATCAGCCTTGATCTTCTTCTGTGCGGACCTGGGCCCCTTATTGGGGGATTCTCGGCCCGAATCCGCTTTCAACTTCAACAAACTGGACCTCAACTTAGCAATTGTCTGGTTTGAGTGGGTCAACGACGCCTTCAAAGTCTCAACCTCCAACGCAGGGTTGTTGGGGTCGATGGTAGTGAGTTCGTGGGGATTGGTGTCGACCATAAGACTATCGAAATCAATTTCTCCCTCGTCTTCCGGTTCCCGAGGCGGTATTGGCCTTATAGGCTCTGGTTGTCGAGGCTGAACCTCTACAGAACCCATGTTCCGGTTCAGCTTTTCTGCCAAGTGGTCGTTCTCGTCGTTCAACTGCTGGATCCTGTCGTTCAACTCGTTCAACTCTTTATTATGATTCATCTTTAACTTCTCGTTGACGGCGTAATAGTTATCATACTTGATCTGTAAGTCTTCGTTCATCTTCTGATAACTACTAAGCTTCAATTCCTGGTCTTTGGAGAGTTTCTCCAACTTGTCTCTGCCGTTGGAGATGTCTTGGATCTTTTCGTTCAAAGTCAAGATCTTGGCCTCCAATTCCCAATTTTTGTCCTTCAAGTCGGTCTCATTGGTGGCCTGGACCTCTCTTCTGCTCTGCAACGCCGCTATCTGTATTTTGAAGCCCTCGATGTCGTCATTGGTGGTCTTTAACCGATTCTTCAACTTGGAGTTCTCGGCATTCAATCGTCTGCATTCCGAGACTAAGTTCTGACTCAACCCCACGACGTAGTTCATATCATTTCCCTTTGCCTCGGGACCCAACGACGGAGCCTGGGCGAGGGCACCAGACTCCAGGCCCCGGGGGGACCGTTCATACCTGGGACTATGGGTGTTTATAGGTGGGCTCAAAGCGGCCACACTGGTATTTTTCTTGGGGGTTTTGGACTTGGAGCCTAGACTGAATAGTTTATTCTGGATATCGGACAACTGGTCTCTGATATCGGAGGTGCCCGTATCATCCTGACCCATTTCGATGTGGAGAATGTGATTAGTTTGTTGATTTTCGCGTTTATGGACTGATTTGGGTCGTGGACGGGGGCGTTTGCGGTGGCACCGCCATTCGCACTATTTGTACCGGGTGGTACCGCCACGGCCATTCGCACCATTCGCACCATTCGCACCATCTCCCCTCTCCCCCCCGCACCGCTTCGCACTTCGCGTTCGCATTCGCACTCGCACTCTCTTCACCATTCATGAGCACTACTGGGTCTGAAAAACAC